>JACCIA010000001.1:15672500-16272500 GCA_018906985.1 Apocrypta bakeri
CTGAGAATGCAATGGAAAATACATAGAAATTTTCCGAGTGAACTCGTGAACCTGTCTCTTGAGTAAATCTATTTCGAGAAGAACTGCAAGGTCTCGTTTGCAGAAGAAGAAGAAGAAGAAGAAGAAGAAGAAAAAGAAGAAGAAACTCGGCGTATAAAAGCTAATGAGAGTAATAGCTCACGCACTTACAATTAGAGCGTAAAAATAGCCCCTTTTATTTTCGCGCCTCATCCTCTCGACGTCTCTCGCTTAAATTTGTATGTATATATAGATATATCTATAAACTTGCGCACCTCTTGCGTGTTTATACGAATTTCGCATTGGAATCCCACGCGTTGGAATTATCATGTGGGCGACCCTATAAGCTGCGACGACTTTCAAGGCTTGGGCGCGCGTTTGTCCCATTTATATGTACAAACAAGAGAGATAGAGAGAGAGATAGAGAGAGAGAGAGAGAGAGAGAGAGTTAAATTTTCGCGCGGGGGAGTCAGCGAGTTCGAATATTGCCCTCGGCGAAATGAAACTCGTTCCGTGCAGCAGCTCGGTTTCATTATCGAGCTTTACAAGAGGTAATCTATACGTGTCACACGGAGATGTCAGCTAAACACATCGATGTCAAGAATTTATCGGCAAATGTTTTTTTAAACAGACAAATTTGATTTCCGTTGAAAACCCGCAACAGATTCGAAAATAGGATTTGACGCTTCATTTGTAACGTTTACGATGGGCATACGCCTGCATTGACAGATCTATACGTAACACGAAATTTCAACGAAACACATGGGGGAAAATCTCGCAATTTCGTGCTTAATATAAAACCTGCAAAGGCGTAAATGAGACTTTAAGCATTAAGATATCGTAACGAGAGCGTAACATCCAGCTAAAGGAATCAGAGAACTGGCTGTCGCACACACACACACACACACGCGCGCGCGCGCGCGCACACACACATATATATACATATATCGCGAGTTCGCACCTACACGTATTCGACATTCTCATTCAGTCGTCCATTAAGTTTTACAACACGTATTATATGGACTTGTGCTTTCGTAATAATCGCGCGCGACACAAAGCGCAGCGTACGATTTAGTCGTACAGAGAACGAATTTTAAAAAGGTCGTCTGCTCTCTTTTGCGGGATTATTTCCGAAAGGAAATAGTAATCTCGATGGACGAATACAACGATTACGTGAAATGGTTGACGAATAGGTGAAACGCCTCGTTAGAATTTTCAATCGATTTCGAAATAATCTGAGAATGAGCTCAACGTAGTCGTAGAATTTAACATCGATCTGGATGTATAATATTGTGTGTGTGTGTTTGTGTGTGTGTGTGTGTATATATATATGTATTCTTCTGCGAATAAATTAGTCCCATATATAGATACACCGAGAGTCAGACGAAAGAGAAGTTAAACATTTATATTAAACTGGAGATCTCTCTCGTTGGCTGTGCGTGTACTTGACACTCTTTGGCGATTAATATAAGGTTTGCCCAGATTACGAACAGCCCGAGAGAAAGTCATGAACGTATTATTTCGCATTGGGAGGAAGAGCTACGGAGAAGGAGACACATCGCAAGATGCGATCGGACCTTTTTTGTCCTGCGACCCAAAAATAATCGAGCCTTCCGCAGAGGCAGATTACATTAGAGCGTTATCCAAAAGATTCGAGAGATAAAGTATATAGCTCGCTAAGAAAGGTATCGTCGAGGGATTTTTTTTTTTTCGTTAATAACGAGAACGAAAGGATAAGGGTAAAAAAAAACAAAAAAATCAATGCTTAGCCGCAAGAATTTGAGCAAGCGGAAATTAGCGGTGCATTTTACGAGCTTCTTCTGTTGAGCTGAATGAGGTGTGTCCGTTTCTAAGCGAGACTTTTGATTTGACAGCAGCGGTAAAGAAAATTACAAAAATACAATTCAATTGGCGATCTTCGTAACGCGTAAGATGTTCTTTCTCTTGTAAAAAGACATGACATACAAAAAGAAAAAGAAATAGGGAGAACTAGCCGACGTCGTAGGCGTGCATCATCGGAGTCTCCAAAAAAGCGTCGATTCCTGTCGCGTTGTATAAACGTTCAAGAGAGACAGCTATTCGATCAACCCACAGGTCCCCGAGCTGAGAGTGTGGGCGCCGATTTCCGGTTCGAGCCATCTCCTATACAGTCTTTTTCTCTTTTTTTTATTTCTCCCGGTCCATCTTTTCTCGCGCGCCCATCGCGTCTCCCCCGCGCGCTAACGCAACACGGACAGTTCAAAAGTATACGGATTCTCTATCTTCTTATACTCGAATCCATAGTGCTCTGTTATTTCGGATACATAACGTGCGGCGGTTTGCAGAGTGGGCTCTCGCGGGAGCCTTTCCTCTCTCTCTCTCTCTCTCTCTCTCTCTCTCTCTCTCTCTCTCGCATAATACGTATAATAAAATACGCGTGCGTGAGCGGGCGCTTGTGACGTCAGCGCGCTTACCGACCACGTGATCGGAATGTCCATATCCACTGTCTTTCTCTCCTTCGCACCGTATAGCCGTCAGCGGAAGGGGGAGATCCCATTCATGAGCCGAGCAAGGACGAGCCGTGTACTATAGAGGCCGTTTCGCAGCTTCGCCTCTCTGCGCTCGCGCTTTGGGTTGCACTTTTTTTTTCTTTCAGACCATGTACGTATTGTTTGGAACGAAGTACTTAATATGAAACTTCCATTTTCTTTCCTCTTTGATATTTTCATAAAAAATAAGACGATGTACGCCGTCGTGCTTTAACTCAGATTGTACAAATCTGCAATCTAGCGTGTACGTGACGAGACACTGGAATTAAGTGATCCGCATTAGAACTTGTTCAGCTAATTTTCGCTAAAATCACAGGTTCTCGTGAAAGAAGCTCAATGGAACGAATATAGAAAATTGTGGCGCTAGAGACTGTGTACAGTTGCGAAATTTTCCATTTTCCATTTAATTATTTTCATATTGCATCGTAATAGAAACCCTCAAAACAGAAATGCTATGAAAAAAAAAAGAAAATAAAATTTGTGATCGCTGTGTGTGTCGCATATATATCGGGTCACGATAGATTATGGGCCCTTTGGTGAATCGAGTCGAGCAAGCGTAGAGAGAACATACAGCCAGTGTTCGCGGGCAATGAAGCACTTCCTTCTTAACAGTTTAGCAGGATACGGCTCATTGGTCGGCAGAGCGCTTGCTTGCGGCCTCTCGTGCTCGTGATCCACTGCTACTACTCGTGCGTGCGCCCGCGTTATCAGTCGCTCTTCCGCTCTCTCTCTCTCTCTCTCTCTCTCTCTCTCTCTCTCTCTCTCTCTCTCTCTCTCTTGAGCTGTCTCCTGTATGGCCCCCTCTGCAGTAGGCCCTTTTTGCTCATATGCTTTATATACGACCCTCATTTACTATTCTATAATTACATGGACTGCATTTTTCTTTTTACCCAAAACAGGTGTGCAAGGAAAAGCTTGAGCAGTTTTCCTATTTGGAAAGCTTTATGGTTTGATGCACTTCAAATATCTTGTAAAATATTAATTAAATAATAAGCAAAGTCGAATGGGCCAACTGTTGAGAAAATAAGTAATCTTTTCATTATTCATACGTAATGAAATACAAGACTGATCAACCAAAAGTCATTGCAAGTAAATACTAAAGTTTTTCTCAACATTTGGACCATTCGATGAAATTGACTGTTACCCACCGGAATTTTGCTGGATTTCAAGAAATCGAGAAGTGCTTCCAGTGCACCCAGAGTTGAAGCTTGCACGAATACACCTCGTTCAGCGAGCTTTATCTTGCCCAAGGCATGAGTGAGTTCCTTGGCGATTTCTTCCTTTAATATCTCCACCTCGTCCGGTTTTTGAGCCACAACGAGATTCAGTCCTGCAAATTGAAATTTTCGTTTAGAAAAAAGAAAAAAATAATCAAATTGAAAAATAAGGTTTACAGAGACTTTACCAGCTATAGCCTTTTCAAGCTCCTTTGCAGCAATCTTTACTCCCTGAGCAGCTTTCACTTCACGATGTTCTATGTACGCGCTCTAAGGATATATTAAGTTTATGTTTAAAAAAAGCATTGTTTTATTTACGTAATAAAAATAAGAATATTACCTTGACTCTAAGTTCCTTCAAAGGCTGTGGCATAAGAAGTGAACGAATTTGAGTGACGATTGGTCCCTCTGTACCCGCCACAATCATTGTTTCGCCCTCCCGAAGAATACCATTGACTAGAATACAATCTATCGTTGTACCAAGGCCGGGAAGAGCCTTGACTTCTAGCACCGTAGCTTGTAGCTCCTCACTAAACATAAGTCGCTTGGCCAGTGGTCCCTGACATGCATCGACTATTAACGCCAAAAGGTTACCCATGCCCTCTCCTGTAATCAGTTCAACGTTTTAGTTTTGGTATTACTAACGTCGATCCTATTATTTTACATTAATTTACCTGTAATGGCACTTGTTGGAACCAAAGACACATAACTACGAGGATCTGGGTTTTCATAAAATATCGCAGCATTAAGACCTTGCTCAGCAAATTGAACAATAACGTCTTTCGAACGTTTTTGGAATTCTTGTTGAGTAATGATCGCTTGACTTTTTATTATATCTTGTACGTCTTTCCTATTCATTGTCTGCCAGTCGTACAATCTACAATAAAATAGCAGAATTGTAAATGAAATACAAAATGCTAAGTCTTTAAGTGATATACACAATAACTCAATAGACTTTTACCTATCAATTTTGTTAAGAGCTACTACAAATGGGCATTTCTTGGTTTTTAACAGGTTGATACTTTCAATCGTTTGAGGCTCTAAACCATGCATAATGTCCACAACTAAAATAGCTATATCGCAGAGAGACGATCCTCTATTTCTGAGATTACTGAACGACTCGTGACCGGGTGTGTCAATAATCAAAAGTCCTGGGATTTTGAATTCTTTGTCAGCAAACTAAAACGTAACATAAACATTAAATGTATGTTCATTTTAAAATGAAATAAATTTGTTACTTTTATTAGCTTTGTACTTACTCCTTTTACATGCTTCGTGGATTCCTGAATAGCTTCGATCGGAACGTTGGTTGCTCCAATTTGTTGCGTGATACCACCAGCTTCACCATCTTGTACGTTCGTACGTCTCAGTTTGTCAAGAATTTTAGTCTTACCTGTATCGACATGACCAAGTACACAAACAACAGCGGCGCGCAAGTTGTCAACAACTCGTTTCTTTTCCGCTTCGACTCGGCGATTCTGAATTCTATGACGAACTTTCTCTTTTTTACGTTCAGCGTCTGTTCTTTTATCATCGACGTCACTACCGTCATCAGAATCAGATTCTGATTCAGAATCCGAACCTTCGCTATCCGATTCAGATTCGTCTTCCGACGACTCGTCATCGTCTTCGGGAGTTGACTCCTTCTCAGCACCTTTCTGCCCCTTGGCACCTTCTTCGACACTGGCATTCTTTGCAGCAGCATCGGATTTATCTATTTCAAAAAGTATTTGCGATTAATACATATCGTCAGATAATTCTGTTCTAGATGTTAAATGCTTACCTTCTTCTGGTTCTTCTTCGCTACTTTCCGCATCCCAAGAGTCTTTCACGCCAGCCTCTTCATCTTTCTTCTTTTCTTCTGCCTTTTCTTGTTTATCAACAATCTCTACCTGTACTTGATCAGATTTAACCTCTTCGGACTTTGTAGCCTCATCTTTTCCTTCAGTGCTTGTTTGTTGTTTCAATTTATTTGGCCGTATTCTTGTTCCTAGATAGATAAAGGTAAAAAAAATCAAAATAGTAAGCTTAAATCGTTTACATTTGTAAGCAATTTAATTTATAAACAATTGAAAATCTACCTGGTCTAGGTTTTTTTTCTCCTGCTTCAGGCATTTCTAATCCCTGAGCTTTTAGAGCATCAAGCATGGCTTGAGCCCTGGCTTGCGCTTGTTTCTGCTTATTTGTCAAAAGCTTCCCTTCAGCCTTTAATTTTTCTTTTCTTTGCTTTTCTTTCAGCTTTTTCTTTTCTTTTTTCTCTTGTTCTTTTTGAAGTTTCTCTAGACGAGCTTTTTCTCTTTCTTCTTCTAAACGAATTCTTTCTTCTTCTTCTCGTTTAAGTCGTTCCTCTTCTTCTTTGGCCTTTTTCAATGCTTCTTGCATTGCTGCAATCATCTTTCTTCCAGGTCCTTTAGCTAAATTAAAAAAAACCAATTGATGAAACAATTCATAATATTTTAATGTAAATCTTTATAAGTTTGATTACTTTTTTCTTTTACATCTTCCTTTCCTCCCTTTTTCTTTTTTTTCTTTCCGTCATCTTCTTCTTCGCCCTCACCATCACTTGCATCTTTTTTAACATCCAATGGTTTCTCCGCGGGTTTTTCAACTTCTTTAGGAGTTTCAGCATTGTCAGTTTTTTTTATAGCTTCCTAAAATGCAAACACCATTCATAAATTAAAATTCAATAGATGAATATAGGTAATAAAATTTTCTACTTATGCACATACAGCTTTCTTTTGAGCAAGCTTTTTCTGCTTTTCTCTTTCTTTTTTCTCTTTTTTCTTTTGAGCTGCTGTTTTTATAGTACTACCCTCTTCACCTTCTGCTGGTGCATCAGTTTTTTCTTGTTCTGGCTCCTTATCTGTGTCTTTTGTCTTCTTTTTCTTCTTATCGTTTTCTTCGATATTTTGTTCATTCGTTACTTCCTCTTTAACAGGTTTTTTCCCCGAATATTCCATTTCTAATTCTGCCAGAACTTTATCGATATCTTCGTCACTGTCATTTCGCTTTTTCTTTGCTGCAATTCAACAAGAATTTTAGTAACAGCACAAAAAGTTACAATTTCTAAAAATCAATAGTTACTTTACCTTTCTTTCCTTTTTTGGATTCTTTTTGAGATTCTTGAGGTTGCGACTTCTGGGGTTTCGAAGTTTTGCCGCGGTCTTTGCTTTCCGTTTTTTCCGATTCATCTTCAGAAGGAGGGGGTGATACGACTTCTTCTTCAGCATCATCTTCGTCATCATCCATGCTCAACAATGCAAAGCTGGCTTTTGTAGATTTATTAGATTTGGCAGGGACAAAGTTAAATTCATCATCAGATTCAGATGCTGCCTTCTTATTCTTTTTGTCTTTCGTTTTCCCTTTAGATTTTGGAATTTCATCTTCCGATTCATCGTCAGACTCTTTTTTCTTATTCTTTTTTGCATTAGATTTATTTTTAGCTTTAACCTTTAGTTCTTCATCTTCAGATGCATCAGAATCGACAGCTTTTTTACCCTTCTTTCCTTTTCCTTTGACTTTTGGCGCTTCATTGTCAGACTCATCATCGGATTCTTCTTGTTTCTTACCTTTTTTCTTATTTTTATTTTTCGGTTTCTTTTCTTCAACTTCATCTTCAGAATCAAAATCTAAGTCTTTTTTACCTTTCTTTGTTTTAGCTTTAGATTTTGGTTTTTCATCTTCAGATTCATTGTTGGATTCAATAGACAAGGCAGCGAAACCTTTCTTCACAGATTGATTTTTACGATTTTTTTGTTTATTCTTGGATATTTCAGCCTCGGAGTCAGATCCTGAATCAGCTTTACCTTTTGACAGAGGCAAATCATCATCAGAATCATCATCACCACCACGCTTCTTGTTTTTCTTCTCTTTTTTTGAATTTTTAGTTTTCTCTACTTTTAAATCCTTCAGATCTTCAGTCAAATCATCGATGTCCTTTTTCTTTTTGTCTTTGTTCTTCTTAGACTTTACAGGTTCATCGTTGACATTACTTTCTACTTCCACATCGCTGTCGCTATAAAAGATATAAAAGTTTGTAAGAGCGACAAGCTTATTAGTTATTAATTATAAGTGTACGAAAAGACTAAAATTTGGCAACAATAATACATAGAAATCATCCAGAAAAATAAATTAAACTGAAAAATGGAAATCTTCTGGCTGAATGCAAGAATCGCAGAGCCAGTAGTAGAGCAGACGACCAAGACAAAAGATCGGAGAAAATGTGAAAATACTGTTGCATAAATATGGTAATAATTTTCCCAAATCATACATCTAATATAAAAAGGATGAGAACAAATTAAAAGAAAGTTGTAAAAACACGTTCCCTTGTGAAGTCTTTAGGTATACATTAGTATGCAGCTCGCGTTACACCTAACCTAAATGAAGCAGCTGGCAGAGGAGAGCTTCTCTAAACCGTAAAGATACACGAAGTACGAAACAGATGAAAAATTGTCAATCGTCTCTCGAAAAAAGTGTACATTTCTTACAATCCGATAAAAAGTAAGCATAAAATGCTATCGGTTGCTTTTCATAACCCTCAAACGAGGAAGCAGAATTGTATGCATGCTACTATCTAGAAGATCGAGAACGTACACGCAGAATTGAGAAAAAGAAATAAGCAAAGATAAAATTTTCAGTGAACTCACAAGTCGTCGTCCTTGTCAGCGCGCTTGCCCTTCTTCGCCTTGCCCATGTCTGATTGTCGCGACAACCGCCTATTCTTTTAAGTAATTTGAAAACTTTTTTCGGGTAAAGTGTCCGGCCAGTAGTCGCGGGTTCTGCAACATGGGAGTCGAATAATTTTGAGGATTTGTTGGGGCGCGTGGCAAGGTGGTGTATACAGAAGGCAGCAACGCAGCCTCTCCGATGATCTTTTCCTCTTTCTGCGTCTATAATACGCGGACGCTGGGCGCTGGGCTCCTTCCAACAGTTCCAACACACCAAAAGATATGCACACGTATATGTATATATATACGCAGTTACACGGGTATATAGTAATACAGCAGTGTGCTGTGCACACACTATCTCTTCGCTCACCGGTTTCGTTTCGAGCTCCGAAATACCAGTGGTATATATGTACAAGGTATACCTATAGGTTCTATCGCGCGTGTACTTTCTGCACTTGACTTGCTGCTCTTATTTCACACTCGAGACGAGTCTCGCAGCTCGCTGCGACTGCGATGTCTGATCGTCTCTCGAATAAAGTCGCTAGGACGTTCCTACTAGGAACACACGCGATGGAGCGGTTTGAAATGTACGCTGCTCACTCTGCGTAGTATACGACCTATTTCTATGATATATATTATTATATGCGGATTGTTGTTTAAGATCGATTATCGAGTTTATGTTATTTTACAATTTGAATTTGAAAACTATAGGCAATAATTCGGTTACTAATTAATCTGAGCCAAAATATAGTTATATATGTGTAAAAATAAGATATAAATAAATAATTATCGATTAATTTCAATATTTATTTTTAAATAATCCAATAATTTATAACAAAATAACAAATATTTTGAAGACGATAAATGTTATTCTCTCAATGTATTTTCGTTTATTATTATTAATTGTATATTCAAGTGCTGTAATTTCGTATTATTATTCAAATTATATCTAATAATTAATGTGTAACTTTAATTACGATTAAAAAATCGTAAAATGTGTGCTCTATTATGTATGAAATTTGAATTCAATGGATAAATGTGCTATTTTCAATTGTCTTCCAAAAAATATTCATAAACGTTATAATTTATAAAATAAAAGAATTATATACTACTATAGTATTACAATCAAAGCCGCAAAGTATGCCCTAGTGTCGAGTGATGTGTTTCATTTGGCACCGCTGCTCCAATCTGATATATATAGCAAAGCACGTGGTAACAACGAGGTAGCGTATTTGTATTATGCTACGGACCAAACAGCAGAAATGCTTGTTAGTACAGATAAAAAAAAGTCATTTGAAAGTGCAGTGGTTGTCATTTTTCGCGGATAAGTGTTAATTATTATTTATTACAGAAGAAATTACAAACATCATGCTGAAAAGTCAGTAGTTGTCAATAAAAGTTTAGTAAATGAAATGACGCCGACTTCGAGCGCCAATCAGGTTATGACAAAACACCTCTGAACCTTGGAAATTAGTTTGTGTACATAAATTTCATAAAAATGACTACCATCAAAGCGAACGAAATTGATTTCGACGACCCTAAATTCAGGATCAAGCCATATCAACAGATGATAGCATCTTGTACTGGTGCACTTATTACTTCATTTTTTGGTAAGATTTATACAACAAGCTCAACCTTCAAATTTGTTTTCTAGATTTATGACAGTATTATCGATTGATTATGTTTTTGTAATCGTACAGTTACACCACTGGATGTCGTCAAGATTCGTTTACAAGCTCAACAGAAAGCGATGCTTTCTAATAAATGTTATTTGTATTGTAATGGATTAATGGATCATATATGCTCTTGTGGAAATGGACAAGGAGGAATGAGTCAAGCTGCCTGGCTAAAAGCAAATGGCAAATTTACCGGCACATTGGTACAGTTTTTTTTATAAATTATGTAATAACAATTTTAAAGAATCTATATAAATTTATTTATTTCAAACAGGATGCTTTAGTAAAGATTAGTCAAAAAGAAGGAGTTCGATCATTATGGAGTGGATTAAGTCCAACCTTGGTTTTAGCTGTACCTGCGACGATGGTTTACTTTGTATCCTATGAACAGCTTAGGCTGTATATTAAAGTAATTACTTTATATTATTTAGACCTAAAATTTTATATTTGTAGTTATTAAAGATAATTGAATAATGTTTTGCTTTCTATTTAAAAGGATAGTTATAGTTCATATAGAACAAATTTAAATTATATAGAACAACCATTTTGGATACCTATGGTAGCTGGTGGCACAGCAAGAATATGGGCTGCTACATTAGTTAGTCCATTAGAATTAATAAGAACAAAGATGCAGTCGCAAAAATTAAGTTATGCAGGTCAGTTAATACAACTTTTGCAGAATTGAATGTAACTATTGTTAATTCTGTACTCAAATGAAATTATTACAGAAATGCAACAAGCTTTAAAGATGGTCATTCAACAAAATGGTGTAGGAGGATTATGGATGGGTTTAAGCGCTACATTATTGAGGGATGTACCATTCAGTGCAATATATTGGCTCAATTATGAAGGCATTAAGGCCATAATTCCTAATTCCCAACAAACTTTTGCTTTTAGTTTTATAGCAGGTGGCTTAGCTGGTTCTGTAAGTTATCCAAACAATTTATGTGCCAAAAATACTTTGATCAAAAAATTAAACTTTGTATTGAAACAATTGTAGATAGCAGCCTTTATCACAATTCCATTTGATGTTGTGAAAACTCATCGACAGATTGAAATGGGAGAAAAACAAATTTATTCTGGTAAGCTCGTGTACTATTGTTGATAGCAGTATCTGTGTTATACAATGAAAAATGATAAAGTATTCAATTAATATGCCATTTTATTAGATCATCCAAGACAGTCCAGTAGTACGTGGTTTACAATAAGAAAAATATATTCCACAAGTGGTATTAAAGGGTTGTTCACTGGGTTGACACCCAGGCTTGTTAAAGTTGCACCAGCATGTGCTCTCATGATCTCTACATTTGAATATGGAAAACGATTCTTCCAAAATTATAACGCAAACAGTGCTCTTTTAGAAATGAATAAGGATGTACAATGGCTGAATCATAAGGAGAATCATGTTTAAATTCTTTTTAAACAAAACTTGTAAATAAATAACAAATGTTTCTAAAATCTTACAAAAATAATACATTCGATTTTTACTGTTTATTGTTTGTTGTTATTTTATTTACTTTTTTAATTCCATTTATAACAATTACAGCCTATTGGTGATTAAATAACAATATAATCTTATTGTTCTATTTTTTACGATTGCACCATGCTATAAAATGTATTGTGCAATAAAATAAAACTATATCATAAGTTCCTGTACATTATGCATTAATTCAATAACCCTATCGTCATTAGATTTAACTCTGTAATGTTGTCAAGCGTGTCACGTGTCGTTGTTGAACTTTTCGCGCCCGCAAGCGGGTTATAGATTGTTGTCATTGAACTTTCTAAACTTGATTCTACATTTTCCTTCATTAGATATTACGTATCTTTTGAGATTTCCATATTTATCAATCGAAGAATACTTACGTAAGTACATATTTTGTTTATTATTCCATTAGTATTTGTTTTATCAAATAAAAGTCTTTTTAAAGCTTAAGTTTGAGGTTATGCCGGGTATTTTTTGTCTACAAATGTTCGTATTATTATTAATTGAAAATAGATTTAAGTACTTTAGATAAAAACTTTGTTCGATAAGTATTATTTTATGTAGCACTGATACTTTGTTCAATAAGTTATATCTCATGTAGCAATAAATAATGATTTGTATAAAACTTTCATCACAAGAACTTTTGTACTTGCTTTTGATTACAATGAATTTAAATTTAATCTTCATTTTTAGACAAATATTTAAACATGGAGGAAGCAATGACAACCCAACCAACTTTTAAATTAAATTTTGCAAAGCAAATACAATGTGTGGAATGGTCTCCATATGAATGGTCTCAGAATTTAATTTGCATTGCTTTAGGAGAAGAAATAATCATTGCAACCATTAAATTTCAAGTAAGATTTGTATTAATTTATGAATAATTTTCAAATTTTAATCAATTTAATATGTGTACATAGGAAGATGACGATGTTGTAGAGGATATTATTTATAATCCCCTTCGCACTTTTCATCATGAAACAAGAGTACATGCAATAGCATGGAGCCCTGAGACTTCGCTTAGCGTTGTACCAAAAATAGTATCATTTTGTGTAGCTGGAGCTGATTTTAAAATAAGATTATATAATAGTGATTTAAGTGAAAGTAATATATTTGAGGTAATTTTTGAAACTACAATTCACAATGGAATAGTTCAAGAAAATTGTTTTTGAAATATATTTATTCTTATAGGTATTGGAAGGTCATAAAGATTATGTAAATGATATTTGCTACGATCCTGATGGTGAATTACTTGCCTCTATATCTGATGATCATACATGTAAACTTTGGGCAATCAAGGAGGATCAAAAATGCATTTTAACATTTCCTTTAACTGCTCCTGGTATGATTGTGCGCTGGCACGCCGAAGAGACTGGAAAACTTCTGGTTGCAGAAAAAAATGGTATTATTCGTATGTATAATGTTAGAAGTCAGCAAGCAATTATGTCAGTAGATGCTAATACCATTCCACTGCTGACTGCTGATTGGAGTCCCAATCCTTTAAAAGTTGCTTGCATATCTTCAGGAGAGCTTATTTTATGGGATATGTCAAGGCCAAGGTAAATCTAATATTTAATCTTTACTATAAATCATTTGGATTAAGATTAAATTTAACTATTCATTATTTTAGTCGACCAATAGAAAAGAAGACTATTCACATTGAAGGTGGTTTGAAAATGAAGTTTTCTCCTTCAAATGAGAATCTTGTAGCTAGCATAGGAAGACCTGACAATCATTTGAAAATCACAAATTTGAAATCAAAACAAGTAGTTCTTTGTGGACGTGTTAGATTACTTGGTGGATTGACCTGGCATCAGCGAATTCAAATTGTTTGCACTGGCAGTGATAGACAATTATTATTTTGGAAAGTTAATAATAAATAAGGAAAGCGCGTTTTCGAAAAGTATTTTATATACATTTGTACATAAGTTTATTAATAAAAAGTAACAAAATAAAATAATAAAAAAATAAGTTTTACATTTCATAGTAACTTACAACAAAACTAAAAATAAAGTAATACTTTATAAGTATGTATTTTTCAAAAAGAATTATAAGTTTTATGAAATAGCATTTTTCCATGTAGACATAACAAGGTCAGTGAGTTTCTGACACTTTTGTTCATCTGATACTTTGCTAAGAAATTCCATTATGGCACCATAACTAAATAACGGATTTGGCGATGAAATACGTTTGTCAAGGAATTCTTTTTTACTCTTTTTTAATTTATCCAATTTTTCAATCAATGCTGAAATATCTGTAGAGTCATTTTCTGTACTATTTGACATTTGTCCTAAAATATAAATGAAATTATAATTTATAATACATTTTTTTATTCCTATGAAAATTTAATTTTTTCAATAATTTTACTTACCAATTGGTGAAGATAACTGAGATTCTAGTTTATTAATTTCATTTGTTATAGTCCAAAAGTTAATAGATTCATGGTTTAAAAGGTCTTCGACATATTTTTCGACAATAGGTACAATCATGTCAATACATTCAGAAACCAGTTCTTTTTTCAACTGATTTTCATGAAACCAATTTATAATCGCATAGCATAAGTAGGCCCGTAAACTTTGTGAAACGCCATTTTTAGTAATATTAAAAATATTGGATGCATTTGTTAAGTTTTTGTTCTCCAATATACATAAATATTTTAAAAGTAGCGATTTACATTGTTCAGTATTAACTTTTTCATATTGTGATATAATGTCACAAGCTTTTACAATGTGTTGCAATTGTTGTTCTTGACTATCTGACAATATGTAAAGTGCTATTTGATGACTTACATTGATTTGTATCTGTTAACAAATAAAAACAAAAAATTAAAAAATAAGCAAGTGAATGCATACAAATAATTTGTAAATAATTTTACGTACGATCTTCTCATTCTGACAATCTGTGAGAGGATATACATCTTTATGAAGTAAAATGGAATATTTTTCAGGACATTTAGCAAAGCGGTCGTGAATAGTTTCTAATAAATTAGTACTGGACGAGCTTTTTAACCAATTGAAAATCGTCTCATCATTTATACTTTCTAACATTTTATTTATTATGCTATAGATTTCTATTTCAATTTCACGAAATTGCATTTGAGGATGATTATTTACAATAGTCTTAGCAATTTTGAATTCTGAAACAAATAAAGCTTCTAGTATCGCTTTATCTGCTACTGATGTAATTAAGTCCAAATCTTTCACTACTTCTGCAAGTTCAATCGCTAAAATTAAACTGTCAATGTCTTTTCGACGTTCTAAAATTTTAACGGCTTTTACATAATCTCCTAACATTATGTAACATTCTGTAGCACTTTTAAAATTTCCATCTTTAACAGCATTATTCGCCCATTCTCTTAAAACATTTTTAATTACTGGATCATTTGCCGTCAACTTTAAAGTTGCAATAGAATACGCTTCTTTGTACATTTTCAATGACATATAAATATCAATAGCTTCAGATACCTTATTGATACATAAAAGATATGAAACTGCTTTACTTGGATTGTCTTCAGAAATCAATTGATTAATATATCCGTGCACGATTTTGTCTCGCATCCTAAAATAATTTAATAAACATATTAATATTGTTAAGATTTTATTGAATAATGTATATAATTCTTACATACTCAGTGGATATACTAGTCTCAATCAATGCAAGAGATACCAAATGATCTGACAAAGTTTTATTTTTCAGGGATTCTTCTAAATTCTTCTTCAAGTTTCCACTCCAAATATCTATCTCAGTAACAACATTTAATTGTCCATTGGCCTCTAAAATTTTTTCTGCAATATATAGAATATTATTCATTGTAATCTATTTCCAGATTATTATTTATTTTAATTATTACAAATAATAAAATTAATCGAAATACGTACTTTCACGACTTAGAGTTTCTTCAAGATTTTTCTTGCTACCAAGTAAAACAGGAACTTCTGTGCCAATTAAATTAGTATTATTGCAACCTTTGTTTGTAGGACTAGGTTCTGCTTCGTTGCAAACAAATACACCTGATTCATTATCTAGAATATTACATTCTATAGAATCCTTAAGCTTTCTAACGGATTGACACCATAGCTTACTGTTGTGTACAACTTCAGCATAGCCAGGAAAATATGTAACTTTTTTTGGTTTTTTTCTTTTCATAAATTTTTGAACATTATTTTTGGCGATTTCTGTTTCATGGAAATTAGGTTCTGGATTCATTTTTTCGTTTTTCTCTGCAGCTGCAATAATCGTTTCACCATCTACTGCCAATTTTTTTCCATTGACATTACTTGCGGTAAAACTTTCTTCTTTCTTGGCTGCCTTCTTTTTTGTACATTGATGTAAACGTTTACCTCTTGTAGAGGATTTGAATGAAGGTGATATTACGGTTTGTTTTGAAATACTCCATATACGTAGAGTAAAGTCAGCTGAACCAGTAATTATGAAATCTTGACTAAATGGACTCCACATGCAACATTGGATTGGTCCCAAATGAGATGTATAAGTAGCAATCACTTCTTGTGTTTCTATTTTCCAAACCTAACACATAATTTAAAATATTAACGTAATCAAATGATCGTATATTGACATAATAAAATCAAGCATACCTGTGCAGTATTATCATAGCTTCCAGATACTAAATACCCACTAATGTGAGGACTCCATGAAAGGCACACAACTTTTTCGCTATGGCCATGCAATGTGGCAACCGTTTTATAAAAAGGTGATTGATCTGTTTTGTTTTCTTCAGGATTACATAAAATATCAAAAACGTTGACAAAACTACCATTTACCGAAACTGCTAAGTAATTTTGCATAGTTGAAATATTTAAATCTGATAAGGTACTTTCTGGATGCCAAGTTAAACACTGGATTGATTTATGTAGTAAATTAATTGTACTACCATACTCTTGTAAGTCACGATTTAAAAATGAAATCGATCTAAAAAAATATATTATAATATACAATATGACTGCTATACACTATTTTTTTATGACATAAAACATACCCGTTTCCAAATCCTATTGCTAAAATTGAATAATCCGGTTTCCAACAGAATTCTGTACAATCTTTCTTCTTTATGACTGGTTTTGGATCTAAAATTAAATGAAGTAAAATTAAAAATTACCAGATATAATTAAATTGAAGTTATAGGATAATTTCTGTTAAAATTTGTGATAATTTACGGTCATCGGGTTTTTCAGGATTATAGTAAACTAGTTCGCCATCACCGCAGGTATAAAGAGCATATTCTCTTATATTTGGAGCTGGACCCCAACCGATTGAGTAAACAATATGTCGGTGGTATTGTCTGTATAAAATAGGATTTCTTTTTAAATTCGTATCAAAAGTCCCGATTCTACCCTCATTTGTTGCAAATGCTAATACATTTTCTTTTTCTGGATGCCAAGCTATCTAGAAATATTTAAATATCATTAAATTAAATTACTGAAGATATAATTGAATTCACATAATAAATCAATTCAAACATGACTTACGGCTCTGACTTTTCCTTTAATTTTTTCCCATAACATTTGCATTTCTATTGTTGTCTCATGAGGCTCTGATAAATTCCACAAGCGTATCATGGCATCACCTACTCCAAAAGCAGTCTGAGATGTATCTACTGGACAAGCTGATATGCAATATACAAAACCACCTTGAGTTGGAATATCATATTCTATTATAGTTTCATTGTCTAACAGACTGCAACAAACTATTTGCCTATCTTGAGCAAGAGTCCAAATAGCTTTGCTACATTAAAAAGCAAGTAATGAATATAATGAAATAACATTAAGTAACATTAAAAAGAAACAAAATTATGACGAATATTCTTACATATTAGTTTTTGTTCTCCAATTTTCACTTTCATTGTCTTCAATTAATTCTGCAGATGTATTGACTAAACCTGCTATAGCGAATAATCCTCTACCATGCTTGGCATGTATTAATTTTGGAGTGAACTTTTTCTTCGTACTCCCATTGAGATCCCATATTAATAATTCTCCCCATGGTGAACTTGTGAGAAGGGTAGTAGGTTCCAACCAGCAGACCACTGTATGATTTCCGGTTCCATTATTAAGTTTACTTTTATGATTACTCGTGTCAAGTGGTACTGTTAAATGTGTTAATTTTATCTGATAACGTCCATCAGTTCCAGCTTTCCACAAAAATATGTTTCTGCAAAATAATAGAAAATTGCATGATCTAATCAGTAACACAAGCTTTAGATAACTATATATATATTTTATTTTTCATTTACCTATCTTTGGAACCAGTTGCTAAAAGAAATTCTTTAGTTTCCTTACTTTCAAAAATATTGACAGGTACAGGACACCATGACAAACTTACAATCTCACTATCATGGCTACTCAATTTGTAAGTTATAGATCCAGATCCACGTAAATCAACCAGATATACTATACCATTTTTAAATCCAATTGCTACTAAATTACAATCGTGTGGACAACATGATAAACATGTAGCTGTAAGTTTTCTTCCAAGAGCAATTACCTGGCTAGCATCATAATTAACATTCCAGATTACCAATACACCGTCCTCACTCGTGAAACAAACAAGACTTGTATTGTGTTTAGACCAATCTACTCCGACTACTTTTTGACCACTCTAAAAATATAAAAATACCCAATAAAATGCTGAGAAAATAATAAATAGAAATAAAAAATTGCATACATTTAACGTGGAATTTTTCATTTTCATCTTTAAGTCTTGTGAACCCCATATTTGAACAATATTGTCTTCTCCACCAGAAACTAAACGATGAAAACCAGTTTCATCTGGATTTGGTGAAAATGATAGGCATGAAACCTTCTCTGTGTGTGCTCTGTCTATGATGGAAAAGTCTAAAGTTTTTGATGCTTCCTTTGGCTTAGCTATTACAATCACATTTCTAGATCCCCAAGCAATAGTGTTATCACTTGCACAAGCAAGGATATTGCTCAGATACCAATTTGGAGATGGTGGAAGTGTTAATTCGTTCATTGTTAAATGGTATAAATTGTCTGGAGGTATAAAATAAATAAGTTATAGATATTATTAATTGATCCAATGATTGAATGAATACAAGTTCAAGGACACATTAAACTACTGTCATGTATTGAAATAAAAACAATGCTATCCATGTAATAATTAAAAATAATTTCTATATTGCATTTTTCTTCTTATTCCTTCTGATTGATTGAATTGAATTTCGATTTTAAAAAACACCGGTCTATCTTGAGCGAATTTCATGAGATTCGAGGTTAACCGGTTATTATTTTTGACGCTAATTTTTTGAATGTGTACATATATTTATTTGCAAAGTAATTATTTAAAATACAGTTTTAATACGGAGCAGTAAATGACAACTTACCGTTTAACAAGACATGTGCTACTAGTTGTTAAAATGTGACCTTGAAGTTCAAGCTTCTACCCTCGATGTGTGAACTGCAAACCGTATCTTGTATTCTTGTAATGTAAATTATATATATATATATATATATATTGCATACATAAGAGTGGTCACATGGATGTATGCGCGCGGTCTAATGAAAATATAAGTACGAAATTTTCACGTGCACGACTTTTCAATCATGCCCTTTCGGTACTAATTAACGTACACAGATTTTAATCAATGATGTAAAATTTATAATTTATTGAAAGACAGTGATTTGTGTGTTAGAGTTTTTTTGGCTGAATTTTAACTTCATAAGTTAGGTTAACGACGCTTATTTTGATAAACAATATAAATACTGTGATTACAGGAATTATTTTGTAAGAACATAGTTGCTAGAATTTTTAAGTGAAAAATTAGTCAAAATACAAAATGGAACCAGAAATTGATACAACACAAGGTGGTTTAAGAGGCGATGGTAGACGACCACTTGAACTTCGAAGGATAAGATTGCGAATGGGAGTTTTTAGCCAAGCAGATGGAAGTGCTTATTTGGAGCAGGGAAAAACTAAAATATTGGCTACAGTTTTTGGACCACATCAGGTTGGTACAGTTATTAAATAAATAATTGTATAATGAAATGAGTTTAATTTATTTTAATTTGTTATTTCATGTTTTAGCCTCGAGGTAAATCTAATGCCAATGCTCTAAAGGCAGTGAAAGGTATTGTAAATTGCCAATACAGTACAGCAGTATTCAGTTTTGGCGCTGGAGAGAGAAAAAAGAAACCTCGTGGAGATCGAAAATCGCAAGAAAGATCAGAACAATTACGACATGCCATGGAAGCTATTATTAATTTAGATCTTTTTGCAAAATCTCAAATAGATATATTTGTAGAAGTTCTTCAAGTTGATGGTAGTGATTTTTGTGTAGCTGTTAATGCTGCAACTCTGGCTTTGATTGATGCTGGAATTCCAATCAAGGTAATCACTGCAGAAAATAATTTATAATATTTTTAAAGACTAGAATACGAACATTAAAATGCCTGTGTCTTTCTAGGATTATGCAGTAGGGTGCTCTGTAACAGTTTCGGATAATCTTTTGGGAGATGATGACGATAGTGGTCAAGGAACAGGAATATTAGATGCAAATTGGACAGAAGAGTGCTCTCCTGGAGTGACCTTATCTATTGTTGCTTTACCAAAGGTGGTTGATGAAACTGAAACAAAGAGTTCTGTAATATTGTGCCATGGAGCTGGACAGAGGCTACATCTCTCTAGGCTTGAGCCATTGAGACTATGTGCCCTTCAAGGTTGTAAGGATATTAGAACTATTCTGGATCAGGCTGTTAAGGATCATTTACAAATATTTGCTATCACAGCTGCTTTAGATAAATAAGTATGAATAAATAAATGTATTTTTAATAAGACGAATATAAAACAGTTATTTAAAATTTATTTGTTATAATATAGATTATAAAATGCTAGTTAAATCTTTCTTATAAAAAATAAAAATTGTGTAAAAAGCACAATATGCAACTTTCTGATCGTACATTACATTGTGAAAATATCTTAATATAGTTTTATCTTACATCCTCTAACAACATGAAAAAACGCTTGGCGAATTTCATTTTAAATTTCTTTTCTGATTCGCATTTTAAACCTTGGCATCTGGGTATCTCTCCATTATCATTCCAACTCCCTGTAAATTATTTATTGCTTAGTTTTTTTTACAGTAAAAATGATTCTAATCAAATAGATTTTTTTATTTACCTGGCCACCAGCAGCACAAGCTGCAATGAGACCAAATTGTTGATCTTCTTTGATCATCCTGTTAGCAGTGTGAGTAGCCAACCTGATACCTGTTGCTGCAAAGGGATGTCCAATAGAAAGAGAACCTCCCCATGCATTCCATTTCTTTAGATCGGGAACGCCAACTTTTTGCGAACGTTTTAGATATGTTTTGGCAAAGGAATCAGAGTCAAGAGCCTTTAAATTGGCCAAAATTTGTGCAGCGAAGGCTTCATGCACTTCCCAAACTCCGATATCATTGATAGTAAGACCAGCTTTTTCGAGAACCTAAGCAAAATATTAAAAAACACTCATTAATATAATGCACATTTGACAGTAAGGATAATATTTGAATTATCCAGTAAATTTACTTTTGGAATTGCATAAGCAGGCCCCAACAGAAGTTGATCTTTAGGATCTTGAGAAACATAAGTGAATTCTCTCATATAAGCTTTTGGTTTCAGTCCTAGTTGCTTAGCTTTTTCTTCAGTCATGATCAAACCAGCAGAAGCACCGTCAGTCAGGAACGAAGCATTTGCAGCAGTGACTGTTCCATAGGGCTTAACAAATGCTGGTTTCAACTTTGCTAATTGATCCTTTGTTGATACTCTAATACCATTGTCCTTGTTAACAACATTTTTAACGCCAGGAACTAAATAATTTTTAATTAAAATATTTTATTATGCATTTTGAACAAAATAATACTTTTCATTAAGTTAAATTAATTTAATATTTACCAACAAATGGCAACATATCAGTCAAGTGCCCATCTTGATGAGCTTTTGCAGCCAGAGTATGAGAGCGTAAGGCATAGTCATCTTGTTCCTGGCGAGAAACATTAAATGAAGCAGCAAGTCTGTCACCGCTGTGTCCCATGGTTTCATTAGTAGAAAATTCAGCAACGGCTGGTAGCTAATAGTTGAATTAAATCATATATATAAACGGAATGTATTAAAATATAATTTTTATAAATTTTAAACATCTATTTAACTTACATCTGGAACAAAGTGTCCTGGTCTAATTGTGGCTAGAAGAGCAAGTTTTTGCATCGGTGTTTTAGCTTTGTTTGCTCTCAACATCAAAGATCTCATGGATCTGCTGTGCCTGATTGGAATATCAGACATGAATTCAACACCTCCCGCAACAATGGTATCGTAAATTCCAGAGTTTATCAAACCAATACCAGTAGTCAGAGCTACGTTACTACTGATACAAGCCATAGTGACAGTGTGAGCTGGTGTGTGCTCGCTGAAACCAGCTGCTAGAGCAGCTTCACGAGCGATGTTGGAAGTCCTTACTTCTTGCATTACAGTACCATAGACAACATAGTCAATGACATCTTTGGGAACACCTGTTTTCTTTTGCAGATTTCTAGAAAGTAATAAAATATAAATAACCTTCGGATAAATTGATGTAATAATAATTTAGTTCTATTAATATCAAAACTCACACAAGAGTTTCTCTTGCAAGATCGTGTGCTATGAGTTTGCCGTAATCAGTGTTTGATAACAAAAATGGAGTCCGAACTCCATCAACATAGACTATGTTCTTTTTCCCTGGAGTAGACGATTTTGTTGCAGTTGCATAAGTTTTTCGATTAAAACGTGATGGCTCCCAGATAAAAGTAGCTGTAAAAAAAAATAATATATTGATCAAAGTTTTACTATTTATTGACTAGAAACATATTAATTTATGTAACAATATCAATTTCATTAATCCAATAAACAAATCTGAAAATGAAATTCAGCTGAACTACGCAAAAAAAATCGAATAAAAGGTCATTCTAATAATTCTATTTATTACAGATGGTCACACACACAGTTGCTAGTTCATGATGATTAATCATTTTCTGGCAGACTGCACTTTGAACTCCCTTTTTTATTCTGTATCTACTTAGAATTCTAGAAACATAGAAATTACCTTGTGGTACAACGTGATGAAAACGAGGGAGATTCTTCGCTACGAGTCCAGACATTTTTAACTCTTTTATAATTTATCCTCAATAAATTCGTCTAAGGTTATACTTATTTACAGGGTCGTTGGAGTGTCTCGCAGATTTCCTCTCGACTTTCTAAAAAACGAGGAGAAACGATTTACAAATTAGCGATATCAATGAATTTTCGAATCACAATTAATCCAAATAATCGAATTATGTAATCGGTGTATATTACATTACCTTTTAATATTTATATATACAAAATACTGACTACTGGACGATCGCGAATGTGAGAACAGTAGCCCGTGTTCTCTCTGCAAAACGAAGGATTGAACGTTTCAAGAGATGTGGACTTTGTACATCAGTGTCTGACGTCACATTCCTAACGGCCCCCATCGCATGGATATTAGAGTTTCAGTCTTTCAGTTGGTGTGTGACCGTCTCGAGAGTTCTGTTGTACCTATAATCGCTGCGAGAGAAACGACACTTATCTCATTTCTACTCAAATAATAAATATTAACTTTATGTTCGAATAAGATTTGTTTTATCTAGTGAGTTATAATATTCGCTGTATATATATTTCAAACTTGCGAAACATATATATATATATATACATATATATGCATATAGAATTCATGTCCGTATACGGCGTATATGTGTTTCCGGTATCCCGGCTTTATATACTGCTGCAGATTAATGAGTGCGAACATTAATTTGCTGAGATTTTTCGGTTGGATGACATAATCAGTGCTTGAAGAGAAGAGACATAGAATTCATTGACATTTTATTAAAATAAATGTTGTGTCACAGTCGACAATTCGATAAAATTTGTATGAACAAACTTGGTTAACTTAACCTTACTTTTGGTTAGGAACACAGTTAAATTAATACGTGCAATTTTCTTATTATTTTTAGTTAATTACGAAGTGGAGAAATACAGTTGAGTACTTCGAGATTGGATAAAATGTCTTTCACTTACCAAGTGATAAGTTCAGCAACCGATATGAATAATAATTTTTGGATAATTTACACTATGAAGAAAGAATAAACCACTAGAATGCAGTCCTTGTAAATATTTATAGTAATGTATGTTTTTTACATAATTGTATGGACTTTGACATGTATAATTAATTTTTTAAAATGTTACTAACTTATTTTACTTTTAGATGGGTTACCAACCATGCAATTGCTACAGTCATTGAATTAGAGAATTTTTCGTTACATAAAGATTGATAATCAACTTAATACTTTAATCTTTAATTTGAAAGTAATTGATTTTAATCACAGTAAAAAATGGGTGTAAGTTCTAGAAAACGAAAGAATTCTTTAATTGATATTGATTTTGGAGAAAAGAAAAAACTTCACTTTGAATCTAATTGTGATCCAGAAGATGCAGAGGAAAAAGAATTATTGCCTGAAACAGAAAATTCTTTACCAATCAGTAATTATAGGGGTAATGTTCCTCTTCAATTAATCAATCTTATGCATAAAATTCAATTATCATTATTATGTTCAATAAGGAAGTTCTTACACGAACCAGAATATGATTCATTAACAGTTGATTTTGATGATAATGAACTTTATAAATTTAACGATATTATTATTAGTAATAATAACAGGTCCGCACATATTCATATTGAATATTTACATAATCAATTAATAGATAATGAAATCAATTTCATTAAGTTATTTGCCAAAAAAGAACGTTCTTTTGCTATTAATAACTACTTTGATAGTTTTGTTAAGCATACATTATGCGAAACAAATATTTTAAAAAAAAAATTGAGATATCTTATAATATATACTAACGCCAGTTTGGATATAACAGAAGATATGACGTTAAGACCAAAACGTTGCAGAGTTTTTTATCCTTTCAAATTTGATAAATTAGATATTGAAAAATGTTATATATTGAAAGATTTATTATTTACAAGTGATGTCATAGCAAAACAACAATTTTATAAATTTTCACAAGAGGAAGATACAAAAATTGAGCTATTAAACCGTCTAGAATTTTCACCTTCAATGCAAAAAGTTATAAATGAAAAACAGTATCCCAAAAAATTCTTAATAAAAGTAAAAGAGAAATTTTTAAGTAAATTAGTATTTGCAGTAAACCAACCTAATAGAGAAGAATTGGAACAAATAATTAAGAATGAAATGAGTAATATTTTGGAAAGTTATACATCTTTAAAAGAAGAAATATTAAATAGTCTATCCAGTGAAAAAAAAAACAACAATTCGGTTATTTATGACTTTTTTGTACTTTTATTTACTCTACATGATATGTATTTCTACAGTAAAATATCGTTAGTCACTTTTCAGTCTAATAATTTATCTAATATCATTACTATTTCTTACAAAAACAAAATGAGTTGTATAGTACCATATCATGCAAGAAAGATTATAAATTGTACCCAATTATTTCCATCCAAGCCACTGCATGATAAAAGTATGTTTAGTATAAATAAATACTTTAATATTTTCGCGGGTGAATTAAAAAACGGCGTGAACATTAAGTTGTTTATTATTTATACTAATGGCAGTCTAGATATTTCTGAAGATAATAAATTAAAAAAAGGAAGGGCTACTGTTTTTCATCCCGTTAAATTTGAAAGTATAGACATTGAGAAAAAAAGGTATAAGGTTTTGAAGAATTGTTCTTTTATTCAGAAAAATGGTCTTTACCAGTTCTCCAAAGAAGATACAGAAATGCTCAAAACATTACTTCAGTTTTCATCCTCTTCAGATAAGAGGAACACAAAACAGTTGTATGAGAATGAGGATGAAATCAAAGAAAAATTTATTCATAAGTTAGTTTTTGCAACTAATCAATGTGATATTCAGCAATGCAATAGTACCCTCAAAGATAAGCTCCGAGAATCCGATATGTTATACACGTATGAAGAGCTATACGAAGTAGCACTTCGTTGGTTAGAATCTTATAATTTTGGTTTTATGAATACTAGAGTTATGAGACAGATTTTAGATGATGTGAAAAATAACAGGACTAGTCATCAGAAGATTCAAAGTGAATACATTGCGAAAGAAATAAAATTTACAAAAAGTGTAGTAGGCAATGAAGGATCACCGATGTTTAGTCAGTTCCTACAATTTGTTACGCACGGTGAAGGAAAGCAATATATAGAGAATTTAAATAAAAATGGAGTGGATTTAATAAATATATCATGCATTCTGCAAAAATCTGGCTCACATGGTATTAAAGCTTTTCAAAACTTTCATAATCTATATTTTGATAAAAAAGGAAATGCAACACAGTATCTAAAAGTTCTTGAAGAAAATAGAATTAATTTAGCTGGTATATCTAGTATTTTGCGAGGATCGCGAATGCATGCAGCAAGTGCATTCGAAGAATTCTATTGCATGTTGTTTGATGAAAATGGTAAGAAAAGGTATTGTCTAAAAAATCTGGAAAAAGAAAAAATCAGTATGGCTAATATTACCAGTATCTTAAGTGGTACTGGATCACATGCTGCAAAAACCTTTAAAGAATTGTACGATCTTTGGTTTGATAAGAAAGGTAATAAAACTAAGTATATTAAATCCTTAGAAGAAAATAATATAAACTTAGTCAGTATGTCTAGTATGTTACATGGATCAGGATCTAATGCAGCAAAAGCTTTCAAAGAGCTGTACGACATTTGGTTTGATAGCGAAGGAAAGAAATCTGATTATCTATTAAAATTGGAAAAAGAAGGAATAGATCTTGCGAATGCAACTAGCATATTAAATGGTGCAGGATCTAACGCAGCTATCTGTTTTAAAAATTTATTCAATCTTTGGTTCAACGATAAAGGTGTTAATTATTTAGAAAATCTCCAAGAGAATAAAATCGACTTAGCCAACATGTCTTCCATTATCAGGGGAACTCGCACTGGTTCTTCCAAGGTTTTTGAAAATTTATACAATTTATGGTTCGACAAGGATGGAAGAAAGACCAGATATTTAAAATCTTTGGAGAAAGAAGGAATCGATTTACCGAAAGTATCCATGCTTTTAAGCGGAGCTGGTCTCAGAACTCCAGAAGCTTTTAAAGCTTTATTTGATTTATGGTTTGATGAAAATGGATGTAAAACTCGATATTTAATATCTTTGGAAAATCATGGAATCAGCTTAGGCACTGTGACTGCTATGTTACGTGGATCCGGATGCAATGCAGCAAAATCATACAAGGACTTGTACGACCTTTGGTTCGACAAAGACGGAAATAAAACGGAGTATTTGACATTTTTTGAAAAACATAATATTAATTTGAACAGTATAGTTGGTCGTCTTTTACGCGGAGCTGGTACCAATTGCGCATCGACATTATCAGCTTTGCACAATCTCTGGTTCGACAAGGAAGGCAATAAAACGAAATATTTGAAAACCTTTGATGAAAAAGGAATATCTTTGGGCCTTGTGATCAGCGTCACTTTTGGTGCTGGAATATACGCGGCTAAAGCTTTTAAAAATCTACACGATCTATGGTTTGACGAAGTGGGAAACAAGACCCAATACTTGGAGGTATTAGAAACAAACGAAATCGATTTGGTGCGCATGTGCAGTATACTTAATAAAGCGAACTCCAGGGCAGCGAAAGCTTTTAAAAGTCTTTTTGAACTCTTATTTGATAAGGATGGAAATAAAACGAAATACCTGACGGTACCAGAAGAAAACCATGTTTGCTTTTTCATCATGTCTCGAATGTTAGATCAGGCTGGAAGCGGAGCTGTCACAGCTTATGAAAATTTATATAATCTTTGGTTTGACGATAATGGAAAGAAAACACACTATTTGAAATGTTTGGAATTAAATGGAATCAAGCTAAACAATATGTCGAGTATTTTGTACAGATCTGGTACTGGAGCTGCAAAAACTTACAAGCATTTGTGTGATATTTTATTTGACAGCGAGGGTAACAAGACGCATTATGCGAAGCGATTCGAGGATAACAAGATTATCTTATCTAACATATCCATTCTTTTGGGTAATTCTAGAAATAAGGCTCCTAACAAGTTTCTCAAATTGTATAAAAATTGGTTTGACGAACGCGGACGTGCTACCGATTTGTTACTGAGATCGCTAGGAAAACGTAGAAAGAGGTAAAATTCAAAAACTCACTGATATGGAGGGAACAGAAATCATCGGTATTAACATCACAATTAGGTAAATAAAATATAATTATTCGCAATAAAATAGTGAACATTGCTACGATAAACTTTGTTGACTGTGTATTTTTATTTTTCAGGATATATATTAGATAGTTTATTACTAACAATAAGATTTCCTGTGCATTAAAAAGACTACTACTTTGGCTGTGATAAATATTGTCTACCTCTGATATAAGCCATTAGCGAGCGTCTATAAGGTAAGCGGAAAATTCCATTTACCATATTGATTTGATAAATGAAAAATACATTTTAGTTCATATTTTTCAGGCAACAATTATACTCCAGATTTCTAAATTATAATAGCATTTTATTAAGAAATAAACTTACGCTACTGAATGAAAAATAATGAAATTTGTTTAGTGCACGACACGATAAAGTATCATTGCGTATAAATGATATTTATATATTCAGGAATCCCTATTAATGTTCGCATAAACGATAAATAAAAGATCTTACCAGTTTAAAATGGCTTTACTTTATGATTGTTCAACTGGAAAAAATGTGTCTGCTATTTATAAATACATAATCATGAAATAATCTTAAATATGCGTTAAAATAATTTTGAAAGTTTATTCACGATAGTTTATTCTCGCTATACAATAAATTATACTCGACAACATAATATTGTTACATCATTCAAAACGTACTCTACCATTCTGAATTCGATTAAATGAAAATTTGTTAAAAGACTATTCGAACACGTTGATTTGAAAATCTGCTCGTTTCGATCGTTTGACGACATTAAAGATTTTCCACTTAACGTCATTCATTAACAGACAAGTTCCATCGATTATCATAGATATGATTTTTATCTTTGGTTCGTTACACTTTTATTACAACGAACCGACATAAATTTTGCAATCGAATAACTCCGTGATGTACAGTTCATACTTTTCCTCTTCATTGAAAAAGCACCATTCGACAGTATATATCCTATATGTGTATAGAGTAATCGAATCTGCGCTGATATAATCATCTATAACATGCGTTCACGTTTGCTTTGACAACATTTATAATTTTATTCATTGTTCAACATATATAACACTTATACACTCCTTTATATTATTTTATATTTATATTAATATCTTTCTCTGTGTTTGATAAATCATTTATATTTTTATGTCGGAAATGCAGAATTGCCTTTGAGGCTCTCACTGTGAGTTTCATCTCTGTTGTACGATATACCTCTACTTTTTGTCGTCCCAACTCTCTCTTATCTCTCTCTCATCTCCTATATTATCTCAACAAAGTCACGTCGTTACGATTATTATATTTCCCTACTTCACCCGAACACTCGAACTGACGAATAATAATAATGATAATCATATGTACTTTCGATCGAACGAAATTCGGGCGCGCGCGCGCGCGCGCACACTTTTTATTTACGTTGTACATATATACTTATACGTAGCTGAGAACTGAAAATGTTACGTTCGGCAGCTGAGCTGAACCCTATAAAAATATTCATTTTTTTTTCGGTTCATCGTTCGGTGTCGTTTCGAAAATATTTTGTACTTTGCAGATAACTCGCGTATGCGCTTTTGTCGCAACTACTGAACGCAAAACTATGTAACGGAAAGTAGGTCGAAAATCAAAATTTATGTACTGATTTGATAATATATACACTGCACTAAACGAATACGACTCACGTAACGAAATAATAGTAATGAAAATCATCACAACCAGCGAGTAACGCGTTTCTAGCATAAAACTTGCCTTGCGCCCATGCACACTCACAGATATACATGTATGTACACACAACTTGTAACCGCGTTAAACATTTAGGCTGTTAGCTCTTGAATTACATGAATTATCGATCCACAAAATATATATCTCCCGAGATATGTACTTTATTGACAGTTAGCGTTGATTTTTCTCAGTGTTGTGCGAACTGCCGTTTCCTCTGTTCTGCGACGTGTTCTTAATTTTTTGCTTTATTTTTTTTTGTTTTTTAAATAACGACGAACGGCAGATTTTTTAGGAGTTCGTGTGGGGTCGTCTTGCGATCCACTGGGCTATATCGGGAATATCGTGAACGCGTTGTTTGAGTCCGCGAAGTGCCGGATAGCTTTCCAGAGCTGAGGATCCAAACATCTGCTCAAAGTTCTCGAGGGCGACGGTAAATACGAAATCCGCCCACGTTGTCTGAAATCAGATATTTTCATTGGTCAAGTATGAAATTTTCAACCGTCTGCTCGTTGAAACGTAAGCGGATGCGCACTTGCATTATATGCGTCAAATTTTGATGAATTTCGTTAATAGTATTTGTGTTTACAGTTACTTGGACAACTAGTTAATTGATTCATCAAAGGCGACTGATTACGCGAATCTTGTGCAAAATATAGTCTCTACTCGTACGTGTATTTGCTAGAGAAAAAAATGATATTCTTACGGTCGAGCCAACGGCGTATCCGGCGTTCTGACCAATGGTCTGCTCGAACTTGTTGAGGAAAAACGGTATCGTTTCCTTAACGAATTTTGCTTTTTTCTCCTCCTTTTTGAAAAGATCCTCCTCCTTCTGGAATTGCAGCAACTCTGAGAAATCGGGGGAAAAAATAGACATCGTCAGATCTGAAATTGAAAAGCTTCCACGCTCGCAGAATCCGATAATTCAATCTCTTCGTCAATGTGTACCGTGTGCAGTTATACATAAAAGCATTTGCAGTTTGTTCTGCTCGATGTAACTCGATTTACAGCTACAGTTGGATTTTATTGATTAAAGAAAAAATCTTTATTAAAATGTCTTCCTCTCGCTGTTTTTCGCGAGTAAACAAACACCACAAAAATATGTCGTACACGTTCCATTGATTTTATAACCACGGCTTTCGTTGTTATTGATCGAAAACTATAATGAAGCAGGTTCCTTGCTCGCGTACTCGCCGATAAATGAGGGTACATAGACGTAACTTCGAAATCGTCTTCACCTTTTCAATAGAAGTACACGATACAAATGAATGTATCGCAGTTTGCGTTTTCGCATTGGCACACGCTCTCGCGTGCTTTTGATCGAAACAGAAGCCATAGCTAAAGTAGCGCGCATCATCACGCGCATTGTTATTTCTCACGGATCGACTTGCGCGTGAAATTTGATACAAAAAAAAAAGGTTACGACGTCTTGAAAATCGAGCTCAATTCATCGGAAGTAAAGAAATTTTCACGAATTTGATCTTTTTATCGAGACTAAACGGTAGATAGAGCCAGTCTGATTTGCACGCGGAAGAGCAGATTTTACCGACTTCCGCCGTATAATTCAGAATAACAATACATTGCGCGCATACAACTATGAATAATGCAGTTGGGACAATAGGGACACAACTCACCCTGTTTAAGGTCACCGAGACTGTCAACGAGGACATCACAGAGCATTGCTTCCCATTCATCTCGTCCGGCTAGTCCATATTTGCGGGCCAGGTAGCGAGCGATTGCATTACTTTGCGCTATCTGCTGACCGTTCACTTCCAGAACCGGTAGCTGACCATAGGGTAACGCTGTAACCCACATTACGTTATTCGCATCGCTAAACCTCGAAGGCGTAATCAATTTTCAATTTCCTTTCTTTTCGCGCATACCAGTAGGTCAACGCTGAAATTCGTTCGAAAAACGGCAAATCATTGCGGAATTGAGAAAAAGCTCGGTAAGAGCTTAACCCTTAAGCACACACTTTACAATTAAGCAAAGGGAAGATTATCATCTCTGCACTAAATCACACGATCCTATTAAAGCGCAATTCGAAATAATTATTCTTTCTCTCCGTACGCGCATTCGCTTTAGGGATTTACTCGCAAGATTGCCATCGGCTCATCCATTTCAAAGCTCGTGTAATAGTTATGGTATTTTGAAACGCGATCGCGAGCAGCTGCTGCTCATTAACGCGCATTAAAACTCCCTTATTTCGCGCGCAAGTGTGTCGAGGATTTTGCGCGTGCGCGTGTTTTTTTCACTCGATGCATAAATAGAGTTGATATTTTATAAAATCGGTTATTCTATCGAATAACCGATGATCTTTATTCAATTTTCTTCGTAAATACAAATGCAGGTAATTGCCGTGGGAAATTTTCGTTTAAAGGAACTACTTTATTTCCGCGACGTAATTGAATTTTCTCAACGAACGCAGAAAGTGCCTTTTTCGCAATGGTCGACTGCGTGAGTATAAGAAAAAGGAAGTGCGACAACTTACACTTTTTTAATTCGGGCCAACGTTCCTTCGGGACGCGCTCGTCGACGTAATCCACCCCAGCGTAGGCGAGTATGTAGCGAATGTGCTCCGCTCGACCTCGAGCATTGAAATAGATTAGCTTGTAGTTGGGCTGTTGCTGTTCTTCGGTAAATCGAGTGTTTACCTCTGCCATATTTTTTATTTCTCCTTTCTTACTCTTTTCTTTTATCTGAGGCTTGTAGTCTGGTTCGCAGCTTCTCGGACCCTGTAAACAACGACTTTTTTTTATTACACTCTGCTACGTGTGCTTATTTTTCGTCTCCTCGGTAACGATACGGTAATGTAATAATTTCTTCTCTACGATTAATTTGGAAACGCGTGGATATAGGAAAATTCTAATTACGTCGAATTGTTTGTAATTTTTCATACGAATCGCGAGTCATATGTTCTAATCAACGACGTTAATTACTATTCAAAGAACCTTCTCTCCGACAACATCAATGAATCGCGTAATAAAGCTTCGCAGTAAACCTAATTACGATCCTCCGAAATGTACTTGGTTAAGCAAACATAAATGTACAAATTTTCTCCTCCTCGTGGAAATGAAAAATATATTCTCTCGATGCTTTGCTCGATTCTATGAAGGGCTTTGAGAAGAAGGTTCTCGACATTTTCATCTAGAACCTTATCACGAAGGCTAGGATTCGAAAGTATATTCTAGAGACGAGGTAGACGAGATTTAATAAGAAAACTCGATGGAAAGTGGGGAAAAAAGTTAGACTTCGATAATCCATATTCCACGTGCATCGCCATCTGATCTACATATATATCGTATTGTATACAGAGGAAGCAATCGATCAAGTTGAAATTCAACTTCCGCGTTGACGAAATTTTTAGATTCCTGTTAAGTAATCTTCTCGCGAAGTGTGAAAATACACGCTACAAAAAGGCAGTTATATTTCTCTTGGATAACGTACTTCCTGTACCCTTATATCTCGCAACTACAGACACACACACACACACACACACACACTTATATGGATATATATGCTTTTATCGCTACTAAATATAGCTATAGTTTGCGGAATGAAAAACGTCGATGAGCTGGGATATGTTAGACAGATACGTGAGTCGACTGCGGGAATTTTGTCTCTGTGGTGACCCGTTTGCCAGCCACTTGACACTTTGCGATGAAATTATGCTTTTGATGTCGTGGGAGAGAGAGAGAGAGAGAGAGAACGAGAGCAAGCTTGGAAAATTCAGTTATTTTAAGGACCTCGGCTAAATTCACTTTATCGTTGCGAAGGCCGCGTAGAATTTAACGTTTCGAAACTAGCTGTTCAACGAGATTATTCGCAGAAGAATCTGCAACGATGCTTATATTGCTTTATGTATCTATATATGGACGTGTACGCGAAGCGCACACACGTATATATATATATATATATATATAAAAGAGCTGTTTGGAAAATACGTGGAGGAAAGAGATTTTCCAACTGTAGGAGAGCTTCGTGTAGAGCGTTTTATTTCCGCGGGATTTTTATGACTCGAAGGACATTTCGTGCTTGACTATACTGAGCTCGGCACAGGTTTCATTTCAAGGAGTTTGCTTCTGTTTCTAATATTTACCCGCTGGATTTTTCTATACGATTTTTCTATACAATTTTCACTATATTCTCAGACAATCAATGGGGCTTTATGAGCTTATTTGCTGTACGTTAAGTCGAGTGACCAAAAGACAAGTATTATACTTGTGTTATTACGCGCGATGATTTTTTACATTAGCCAATGCGTATGTATCGGTCTCTTCTTCTCTCTCTCTCTCTCTCTCTCTCTCCGGTGTATCAAGAGCGTGAAGTAGGGAGAATGCAGTTATCGTTGAGAAAATTTGATTGGTTTATTATCCCGTATTAAACCGCGTTATGGAGATAAGCATCAAAAACTGTTATTTCCAAAGTAGGCAAATATAAGTATTCCCACGATAATAACTGTTTGCGAGGGTTTCTCGATGCGTGTATGAGAAAAGTATTTTATACGTATACATGTATATATATATATATATATATATATATATATATATATATATATATACACACACACAGAGATAGATATAGATAGGAAACTACATACAGCAAGAGCACACGCAAAGGTATTGAAATTTTTCTCCGCGTTCTATCGACTGGTTTTCTCACTGTTTCAGACATTATTCGCACTGTACGTACTTTTCCAACACCCACGCTCGCATTATTTACCATACACGCGCTGTATTTTCGTTCTCGATGTTTTCTACAACCTTTTCTTCTCGATGCATCTTTCCTGTCTCCGTTCTAACGCTTGCGTCAAAACGGGGCATCCCCTCGCAACGAGAAACATATTAATTTTCCTATACACCGTGAATGGAAGAATATTAAACCGGATCACAAAGACGGCGAGAGCGCATCCAACGTAAGCGCACACAAGTTGGGCATCTTCTTGCCGTAAACAAAAGCTTTTCACGACACGGCGCGGGAAAACTCTTGTATTTAAATTCTAAAGTGTATTTCTTTGCTCTTGCTGAAAGTTTCGTCTGTTTTCTCTCTCGTGCAGCTTCCATTCGCTTGCATAAACCGTGTACATGTATATATATATATATAGAGAGAGAGAGAGAGAGAGAGGGTACGGCACAGGCGGCGATCGCCGCGGGGGATGTGGAAAGCTTTAGATATACCCGCGCACTTATACACATATATTACACGAGCTGACTATATATGTAGTAGATGCATCGTTCTGCTGCTTATCTCTGGCCTATATATTTCTCGCGTCTCTTCGCCTGGGCTTCCTTCCGCGCGACGTATTATTGCTGCGAAGAGATAACGCCAAGGTAGAGAGAGAGAGCGAAAGAGAGAGAGAGAGAGAGAGAGACTAGTAGCTTGTGAATGATACGACCACGTCGCCGGAGGTCTTATCGAGGTGAGACGATACGAGGATAAGGCGATCAATTTCTCTATGATGCGGAATGAAAATGATTTTTGCTTCCTCTTCATTCGTGATATTATATTGCTTTGAAAATTGTACATCGAAAGGTATCGGATAGTCGATTAAAAATTCAAATTTACCGCCCCGATTTCGCGTATACACGCGCTAAAATATTCAGCATTGGTTAGCTGGTGATTTTTTTTTTGTTTTTTTTTGAAGAAACTACTGTAATATCTTACATCGCGGATCCTGTCCCCGTTGTATAATTTTTCTGAAATAAAATCCTTTAGCAATTCAAATATGATTTGTCGGCAATTCGAAACTTCGAGATAACTTTGACAAGCCTTCGAAGTGGTAAGAAGCTATACCGTCGTACATGAGAAGTGAATTGAACGAGTTTCACCGCAATTCACTATATACACAGTCCATGAATTACGTAGTTTCTCCTGTAGAAAAAAGGCGCCTAGAACTATCTCCTTTGTCCATCTTCCTTACCTCACACTTATATACCCACATGGTCTTTCTAAATTCGATTCTCCAGACTATATGCAGGTATACACACAAGAGTTAAGAGGTGCACGCGAGCCGATCATTACCCTCGAAAACGAGGGGGTGGTTATCTCGTCGGTATCGGAGACCACATGGAACGAGGGAACGCGTTGTCGATCTTATAGCTAGCGGAGAAATTGGAGTTTCGGTAATTGTGCCTCAGGATTTCACGTAATTGATTTATTCCCTGCAAATAACGACACTTTTCAATGCTTCCACGTATATGTGTATTTAACAACAAGCATAGCGCTAAACAAGTATCGCGTGCGGTATAACTTTGGCGCATACGAAGTTACGCGCATAAACAGACTTGAGCGTGTCTGCGCGTGTGTGCATCACGTGTAAAACAAAGTACGAACTATTATTGTTTAGCTTTGAATACGGTGTACAGCAGCCTCGCGGCTAAGTACCACATGTAGAGCCAAGTTATACGAGGTGTGGCGGTTATCCGTATACGCGCTTTTACGTATACGAAGTAAATTGATTGCAAATAAACCCGATCATCTTTCTCTCTCTCTCTCTCTCTCTCTCTTCTCTCTCTCACACTCACTCTGTTTCGTTCGAGGCGACTTTGAATCTATTTTTATGTATATACACGGATATAATAGCCGATTATTGCTCCGCGTGAACAACGTAGTAGCAGGAATCGAAAAAGCCAGTGGCAGTAACTTGGTGTGTTTACGAGCGGCTTGGAAAGGCAGTAAAATAACAAAGCTCCAAAGCGGCCATTGTCAGCGTCGTCCTGAGTATTAATTGGAGGACGTTGGCGCAACTGCTACGGAGCGTATATTTACGGCCGTCATTGTTCCGGACAATAACGCCGTGCGACGTATTGATGAGCGCTATGGTCGTCTATATATACATATACTTTCGTGTTTGCAACTCCCGCTATCCGTTCCTCTCTCTCTCTCTCTCTCTCTCTCTCTCTCTTTATCTCTTTATCTCTTTCTCTCTTTTTCTCCCACCGGATCACACGACGAACAAAGCTGTTTATTATCGATTATTAATATCGATTTTAAGCGAGCAGCTCTTTGCACGCGTACACAGATTATTTACGCGAAGAAATGTCAAAATCACCATAGTCGCACACTTCCTGAGCTGTTAATTAACTTACGAATAGAAAACTTACTCTCGAGTTCTTTAGCGATGAGATGAATAAGAGAAAGTTCTACGATGACCGAGTTTATAATGATAAAAAAAATTTGCCGTCCAATCATTAACGTAGATTCTTGTATAATTCGAGGCCTCATTAAAATGGAATTGACCTTTCGGAAAAGCTTGAGCGTCATTAGAGTATACTATATTAGCGCAAAATTGAAATTTCATGCAGCTCTGTCAATCTATATTGAAGTCGAGTCATTGTTATGTTTAAGTTTTAATCCCAGTGAGAGGCAAATAACGCAGAATTTTGTTTTTATTTTGCGTTAAATTTTTCTCAAGGTATACGTTTTTGAATGATATTTTAGCGTCATATGCCATTCACTTTATACGCACTAGAAAAACGAAAAGTTCACGTTGTCAAGTATAAGAGAAAAAGTTATAAACTTGTGACATCATTCTTATAAGCGATACATTAGCTGCCTTTTCTCTTTTCAAGCTTAACGTTATGAATTTATTATAAAAAATGTGTCCATTCTGCCTTTATGTTTTTCTGATCATTTTTATGAGAAGTTAGTTTACTCTAGATCAGATTTCGAAGTGAACTTTAATGCTTCATTTTCATTTGAGCCGCACTATTGGAATATTTACCAGATGTTCCAAACATCTGGCTTTATTAAGCAGCTTTATTAAACATTCCAAGGTTGATTATGTGGATTCCTTTGCTTTAAATTGCTCCTTTCAACAAATATCTTGTTACTCATGTGCGCAGAATCTTGAAAGACGATTAAATGTTGCAGGTATATAGTCTTTTCAAGAAAATAATTCAAGAAATCCTTTTGCGTAGATTGGTTACAGCTATTCTTAAGCGATAATAAAGGATTGTGATTTCCAACGATTTATCTGAAAAAACGGTTGAATCGTTAGCGTTTCGGTTAACAGTTTGACGTCTTGCAATTCAATCATGTGCTCTTCCTAATATTCTTAACGTTTTCGAAAAGTCATGGCTTTGAATAGATTCTTTAGCTCCATTAACCGCATGAAGCTTCAGTGGAATCTATTGTCCAAAAACGTTCAAGAAAAATAGTCTGCTTTCGAATTCAAGTCTGCGGTGAACTCTCTGTTACTGGCCTACTAACTAAAGTGCTTCTAGATTGCTTCACTACACACAGTGTTTATCTCAATTGTAAAGCAAATAATTTAAATAATTAAACTTGCTGTTATTATGTGCATTGAATAACTTTCCGGGACGATTATCCGCTTGCATAATTTCAATTAAGAAAGGAACCAAAAATTCTGAATCGTAACTGTGACGTTCCATTGTTGCACTGAGGTACCTCAGGGGTATATAATAGGAGACTTTAAAAATAGGGAACAATTCAAATTCTCGTATAAATATATTTCGAAAGGTTTTTAAACTCCAACCAGTCCGAAACTCCAACGCAATTATATAAATAGAAAAAAATTCTTTCTTCGTTCGTTAAATTGCCGAATAAATTCGATATCTTCAGTAGCAGCGAGTATCGTGCATTGCCACCCACAATATTATATATACATATATATATATATAACGCATACTCGAATCCGCAAAAAAATCTCAGACCTTATCACGGCTAATGGACTCGTCGGTTAGCTCGTCGCAGCGCAGTTCGAAAGTTGGTTGTGCAGAGCAGCACAGAGCTCTCTCTCCCTCTCGCCGAAAGTCGATGGCACGAGTGCGAGTGTCGGCCTTGGGTGCGCGCGCGAGACGTGGCTCCTCCATTGAAAATCCCGCGAGGGCCGCGACCTTCCGCACCTGTTTCTTTCCTCTTGGCTATACCTCACCTCTTTTACTTTCTGTTTATTTTTCTCGGTCGGTTGTTTGTTCCTTTTTATTTATTTATTTTTTTTCTCATTTTGTTTCAATAAACGATCGAAGTGGGAGATCCGGTTAATGCGAATATCGTGTTGTATTATTTTTCGAGCTCTGAAGGGATTTTCGCTTTAAATATACCTGCGTGTGACGAAGTTCCGATCGATACGGTATGTGGTTTGGTAAGTTCGTTTGGTGTAATTGATGTGCGATGGAAATTGATTACTTCGACGTCTATATATGTGTGTACATATGTGTACATGTGTGCATGTGTGTGTACATATGTATGAATTTATAAAAGATTTGTATTTTATTAATCTGGTGTTATTTTTGGACCAAAAGTAGAGGAAAATTTTGGCAAAGTTTCGATCATAGAGAGGGCTGACATTCGACCGCTTAGATTGAATTTCTTTTTATCGTTCGCGTATATGAAAGCGCGGCGAAAGGAGGCCAACGATGAAAAACCGACTTCAGTGTATAACGTGAATACGTCGAGTCATTTTAATATTCGGAAGAACTACTTAGGATATTTTAGAGGAGAAAAAGAGCGGCATGGTTCAGAGAAAAATTGTCCAAAGAGAAAAATGGAATTGCTAATTCACCGTTCCATATACATATATATATATATATATACATAGAAGTACACTTTATTATGCCACAAGAGTCAACTGTATCTCTGGGATATTAAATTGTATACTACGTACTTTTTACTATAATATACGAATGAACATTCTAACTGCTGCGGGACTATAACTGTAAAATAATTACAAACCTTTGAGCACCAAATAAAATATAGTCTCTCATAAACATTCACGCAAGTGCGCAATATATAAAGGCTCAGCGCGGTTTCAACAATACAATTTCTAACGAGAAAATCGCTCGTCAGCGTCATTATTTCTCGTTGCGCGCTCCTCTGTTATCATCTTGGTTGAAAAAGAGTTGTTTGTTCGAAGTAAGCGCGATTAGAGACGCCTAGGCATTCGAAAACCACATCACAGCGGGGTATCTATATATACGTATAAATATATATATACCGAAGACGCAATTAACGTCCCACAGCGACATCCGAGTAAGCAGTCGTGATCTGGAGATCCGGGTCGAGTTGCCGGATCGAAATTTACTTTTTGCCCGGAATAATAATTCTGCACGCTGGTCATATACATTACCGTAAACGAAGTATAAGTATTAATCCTGGCAATCACAAATGACTAAACTTCGTTGGAGCCGTCGATGAAATCGATCACTAATTAGAATTTAGAACGACCCTCGCACACCCCCATTACTCTGTCCTCGCAATTTATATATGTACAGTCTGACCTGTATAAACAGACACGCGCGCGCACGTGCAATATTCTCGCATCTCCATATACTACGCATCTTGGTTTACTCGTGTCGCTTCGGGGCTAATTACCGATTACACTCGTCAGCGCCAACGGGACGTTGATACTTGTAATTAAACGGAGGCTTGCTCACTCGTGCGATATTTCAAGGCCTGCGCGGATTTTTTTTAATTTACCTCTCGCTTGGAAATCCAAGATAATCTGGTGTGATAATTAATTACGTTATTCGAACCTAAGATATGTAATATATTATAACCGAAGAATTTGTATTTGTAATTCAAATGCAGCGAGAGACAAAGAGGAAGAGAAAGAGAGAGAGACTTAACGCCGCACCACAGCACGACTGTTACTACTTGCCGATTCAACGAGGGTTTAAAATGAGCGTCGTTTCCTGAAATTTACCGAGGACTGAATCTGACTCTTTTTTATTCTGGCAGTAAGTTTTCAGTCGAACGCTTTAATAGGGAGCGTTGAATAAAATTCACTTCTGGCAGCACACTGGGCTGTAATAAACAACAATCGTTAATAAACAGAGAGCAGAGTAATGAAAAAAGCTCATCGATGCCGAGTGCAAATACTGCAAAATAAACGAGTAAACATTTGCTCAGAACCGTAACCATCACAACACGCTACCAACTGATATCCATTCTTTGCTTTAAATATTTACTTGAATTGTCGAGGTAAGAGTAAACGATAAGAGCTCAACGGGTAGAAATATAACGACAATGAAGCTAGAAATAAATAATTGCTTTGATAATTGACGAGGAAACTAGCTCGTAACAATAGTTTTGCCGTTCGCACCGCGAGACTGTCTATGCGAGAATATTATATCCACAAAACGATATCTGAATATATAAACTATATACGGACCTCGAAATCGTATCTGAAAAATATAATTACGCATCATCGCACTTAAATCTAAGCCATTATCGTCTTGAACATTGAAATTTTTCAGTCACTCATCGATGCATCTGCATAATAACTTTTTATAAATATATAAGCGACAGAGAGTCGGCCTCGTCTCTTAATGAACCCTTTTCGATGTTGCTCATCCAACTAAACGATCAGATAAACGGCAGAGATGCCCGCAACCACCGCAATATAATTAAATCGCTCTGATGCTCTTTTGAAACCGCTGATTATTCCGCGAATGTGACTCTTCGCTATTCCTACTCTGTGACGTATACGAGGATATATATATGGTATATATGGTATATAGCTATACGTTGTCTTAGGTAGTATCAGGTACCTCTTTGAGATGTTCCAAGGTGAGATTAAATTGAACTAGGGAATATACGTATAAGAGCTCGGTTGGGTTGTTCTAAGGATCGCATGACCCGAATTTTATATCCGTGGCTAGAATGCTTAACTTAAGTCGTACTTGACCATTAAAATTCAGATTATTCTTGCGCATTCAAGTTCTAGCGGCTCTCTTTTTCTCTCGCGTATCGCTTGCGGAATGCGATAAGGACTCGCTGGTTTTTAGTATCAACTATGTGCTTAACGACTTAAGTCTATGTTTTTGCGCTTTCAACGTGCTTTAGCTATATCTTCAGTTTACCATAGTTTTTGTTCGAGTTTAATCTATGTATAGAGGTTACAACAAGTATCTTACATTACTAACGATAGCATACAAAAAGGAGGAAATTAACGCTTTGACGAAAAAAAATTTACGTTTTAAAAGTTTGAGAAGCTGTGATAGTGCTTTTCTCGTTAAAAACGAGGAAATTTTTCGCCTCTGTACGCGATAACTTAAACTTAATTTTAACAACGATTTCGTTAGCAATTTAATCCGAACTGTTTCGCGATCTAACCGATAAACTGTGAAGATATCGCTACTACGTTTTGTATCGATCCAGCATTACGCACAGATTATTTTCAAATTACAAAAAAATCGACTATAGACATACCTTTTAACTAGCCATGTATATACTTTACGCGTAACTGTCCGATTCCGAATTACATCAGTTTATCTTCCAAGAGAGAAGTTGAATTCCAAAGGAGAAATCATCAAAAGCTCACTCGATCAATCACCCTGTCACCTTTGGCAACACCTCCATCAGAAGGAACCCTTTGACCCAATCCGTTCCCTTCATCTTCGTCTCGCACTCCACCCCTCTAGCTTTCTCTGTCTCTTATCTCGTTTGTAACAAGTATACAACCGTAATACTAAGAACGTTTCGCTCGATCGAACATATATAACTACGAGTCCAAGTGTCGAACCGATTAATAATTCGGGATTCATCGATGTGCGTATAAGCTTTCGCATTCAATCTCCACGTATCAGCAATAAATGGAAGCTTCGATATGACCGTAATAGAAAGGAGTAGGTTCGCGTATAATCCTAGCTTTAATTATTTCTCAAGAGGTAGATTTTCTCTGAAATTCATTGTTGATGTGAAATAACCATTTTTTCGGTGACTTTGATAAATTATTATTATAATTATATAGAGCTAGCGATATATTTAACGGGAACTAGGTCAGCATCTCCAGTAATATAAATTCTAGTTATGTGTAGCGAGGGGAAGGAACGCCGCCGATAGGATTTTAAGAAAAGGCGTATAATATATATATATATATATATATATATATATATATATCACTCACACGCGGAATTTCGTTATGAGGCTACCACTTTAGTAACGGTTTGATAAGCGATTCAGATTTTATGCTTTCGAAAATCCGCTTACAGACCACGAGCTTACGTGACTGGAGCGAAAATTATCAATGACCAAGTAGCTTACAGTGAACATTCTCGTTAGCGACTATTTAACAGGATTACGTCCGAGTTTACTAACTGTATCGACAAGCTTACAAAATTAATTTCTTCTCGTTTCGAAGTGAGATTTTTATTTGTAAATCAGACTTGTTTACGTATTTTCCAAACTTATTTATATACGGATTGCAATTGGTATCGTTTCTTCGAAGATTCGTTGTTACCTAAAATAGTACGGTAATGTAAGTTAGTGAGCTCAGTACTTGTATCCTAGATTTTAAGATAACAAAGCTCAAATTAAAAGTACACGTATCTACAACTTCAGAATTAAATATATAAAGAATACAACTAATATAACTAACTAAAATTTAGAATCGTAAGTAATCTCACATAAAGGAGTCTTGCCGTCATAAGCTGCATTCAGAACCTTTTATATCTAAAGGACAAGTTTTTTGATAAGTAAATACATAAGTAACTTATAAGAAACTAATTAAAATTCAGGTATAGTAGCATTGGGACAACACTGGCTTGAAGTTCTTCATCAATATACACGATGGTATATTACAGAATCAATAATGTACTGCAGTATTCAAATTCAATAAACCAGTTCATATTTTAAAAGTGTAACCTGTTGTTATTACTCGAATATATATTGAATCCTCGGCAATACTGCGGAAAAGTTGGGTTGCGACCGAAGATCGATTCTTATGACGGGTATCGAAAGCGCGAAATTTCATATATTAAAATATAACTATTAGAGGTGAAATTGCGCAGCTTATGAAAGTCGAGAATGATAATTCCGCGGTAGATCCTCGAGCCGATTCAATTTACACTCCCCGGAACAACATAGAACCGCAACGATAAAAATGTAGAAATTCGCAAACGCAGTGTAACGTGTCGAGCGCAGAAAGCGGGTTACACTCACCGGACGAAAAGCACTTGACACGGAACCCTCCAAGTGCGATGAGCTTTTCTACCTCCTTTTTTGCTCATTCGAACGCGCGCGATTATGCAAAGCAGGTGTTAGCCGGCGTTTTGCTTCGTGGCGCTCTGAATTTTTTATCAGCCCCTGAACGTGCCATTTTCTGCGTTTCTCGCGAAAGCGCTTCTGGGAGATTGTTCGGATTTTTCTTTTTTCTTTTTTTGAAATTTAATTGATTTTCCCCTGATAAAGGCCGGGGTTACAACGCGAGAGTAGGCGTCATGATTCGGCGGTAATGTATACTAATTGAGTGTATTATAACAACGGAGAGAAGCTACGAATGATGATAAATTGAACTTAAATATAAATAGCGATGAGAAAATAATTAGAGCCGAATGTTTCGATTACACTCTACGTGCAATCGAAGCTACATATCGAAAAATGAACAATCAAGAGAAATTACAATCGCTAGAATAGCAGTTAATTGCTTTTTTGAAGATACAATAAAAAATCAACTGCAAAAGCTCCCAAGAGCTTTTCAGTGTTTCAACAAATGGACTCTCTTTCTGCATTACACAGCCATTCTATCCTTATCGCTTATTAGATTTCGAGGGTGGAGGAGCTTTTAAAATTCTTTACTCATTGCTAAGCTCTAGAACGCTAAATGGAAGCTTTTTTATCCTCGAAAGCTCAGTCGACGCTTAGCCTTAATTCGTTTGAGGCACGCGCCAATTTTTCTCATCTCCTTAGACAAGGAAACTTTTCAAGTAAACAAATGTCACCGAACACCTATACGTGTATAATTTAGTGTGAGGTTCGTGGTTGGGAAATGAATGATTGAAGCTGGAAAATTCGAGGGGTGAAAATTCCACAAGAGATATATATATATACGGAATACAAGCCTGATGCATGGCTATGACCCAGTCGATTTTCTTTGCGTGCTAGCGAAAATTTCTGGAAAATTTCACCTTGAATTATTTCGTCTGGATTTATTAATACGAAGTAGAATTTTTCTCATGAAACGATATTTGCATGCGCGAGTATGCGTGTAGTCTCAGGAGAGGAAAAGAGGAAACATTTGCACTTTTAAGGCTGAAAACGCCTGACGAAAAAACTTGCGAAAGAACTTTCTTAACGGAGTTTTCTCTTTCGCTCAACTTTTTTTTTACGTAGATTTAAACTACGTCTATAGTTGGCAACGACGTCGACTAGTTGTGAGGGGAAAAAATAATGATTTTCGAGGAGCTAAGAAGCTACAAGAGTAAAACACTTGTTACAAGTTTAAAGCGGATAAACAGAATCAACCTAACTTTAGTATCGCGTAACAAATGTACGTTAAAAAAACGGCAAATAGGAATAATAACCCCCCAAAATAAAACAAAAGAAACCTTAATCTATGTACGTTATATCATCGGTATATACAGACTATCCTTTGTCTCGTCGAGCTTTTTTATCTTCGGCAAATCCGGAGAACGCGTGCACCCGTTGACTAGATGAAGAACGATCGAGATGGTTACTTATCGTAGCGTAACGCACACATACAGAACGCGAATTCTCGTCGATGTATAGTTACTCGATTGTGGCGATTTTTCCCGAGCGATTATTTGATTGTCGCTCGACTGCACTTGGGCTCACTTCGGACATAATAATAATAATAATAACTCGTGATCTTCGGGCCATTGTCGGGAGGATTCCGGCATATTGTGTACAATGATGCACATACGTATATTTGACCTTGGCCTCGGTATCGCCAGGCTAATTGTCCGCTTAATTGCACTCGCCGCGACGACGACGACGACGACGACGACGACGACGACGACGATGACGACGGGCCCTCGCTGAAATTACCCGTGATAATTGCGCTGGTGCGAGGAGAGCACTACAATACCGATTATAATGAGGCTCGTCGCTTGTATTGGACAACCTCATAGTTGTTTAGCTGCGGGGTGCGTTTATACGTCGGATTATTCTTTTTTTTTTACTTCTTTTTCATCGCTTCGATTTCTTCGATCAGATTCAAGAGGAATCTCTTGAATATATATTTTCGCTATGCAATATAAGGATGGAATTTTAGTACTTATAAACTTTCGATTTTCGCTCTTGTGAAGAAGCTGTAAGCTTGAAAATAGTGAAAATTCATGTTTTGTCGAAGTTATTATCTAGAAACAAGTTTTAAGACTTTTCAAAAGTTTGAATCTGGCGGTTTTAGTGAATGTCTGTTTTATGTGCATATATATACCGCTCTACGTCAGGAACTGCCATTCGAATTTTAATCTGTCAACGCGTATTGTTTTTTTTATTTACTTTATTGTTGGGATTCGGAGAAAACATTATTAATGGTTTCGCGATTTTATTTTATTATTACTTTTCATGTTTTCAGGAATGGCTTTTTGCATTTTGTAAATAATGATTATGGAGGCTCATAAACGAACTAAAAGCAATTGCCAAAGTTTAAAATTACCTTTTTTCAGAGCACGTATTCCAAATCAATGGTTCTGAATGTATTAAACCCGATAAGAGCTATATGCTGTGACAATTACAGCATAGGATTCAAGTTTTATCTAGGTCTAATGAAAAATCAGCTTCTTCTATTGATCGATGTCTATTTGTAACTTCTTTCATAAAGTTATAACTTACTCTTCTTATAATACATTATTAAAATTGTATTACACTGATTTTCTTTAAATGGATTTGTCCCAAATTTAAATTAGTTCAATGAATGGTACGTGCCACTGAATTGTCAGAGCGAGTCGCTTCTTTCAAGGGAAGATACTGAAAAAAAGATCTATATATATATACAACTTCAAGGCGTCATTGCAATTCGGCCGCGCGATTGTGAGAAGCATATACAAGCGCGAAACCCCTTAAGCTAATGAAAAAAAAACTCGGACAAAGTATACAGGACACAGTATAGTCTTCTGAGAAAAATGCTGCAGCATTTGTACCGTAACGTTTTTTCTCTGTCTCTCTGTGCTCCATTCTCGTACGAAAAAAGAGGGTATAAAAATCTAAGTAAGAATGTCTATATCACGATAAGACAATAGCAGAGGTTGCACACGTACATGGAATACAAGTTTAGTATATATATATATATATACACACGTGTCTTATATTCGTACAGTAGTGTTTATAACCGAGTTTACGCAGATCGCGTTAGCAATCGAGTTGCGAGGATATTTTCGTGCATGAGTTTCCATTTAGAGTTTAATATTGGACGAACTGCGTAGGCGAAGGAGAGAGTGCGCAAGAGAACGCGCGTATACGTATACGGAGGAAAAAAATTTTTCCTCACGCCGAGAGAATGTTGCAGAGCTTTTCTTTTTAATGAAAGTGGCGTGATTGGTCAGAATTTTTTTTCGCGCTGTGCTATCGATTCGTCGGCGCTGTTGAGCTTTTTTTTCGCGGACGTATAAAATATTTTTAAATCCAAAGCTTCGGCTGGAAATTTCACGCGGTACAAGCCAACGATTCGTCTGTCATCATTAAGTAAATATGTATATATTTACACTCACGCGACTTCATGAATAATTGAAATCGATGTTTATAAAAATGATTCGAAACTGGTATAGGCAAATGAATTTTCTAATAAATTTTAATGACTTGTAGATTAATTTCAGAGCATGTATGTGTGCTTGAGCGTGAAACGCGCATTAAAATTAAGATCTTTTCAATAACTAAATAAATGGAGCATGTCCTTTTAGCTCGGAAAATTCAGTTTTTAATAGTCGTTCGTCGGTTGCGAACATTTGTGCTCTGCATATACCTTTTTCGTTGATATTGACATAATCGTACAGTATAAAAATAGCAATTTAAAATAATACCACTCGTTTATCTGGAAATTCTTTCAAAGTTAATCTAATAGAGGATATTGTATACAACGTTTCGCTCGAATATTCTCTTTGCGTAATTACTAAAAATAATTTCTATTTCTCAAGCCGCATACATAATATCAATATATTTATACGAAATGAAGATCGTTAATCAAAATCGTATCAATCGATTCGAAATAATCGAGATATAAGCGCGTTATGTACGCGTAATGTGCGCATATAATGGGGAGTGAAACTTAGCGTGGTAAACTGGAATGCTCGAATTCAATTATATTGCCGTACAATAATAGCATAGTTTATCTAGGCATATATCCCGCTTCTTGCTTAATTAAAAGTTCTATGTTTGGATGTACTTTAAGAGTAGTGGAAAACCGTAGCGCCATCCGATCATTTCTTAATTAAAGCTTCATTAAAGGCGCCGCGGCTTCCACTTACCTAATTGAAACTCTTTTTCACCGATCAGCGCGAAGTTTTCCGCGAGATGTGCTTATTCTATGAGTAAACTTTTGTTTTCCTTTCGCGTGTAATAATATTTAAAAAAAAAGAAGAAAAAAAAGGAAAATCGCCAGAAAAGTTTCGAGACGATTCTTAGACTAGGTCACGATTTGCTTTGTTCCTCGAGTGCTCTTTCCCTTCTCGCGCGCGCGCGCGCGCTAAAAGAAAGAATCAGGGTTCGAATAAAGAATCATTAAGTGGGAATGAAGCCTCTTTTATTGGACGCTACGCGTGAGATAGCAGTAAACTGAAAAAGCGTACTTTTTTTACGGCTGCTGACTTTAATAGTTTTTCAAGCCGAAAAGTGCGAGATAAAAAAGAAGAGAGACGTCAGTTTACTAGGATTTTTGAAGCTTACGAATAATAAATACGCCGAGACTCCTGTGTATATACATGTACGTTTCCATCGTTAACTCACTTTTTATGAAAGGTTGGACGTCGCGATGTCTTGTGGTATAAGATGCGTCGAGACTTAGACGAGTATAATACCGGTCATGTATAAAAGGAGATTTTCACAGCTAGTCCCGTATAATGCGATTCATGGCTGCTATGTTTCTTATTTGTACGAAAAAAATATCTCGAATGCGGGGCAGCGATAAAGAAAAAGAATCTTCTTTCAGAATCCTTTTTCCGAGCGATAGTCGTAAAAACCTTTTTTCCTCCTGTATACACACATGCCAATTTTTAATCTAACGCTGGAACAAAAGTATCCGTTTCTCACATTTTCTTTCTATTTCCTTCCTTTTCTTAACCCCTTCACGCTCAAACATTGCAATTTCAAATCGGTACACGTCAAAATATTCACACGTCTGATTTATGACGTTAAATTTATTGTACTTATTGAATCTGCTCTTAGATTTAGTGATTAATTGGTAGTTAACAAATTATAAATAATTTTTTTTAATAAAATACACATTTTCAGTTAATATTATTCTTTTAAGTTTATATTTTCGTATTAAAGAAGCTGTGTGGGGTGTTTGAAATCTATGAAAGTAGTCGCATAATGACTTGTACTTTGAGATTACGTCGATGTAATTTCAAAATTGAAGATATCGGACATCCGTAACAGCCATTTTAGACATAAATTTAATAAAAGACTACTCGACTGTTTTACTCGTGAAAATTCCACGTAATAAAAAACGAGTATAGAAGAAAAAATATTATTCAAAGAGTATGCGCAAGATGTTCCACCAGTTTCCAACAGGCTATAACTCACGGCGAACAAACAACAATACGAAGTTCTTTTACTCGGAAAATATCGAAGTGCAAACAAAATTTTACTCCACAAAAAAATGATGAGAATTACTCAAAGAATACGTGAAATTTTTTCAGAAAGTTTTAATAAATTGGGAAATTGTGAAAAATGGCCAGGTCCGAAAAAGAGTGTACATTGGCCGGAGACATTTTTACGAAGCTATAAATATAAGAATGTAATTTGATTAAAAAATCGTATACCTTTAATAAAATTATTTATAACTTTTTAACTACCCAGTCGCTAAATTTAAGATCAGATTAACGTCGAAAATGATCGTTTGGATTCTTTTCCGAAGTAGATAATAATTTGTTTCAAAAACTAACTCGAGCAAAAAATGTGCTTCAAAATTGTGACTATTCTGTGACGTTCGGTTTTTGAGGAATTAAGCCACTATGCATACTTACGCAAGTGCGTCAGAAGTCGAAGATCACGTCGATTTTCTTCATTACCCGTTCGTGAGATAGTTCCGTCTTTTTAAGGCGTTAGCTACAGTCTCGTCTCTGCGTTTGACGTCTCGAGGCATTTTCCCTTTGAGCTTAGCCACTCGAGCAAATGGGGGAGTAATTCTAACGAGGCACCTATATATCACACTACTGGAAACGAGATACTGACTAGAGCTTATGACGGTTCCTGCGTACGTGGGAAAGCTCGATGAGAATTTTCGCGAGACGGAAAAAGTGCGTCGCGAACTTAAGAGAATAATGTTTCCGTATTCGAATTTTATTTCTTTCTTCATTTCGGATTTCCGCTGATTCGATCCTGGCGATGGAAAAAGGAAAGTAACAAACAAAAGTATAAACGTCCATAATGCAGTAGAAAAAAGCCTATTCGTTTCGGAATCGATAAAAATTAAACGAGGGATTTTTTCATTTATACCCGAAACATCTTGACTCTTTTAGAGGTACGTGTGAAATACGAGATTTTACGCTCGTTGATAATGCAGATCAAACATTGACTTTCACACGGGAACTTTGCAAGCTCGTCGATTACGTTACACGAACATATAGCGATGATAAATATATTCCGGATTGCAATGTGCATTCTATCTTCCTTCATAATTGTTTTTTATTGATATTGTGTATATAGCCAGGGGCGGAGTTTGAAACTTTTTTTCAGATTATTCTCTCTCGAATGTTGATTCTATCGAAAGTATACAGTGCAAGCTCAACTGTATGGTAAACAGATGAGTTCGATGCGGTCGCTTGCACGAGAAATAAAAAATTCAGTATTAATGACAATAGTCGAGATATTTCCCGCTTATATGAGTTTCCATTTTCAAGAGATATATGTATATACATATCATTGTGGCCTTTCTTTAAAACTTGATAAGAAATAACTTCAAAAGCTCAAACCCGCTTACTTCTTAACATTCAATTAACTTTTTCCTATCTCTCTCACTTTCTTTTCAAAACTTTTCCTCTTAAAGAGATGCTTCAGTATGAAGAGGTTGCCTCCACGGAATTCTACGACTGTAAATTGAAATCGATTTGCGCTCGCCAGAGAGTGACAATGGTCGACGACTACGGTAATTGCGTTCGCAACTTCATTTTCGGTGATGCCGGTTGTATACCCACATATAACTATGTATAGTTAAGTGCTGTGTAGATATATACATACGTACAGAGAGAGAGAGAGAGAGAGAACCGTACTACGTCAGAGAGATAGAAGAGGTGGCATGCAAATGAGCTAGCGGCCGAAGGAAATCCGCGCCAGTGCGAGGTAGCGGCCTTTCGTGGTGCGGGATCAAGAGTCGCGAGTGACCCCCCAACGTGATGATGGACACCGTGTGATTTTCGGCGAATTTTTACAAACTTACGAACTGTGTTGATTTTTTTATTTTTTCCTTACTCTAGATCATTCCTCTCAGCTAAGATTTTCGTTCTTTTTAACGAAAATTATTTTTTACTCTTTCGCGAACGCGTTTATCGAATAGGGTCAGTTTTGTTTCGACATCGAGGATTCAATCACACGTATACATGTATGAAGGATCAGACTGAAAAACAAAGCTAGCTTTATCGAGTGTGGTTTCGCCTCAAGCCATCTTTCTCGTTATTTGATTATGATTCCTCTTACATTATTGAAATTTCAATTGATAACTGGTTGGACATATTTGAAATACGTATCTATTAAATATCTGTGCTCATTTGAAATTTGTCCTGATAATTATTATTTTACACCAGGAAATATGTATATGAAAATTCTGTTAGAATTAGCTTACTGATTTTCATTCATTGTGTCATACCAATAACTAAGTAAATTGCACAAAATTACAAAATACACTGTCACAGCCCAGCTTTATACATATATATGACTCTAAAGACATGCCGAAGTCAAAATTATTCGAAAAATACAGCACTAGACGGTCAGCCGATGAGGTATTACGTAAATTATACTTAGAGTTTAGATGTTCTCAAACTATCTATAATCATAATCCTACTTTATTCAAATTTTCGATCGAGAAATAAAAGAGTAGCTGCTTCTTTTTTTTTCTTTTATTCGAAGTACATTTTCTTATTAGCGCAGTGACAATACCTGGGAGCGAGCGAGTTTTATTACAAGTACGCTTTCAAAATGCTCCGGGGTTATACTGCTAAACGTTAAAATAGCATTACGCAATTTTGTAGTTAACGATGTATACGATATATATATATATAGAGAGAGAGAGAGAGAGAGCGAGAGAGAGATATGTTATATATAACAAAGCTATTTTTTACGTCACCCGCGCGCTCGCTCACGCAAGTGCAGAAGTTTGTTGTAAAGAATTTTAACGTAGAAAAAAGTCGCATTGAATATAAAGTTAAATAAAATCATTCTTGGCATTGTACGTCTGATGTGATTCATTTTTACGCAGAGATATTACGCAAACTTTTTGTTTGAGCAATTACACTGAGAGGTGGTGGCGTTTTATTAGAATGTTATACTTTCAGATGGACAATTTTTTTCTCAAAATATAAAACAGAATATAAAAAAGTTTTTTTTTAACCGAGTAATAAAAAAGTTCTGCAACTACAAAAGATGAGATTGTTAATTGAAAGGGCAAACGATAAAATAAAAAAAAATCTTTTTGAAATTTTAAAGTAACCTTAGAACTAGTGCAGAAAGAGCAAACAATTTTAATTTTCAATTTTGATAAATGTATGACGATCATTTTTTAAGATTTATTTAATTTCCATGTATTATCTTGTTTATTGTTATTTTCCCTAATCGTCTTTTTTTATTTATTTTCGAAAAGATCTTTTGTTTTTTACGAAATCTCGTTTATAAACAAAGATAGTTGGTTAATTGCATTGTCTTTGAGATTTGATTATTTTCAAAAGGAAGTCAGAAGGAAGTTCCGTAACTTTGTTCTAGATTTACCTTCAGCTGCGAGGAAGTTTGGAGATAGAAAATGTACTCAGAGTGCAATTTCAATTGTGGTAGTCGATCTTCAACTGTTCCTCTCAGGACGTCACGATCAATTTTACAAAATAAAAAGAAAAAAAATATAGAGAAAAGCTTGTCTACAAAGCCACTCCAGAATCATTGTCAAAAGTACAACAGATCGCTCGATTGAAAAAGTTGCCTTGATCTCTTTCTTCGCAGTTTGTATGTGTCATTGATTAAAGAAGTCAACAATGGGCGCGAACCGAACGCTTCTCGCGAGAGACTGCACAGCCATACTATATAGATATATATGTACATAAGCGAAAGAAGAAGCGGAAAGAGAGAATCGTTATGAATTCAAATACACACGAACATATTACATAGGGAAAAGAAACATTCGTTCTATAGCCACAATCCGTGAAATCTATTTTCTCCCAATAGCTATGTACATCCCACACCGCATACCATATCTAAAGCCTTTCGAATAATCGATATATACCAGCCGTCTCCGGCGGTCTTCGAAAAAGAAAAGCAAAGTCCTAATACTCACCCTGGCGAGAAAAAAAATTTCTTCACCTCACTGCTCTTTCGGCACTGAGTCACTCTCTACCCTCTATTTCTCTTGAACCAGTCGCGCGATTCAGTCGACCCACGTGACGTCTTATACACGTTGGTAGAGCTATATAATCGTCGATGCGATACGAGCTCGCGGGGGTTACAGGGTTGACTGAGGCTAACTCGCGAGCAACCAGCAGCAGTAGCAGCAGCAGCAGCAGCAGCAGCAGCAGCAGCCGACGAACCGCGAAACGGCGCGCGCATATACCACCCCTCCAGTACTGTATACGTATATAGCGTATATCGCCTTAGTGGTATGTTCGCCCAGGCCCACCAGGAGCCTTGAAACTATGTATATGTAGCACTGCTTGGCGGATGACCCTCGAAGAGGGGGTGGTTTGTGCAGTTTCTCTTGAGAAATATATACACGCGGAGAACGCGAGAACTCTGGAATGGTGGTGAAAGTGTTGCTGCTGCTTTCTGGAGAGAGACCTGCGTTCATTGCGGAGTTGGTCAATTTAGATATTTAGTGGAGTTGTGCATCTTGAAAGTTAATAGGGCTTTGGCTAAACGCTAGAGGTAAACGATTTGTATTCGCTGCGGACATCGCTATTTAATCAATTCTATTTTCTTCGGATAAATTATGTAGCGGCACTAACCCCTTCATATTTCCTCTCTTCTAAGATAGATGAGTCAGATCGATGAATTGCAACTCATTCGTATAGCACAATCAAAGCCCTGGGGCATCAATGAAACGAGAGGATTACGGAGTTATCCCTTTCATCAATACTACTCTACGTGATACCTCTCGCAAATTTTCTATACTTATTCTTGAGAAAACTTGCTGTAATCTCTGCTTGAGAAAGTGCCGAGAAAGCACCGAGATGTATCGTGCACTCACGTGTGCGAACAGTTGAGAAAAAAGTCTATCGTTCGCTCGTGAATGCGGTCTACGCACAATTTTATAACCCGCAGGAGCGAGGTGCGCTTCTATGCGCGTACGTGTGTATAATTACAAACGGTATGTATCGGATCGTTAATGTCTCTGCAAATGACCGAATGTTACGGTGAACCGTATATGCGCGGGAAACTCGGTGTCGGAATTAACCTATTTTATTTACGTCCCCGCAGTAATTGAAAGACGTCAAAATGCTCGAGTTGGTTATGCGTTTTTGATTTTCGCGGGGATTTGTTAATTCAATTCCGCAAATCGGTTCAAAACATTGATTCGCACGCACATATGTGGATATTTCAAAAAATCAATTCTCGATATATTGACAACTATCGACTTTCGATCAATAGCTCACGCTTTACTTGGAGAAAAGTCTAGAATTTCACGAGTTTGTGCAGTAAATCCGTTCATTTCTCACTTCGAGAACCGACAATTTTTATATAGAATTGAGGAGTGTAATAACAACTTTTACGTACGTCGGAAAGTTTTTTTTTTTTTATAAATAAAATAAGGCGTGGTACTCAATGCGTCCTCTAGCCCACGTTATTAGTTACGAACATAAAAATTTTAAAACTTCCAATGAATGGTAGTCTAATAAAAATGGTCGTTCGGAAAGTTTTCACGAAACTAATCTACAAAGTATAGTCGTCGTGATACACATGGGTCTATAATATTATGAATTAATAAATAGTAATACAGATAAAATGTCTGCGAAGTTAAGTTGATTGCCGTCGTGAAAGAAGCAAAAGGGGTGAATATTGAATCAACAAATGTATGTATGTGAATGTAAATGTATTTCTCAAATTAAACATTTAAAAGTGACATTACGATTTTTGTTTCGAGTCTATAATTTCTGTCGTCAATTTGTTCGCAATTACATGTAACCTTCAACTTATAAACTCTCGAATAATAAACTTCTTAATCCATTGTTATTTACGTAACAAGTAAATAAATAATAATATTAACGATCAGTTGTAAATACAAATAAAATATGTTATAATCAAACAATAAACCCGAATGCAAAATTCATTTAAATATTGCACAAAAGCACATGTGTAAATCTCCATTAAGAATGTATCTTTGTTTACATAATGTTGCCGGTGTTATCGCTGCGAGCAACGTTTATTCACATAAGCTTAGATACAATAACAAAATATGTATTTATAATACACTAGTGCGAGTAAAAATTATTACACGAGTTAGAATTTTGCATCCAACACATAACTCGAGAGCCTTTTGTCTGGTACGACCCTTTTATCGAAATCTCCCTCGTAATACTCTTATCAAAAACAAAAGCTTACGACATCATAACTTCCCTTACTTCAAAATCTCAAACATCTCGAAACGATCGATGCTCATCCATGCGTATACATATGTCATCATTGCAGCAGCATCGCAGTTGGTACGTCTGCGCGTTCGTCGAGCCATGAATATAGTCAGTAAACCGCAACGCGAGCACTTGCATCGTGTCTTTACGTGGGATCTATGCATATATATGATCGAGCGGTATTGGATCCGGTCCGTTGACGCTCGTTCGGCGGCCTCAAAAGATGTTCGCCTATCGAGTACCGGATGCGCTTGTCTTTGACTTTATTCAAATAGCAAAGTTTCTTTCTTTTCTTTTATCGTCAATTTCATCGAAGTTTTCAGTGGGAAATGTCTTTGCCTCTTTTTCAGCATTTCAGATTTAGCAATCGCTCTGTAGTTGAGAGATGAAGTTTTATTACTCGACGTAAAGCTCGTGGCTACGGTCTGCAAACGACACGTCTAATATACCGCCGTCTCTTCAATACCAGATCCTCCGCCGTTGCGACGTCGAGGTGTATACCTGTGGGTAGAAAGAGGATGAAACACACATGTATATAGATAGATAGCTAGATAGAGAGAGAGAGAGAGAGAGAGAGATGCGTGTATAGAGAGAACCCGCATCACGCTAAACATTATGTCGAGCGGCTTAATTGTTGGCGACCGAGTATATAGCGAACGGGCCAGTTAGTTTCATTACGTTGCCTCATCATCTTCGCGTCTGCGTTCGCGAGCATCACAATGGGACAAGAGCTGAACCAACGGGGCCACTAGGTCTGTCACCTACAGACCCTTTATACGTGTCCTGTGTGCAGAGTCTCGCCGTCGGAGAGCCGGTGGTTGGTCACTTAATATATAATATTAATACAATTGAATTCTGTCTGCACATCCTATATCTCTAACTTTACGTCAGCGTCACGTATATAACTCGAGTGTTTCGTACATTTTCAGTAGTCGAAATTCGACTCGATACAGCTCTGATAAAAATCTTACCTACGCGCTCTCACCCCCTTTACGTACCTCAGTGTGATCGTAGAGGAAAAAAGCCGCGAGTACGTTAGAGTCGAACAACGAACAAAAGCCCATATTGCAAAGGTTACCAAGGCTACTTGTCCGGCAGAGCGATGCGTATGCCCTCCAGTCGATGCATGTATATGCATAAACTGCAAAGGCGTAGACGCTTCGAATCGCCATAGCAGAGCTTCTATGTCGAAAAAGCCTTACTGCGAGATAGTCAGAGCAGACGGTGCGTAGTTAGTGCAAGGTTAGTCGGCGATGAGCGAAGTGTGCCGTCCGTCGTGATGTCGTTCCGTCAACTGGCATCCTGAGACTCTCTGTGTTTCCGGAGCTTCGCCAAATTAGATCACGCTCATTTTTTCTATTTCGCAATTTATCGTCTTCTTTTTCTCTTTCTATCGAAACTGGATCGGACGAACACCGCAGGATACCGAAGGATACCGAAGGTACGATTTATTCACAATAATCGAGAATAAGTAGAACCTTTCGATTGAAACTCTCAACGAGATTTATCGCGATAAAGAGGGATATTTGGTTAAAAAATTATACTGGGAATCACGAAACGATCGAAAACACTCGTGTATTTTCTTTTTTTATACACTAGAGAGATATTGAAATTCAATCAAACTATTAAATTCTACATAAACGAGTGACCGTCAAATACACAATGTAGACGGACGAAGGGAGAGTAACGAGCTTTAAACCATTTTCACGGACCCCTGTTACAAAATGGCAAGCCAAGAACGTAAACTAGCTGCACATCAATGACCAAATTTTGTGATCCCGTTTCGAAGGGATTAATTGCTTTCTCTTCCGTGTATTCGCGTATGTTTGCAAGCAACGATGACAGGTTAATTGTTCGTCGAATAAATATTGCCACGATAGTTCTACAGCGTTTCTACTTATTTAGATAAAATAAAAAAAATCTACGAAATTCCATCTTATCGTTGGGAATTCTCAAAATTACAGCAGTAGCAGTCGACTGTATATATTAGATATGCAAATTCGCAATTGCATGGGTCGGAGGGTATAAAGTTCGCCGGAAACTGCGTGGGTGCAGTGTTTGGAAATAATGAAATCTATGAAACGTCCGAATATTTTCGCCCATCAACGCTAAAAAGTCCATCTGCTATTTCAACCCTAGTTGTATCTACATATACGTATGCGTCCAGTACAGAAAAAATAATTTCCATACGAGTTCTCACTTCGTCAAACGAAATGGGTAAATCATTTGTGCGTATACAAATCGTACACCTAGTCTAGTGAATCGCAAAATTCGCTAGAAATCGAAATATAGCCGAAAAAAAATGAACGGAGGACGAGAAGCGCGAAAGCTGACCTATACTATAATTATTTTCTCGAAGAGTCTATTATTTGTCTAATGAAGCAGTTGTCAGGGGTTTCTCCGAATGGATTGATTATTTTGTTTTGCTGCAACCAAACAACACTTTTCACTAATTACTACCTAATGATGCAACTTTGACGCGGCTCTGCATGCACGTCTTATCGTAACCGAAAGTGGGTCTAAAAAATGGCGATTGATTTATGATGTCTCGTTCAGGTAAAAAAATGTTAATACTCTGAATATTTAGTTGGTCGGAATTTTCAGAGGGTTGAATGCAGCGAGATGTAAATCCGTTTTCGAGTTACACAAGTGGTCACGTTTAGATTAGAAATTTGATTCGCGCATTGACTGCATAAATTATATACGCATTAAAATTCATGGTCATTTAAATTAATATTTATTAAAATTATAGAAAATCTCATGCAAATATGTGCTTTGTTATGAATCGTTTATACGTTAAAGTTTAAGTTACATATCTGAGTCATTAAATGAGCGTACAAGCGTATAATTCAAATGAAGATCTATTTTAGCACTATATATATATATATATATTTAAATAGTTGTATATACATTTGCTATATAGATCAAAGTCGACAAATGTCTAAGAGTTCAAAGTTATTGTTCCGAGAATAAGTAAGGATGAAAAATCATTCGCTGCTATTCGAGCTTTGGGAAATACGCGAATAAGCTACTGAAGTAAGGGGAACAGTATACCTTCTCACAAAAAGTTGCTCAATTTATACACACACGCGTATATTTTACATTTTAACGTCGACTTTCTCGCGAGTAAATGAATTTTAAACAGAAAACTTTATACTCCCATAGCCTGATTGTGTATACGAACTTTCATAATTTGGTTACTCGAGCTCATATCATTTCGTCAAACAAACCTTCTAATTAATGTATATAAATATTATTCAATGAATTTTTTCTTTCGCGCGAGGTATCAATTCGACTTTTCACTAGTTTTATCGCTATCCATAGATACGCGTATGAAAATTTACGAATGATAAAAATTTAAACGAATCCGAGCAATATAACGTTCGTTGGTAGTCACAATCCGGATTTTCTCTTGTTATCTCTATACCTACACGAGACTGATTTTTATTCAGCAGACTCTATTTCGATATCACATGTAATTAGCCACAATCTTTGTGTTGTCAGATTAAATAAAGATTCCTGCTTATTACACACTACTGATGTTTTATCGTAAAAAAATGATATAAATTGATATACTATATAAGTAAAAATGGTGTATCTACAAGACAGATTCGCTATCTGATTACAATATTTGCAGTATTAGCAAGACGACAAATCGAACGCACCTTCCTTTTTTAATGAATACAAATTTATTCATAAGCAATTATAATCGAGGACAAAAACAGATTGGTTTTCGTCCTTTCCACGTACATTTGTATATCAAGCTCGTGGTTAATTCGCTTGAGATATTCCACGATATAATAAAACCAATTTCCAATATACGATTAGTTTTTTTTTCTAACTAATGCCTGGCAAGGTATGACGCGCGAATCTGCTATTTTGTATTTTAATTTCTTCTGTTTTTTTTTATTTATAACAGGAAAAGTTGTATGCTTGTTTGCCAGTTATTAATTTAAGATAATTAATGGAAACTATCTTGCGATTGATTACAATGCTTACATAATCAACTCATTGAATTAATATAATTCGAACTATTATTTATACTAATCTGTAGAAAAAGCAATCGTTATCCTTCTACTTGAAGACAAGATCATTTATATTGATATAATAAGAAAAGAGGTTCGAAGAAAAGCGTAATCGAATTGGAAAAAAAATCCACATCCTCTACTCTCTCTTTGCTACTCTCACCTATTTTAAAAGCCTCGGGGGCGCGTGTTGACTAATTGAAACGCGTGATTTAACGGGACGACAACGGCTATACGCGCGACAATACAAATTGCCTGGAAATTAATCCCAATACGCGCTCACCTAAAGCTCGCTCGGGTTACCCGGAACTCGTTGCTCTCTTTCTCGCTCTAAAGCTCTGACGCGCGGAAGCTCTTGCGTAATGCTTCGAATTATTTCGGCGAGAGCTTCGCAAGTTTTAACGCTATTGTTGTACTTTTACAGGTAAGCTGGTTTACGGTGAAGACGGGATTTCGGAGCTTGATACGTATAATATATATATATTACATGTTACTTGCTAAGTTAAAGTATATTTTAAGTATATTTATGCGCTAACATAATAAACTCGATAGTAAAAATTTCAAAGTTGAGAAATTACTAGAAAACTTTGTCGCGAGCGAAGCCTTGTGCGATTGTTTTTTCGTATCTTTTAATCAGAGATTCAGATCCTCGCGATACTACTTTAAGCTCTTAAGAAAATACGTACATCATCGATCATTTTCATATGGTTAGAGAAAAAGCTCGCTTTCAATACAATTATAATTTATCGTATGTAGCTCGAAATTAGCGTAAAAATATTATTGCACGACAGCAAATTGGCGTATTGATTCGTCGTGAGATTTTTTTTTTAAATCCAAGCTGGTTTGATATACTTGTTAGATATGTTTATAAGGCATACGAGTTAACACATTCGTCGAATACTCCACTAACTGAACATGTTTAAAAATAGAATCTAACGTTCCTTGCTTTTTAAGTAGTAAAAACTGAGTGACAAGTGAAAAAATGTGAGTTTTGAGTCTTTCTTATTAGGAAGACACTTAGAAATCGTTTGATTTTCAGGTCTCGAGTTGTTTCGAGTAATTCGTGGATTTGCTCCTATATCTGCATAGTTCGCGAGTTGTAAAAAAGTTTTTATTTTCTTAGAAGCAACTATTGCACCTTTGAATTGATTTAATGGTCTGTTGAAGAATGTTCATTTTTTCGATGTAGATTTATGCGAAAATGTGCACTAATTAAATTAAGCGAGTTGTTTAACTTTTCAATTTTCTGATCCTTCCACGTTTGGCATTGTAGTTTCAACTTTACTCGGAGATTTAAAAAAAAAGAGCGAGCAATTTTTCAGTAGAACGGAAACAGCAGCTGTAAATCAGGAATTGCGATAGCTCGAAACTCGAATTTTACAACCCCTAAATCTCTGCAGTGGCGGTCTGAACCATCCCGGAACTTATCTACTTAGTCACTATTTTTCCTCGATCGACATCGAAAAGGAGCGAGGAAACAAGTATATACATACGTACCTATCGACGCATGCGATTCAGTCACCTCTACCCCTTTGACCCAGTGCAAAGCAGAGCCACAAAACTTTAAAATTAGATAAACCGAAAGCTTCTTTGAAACCGCTCATATGTTGGGATCTCTCTATATACATATGTATCTACACAAACGCCTTCTCCACGTGAACGAGATTATACCACCAAAAGTTTTAATGCCAATTATGCATTTGGTTCTCTCTCGCTTCTCTGTTTCTCTTGCATATAGACGTTAAATTTTTAACGATCGTTTTGTAAAGTTTTGCTTTTGCATAATGGGGGTTGTTTTTGTATCGTAAACTATGTACACATAGGGAAGTAAAATATCTCTTCGAGGGTACATGTGTATATTTTAGATGTATAGTAATTTAGCTGTAGTTGGCGGCTGTAACAGCATAGGAATTATCGAATAATTATACTGGTTTGTAATTGTAATTCCGATCGAGTGAACTACATTTTTTGCAATAATTTAAAAGTTCGAACCTCGTCTGCACACGTAGAAATCCAAAGTTGAACAAAAATCTATTTGGTCGTGCTTTCGTGTTTCTGTTTCCTTGAACTCGTTTTTCCACTTAAATAATCGATGGAAAATTTTTTTATAATACGTTATTATCGAAATTATCTGACTTTCTTCTATACCAGGGGTTAATGAAGTTTGGACGTAGAAATAAGAACTTATAAGCTTCAACTACTTCTACGATTACGAAAAAAACGTCGATTTCTCTTTCTTTTATTCTTTATGTACCTAGAACTTTTCATGAGCTCGTTTTTGAAGTTTATATTTTATTAAAGATTTTTACTTCTGTTTTTACTCTACTGACGTCATAAACAACATGTCATCGTATGAAAGAGATGTATACTTGTTCATTTGAAATCATTAAACGCTTATGCTTTTATACAAAATAGATTTAAATCTTAAAGATTCAATAAACTATAAGTAGTCCATGCATTCAATCGCGTTAGCTGCAAATTTACACGCACACACATACGCGCATACCTATATATGAATTAATTCATCACGTAACGATTATCAATGCAGGAGTAGAAAACTGAGAGAATTAGCGTCAACGAAAGCAATCGGATACATTTGGCTCTCTCCTCTCTGCAGTCGCATTTGGACGCGATCCCGTCAATTTGCGCTCGTTAAATGTCGGCGTATGACCAGCGATCTCCCTCGACATGCGAGACAAATTTCCTTTGCTCGTTTGCCGCCGTACTTCTTGGGGGAGAGCTATTCAATTTCTACATATGCATATATGTGTATATATATATATACATATGTACGTATAATATCGATCGAGTCGTTTTATTTATACATCAGACGTCGGCCCACGCGTATAGTGTCATCGCTTTTTCAACAGTCACATATGTCTAAAGACTTCGCTTTTGTTTTGACTGCTTTACGACGTTGCCATCGATTGGTTATGCACATTAGATTATAGACACACTCAGTGTTCAGTCGCGGTATTGAAAACGTCCAGAAATAAAAGTATTACTCACAGTTAAAACGACTATTCTCTAGATTTTTTATCTATTTTAAAAGCTGTCTAGGAAAGGGACGAGTTAATTACTTAACTTGGTGAGGGAAAAGTGGCTTTTTAAACTTCCATTTTCCTTCTTCACAGCGATGATCGCCGACGGTTTCGATGTCTTATATGTAAATATATATATATATATATACATATATATATATAGAGAGAGAGAGACACTTGTTCAGCAGTTCGTTATTATCGATGCCGCGATGAAGAAATTTTTTAAACTTTCTTTGATTAAGTATCGATTGAACGTTCGATCGATGCATACTATTGCGATGGGCAATTAACGCTGATATGCATCAACAATGCGTTTCTGATGGATGTGAATAGCTTATTTTAATGCTAAAGTAATCTAATTAGCGGTTATCAGTGGTTATCACGCGCGCTAATATAAAAATCTTGAATCGGATCTCGTTTCGAAAGAAAATGAATTGAATTTTCTCTCAAACACCGTCCATATTCCCGTGGGTTTCAAATCTCCGAGATTTCCCTTGCAGAAGCCAAACCTTTTTAACCCGTTCAACGCGAATGCGATATATCCCCGATTTTACACGGTGCAAAGTACACGGTACATTCGCACCAGCTGCAATGGAATGTGAATGTTGAAAAAAAGAAATCTTTTCGAAACCTTTTTCAAAGAACGCTCCTCCTATTTGATCTAAAAGAAATAAGCTTCTCGCCGATACAACTTTTCTCTCCGGTTTCAATCAGGTCGTTTTGTATATTTTCTCGCTGAGTGTCTCAGACGTGTCCCGGTTAAAAAAAGTGTGCGTAAAAGAGAAAACGAGACGAGGAAAGGAGGTAGAGCAGGAGATGTAAAGCAACAGCTTTGTATGAATCTTTCCAAAGCTCGAGCCAATTATATATCCTTGGCGACACATACTCGTAGCGACGACATTCGACAGTATTTTCAGTTTCACTCGGAGCTTGAAAACAAAGTTTCCGAACTATACGTACTGCGCAACTCTCCAGCATATATAAATTTAGCGAGGAAACGCGCGAATATACATACATATGGATACACAGACTGTGAACTAGAAATTTCGATATTTTGGTATTTGCCCCCCAGCAAAACAGCAGCTATACGCGGAATGAGACAGTTGATGTAGTTCTAGTTTCTATCTACGTTTGCAATACCGATCGAACGAAATGGAATAGTTTTTGTCCCAAGTTTTCGATTTAGTTACAGTTCTTATTTCCACGAGAATGCGCTTAAAAGCTTCGACTCGTTGTATTTTTATCGGAGTTTATTAGGAAAATCGATAGGATGAATATTAAAAAAATCTGCGAAATAGAGTAATAGCAGTAAATAAGAGTAATATAGCTGTACTGAATGTAGTTCACTCCTCTTAAACGGAATGAAGAGTCGGAAAAGTCTTTTCGAATACAAGTGCGTATATATATGCAACGAAACGCTCGTTAATTCGTTCAACTCAGTCTGGCTCGAGCAGTTCGGTTTAGGTGACGCGGAAGGTCGGGTCGATCGATCGAGCTTCCGAGCTTTGCGCGCTTCGCTCTTTCATCTCACACCAACCACTGCTGAGCCTGTTTTCTTCTCTTTCTCTTCTCTCCTTTTATTCCCTACACTGAGTAGCTTTGTAACGATGGATAGCTCTTTTTTACACGGCTTTTAGACGAGAGAATGAGCCAGATAGAGCGAAAGCAAGGCGTCGCTATCACGTGTTTATTTAGATTGCCAGGCGTGCTCGACGTCGATCGAATTTTTAACGTCCCTTGCCGTTTCTCCGGTCGCTCGATTATTCAATGCTTACTTTGTGCGAATTAGTACGCTGCACCAACTCAATTACAACTTGGACTCACGCGGCACAGCGAATAGATAACGACGAGAGAATTAATAAACTGCTGCATCTCCAGTGACGAGAGCTATATACACTTTGCTTGGTCCCGTTATCTCGTCGAATGCAGACTCGGTTTTGCTGGAAATTTTTCACCGTCTGAAGGGGGTTAGGTGACGTGGGAAATGAGTCTCGCAAAGAAAGAGAGAGTCGTAAATTTTTTAGCGAGGCATTAAAGAAGTGGAATCTTTCGTTTGTTTATGTATGTCAAAAGCGTGTATCTGGATTTAATTTCGAAGCTTTAAAAGGATTTTTTATGTCGACGAGTTAAGCTTCTTCTTGCAATGTTTTTGGCTTGATTGACGTGTAATCGTTCGTTCAACTGACGAATCATCCGATACCGTAGCTGTACATTATGCATGTATAAATACATTAATTTCATTTCTAATACATTACCGAAAAAGCTTTCAACGTTGGATTTTCTTCGCCGATTACGTCGCGCGTTTCCTCGTCAGTTCTGCTGAATTTACGCGTCGTATTTTTTTCGCTACAACTATACATCAAAGAGACCATCCAAGAAATCTTCATAGACCTCAGAGTAACACACTTCAAAGGCAACGGGGCTGCGAAGAGAAGACAAAGCCAGAGGCCATGAAAAAAATTACATCTGCCCTCTAACATCTGTGTGTGTGTGTGTGTGTGTGTGTGTGTGTGTGTGTGTGTGTGTATAAATATACATATACATAAGACACCGGTGCTCGTAGAGACGCATTCACACATTTATCACTGTACCGGCATTGGTCTGCGTGTGTGGGTGAGAGATTAAATATGGAGAGAAAAGCGAAATAAGGAGTATCCTTGAAAACGGGGAGGAAGAAAAAAACAAAGCCGAGCTCTTTTGGCAAAAGCAAAAAAAAAAGACGGCGGGAACTCGCGCTGTGTGTACCGTACAAACAACCCGACGGTCCAATCTCCGTGACGAGCCTCCTTTCTTCGCCTCTCTGGACACGGCCTCGCTTCTGTCGTCATGACAGAATGAACATTTTCAGCAATATGCGGGTTTCGGCCGCGTTTTGTTTTATTTTAGACAACTCGAACACGCGCTGTCGAGACTTATATGCGAACGATATCGCACTTTTATAGTATTATAGAAAAATGAAAAATATTTTTACACCCGAGTGCGTGGAATAACTCGTATTTTACATATCAATAGATATATAGACATTTTGAACTCAACGAATCGTAATATTTCTCCTCTCGCTCTCTTTTGATGTACACATTATTTATATTCATCATATGACCTTTAGTGCATCCTATCTATTCGTACGTGAAATCACAGAATCAGCAAAGGTCGATTGACCTGCTTTTCACCTGGAATCTATTTCGACGTGTGTATACGCACACGTGTGTCTATATATATATATATGCGTTCTTCCTGGATACGGTGTACTCTGACATACGTCCGCGTTTCAACTGTTTAAAGGTAATTTGCGAGACTCGTTTTAAAATCTACTCAAATGTATTCGATGTATTTAACTTAATAATCAAAACCTGCTATATATAGAAATTTGAATAAAGTAAGTTAATCCGCGTCGAAAAGATAAGGAGAGAAAGAGACGAAAACGAAAATTAAAATCCTCGATACAAAAGTAATCCTTTTATAAATAAGCAAAGAGATTAAATCAAAAGACCCACGTGGAAAGAATAAAGTACGGCGCAATTATTCTTTCTCGAGATAATGAACGTCGATTGCAAATGAGAAAAAATATAACATTCGTTCCCAAAATAGTACGCGTAATCGCGATATATCGATATCTCTAAGAGAAAAAAAGAACAAAACGAATTTTATACATCGGCATTTACTCATGGGAATTTCGGGAGGATAGTTCGTTCCCAGGGGAAACTCCGGACTAGTTCCGTCGATGACGTTATGCGTTCCGTCGATTCGTGCATCGCTCATTGCATTAGTAATCGCGAGATTTCTTTCGTTTTCTTATGTTCTCCTATATAGACAATATCCTGAGAATCGGACGATGGATCTCGCAATTTTCTCTCCGCGCACGCGCGCTCAAAGTTTGTTTGTGTCTTATGAGAATATAGTTCCCTCGTCGCCCGAGATTTTCCTATTTTAACGAGCGGAATTTTTCAAGCGACTGATAAGGAGTATAATTACTATTTGTTCACTGCCTCTTAAACTACGTTATCAGAAAATTTTTTTAATCACGTGAATTTTATGGTTAAATTAAACACTCGAATAGAGAACACGCTCGCGCGTATGCACGCGGGTCATTAAAGAAAAGAGGATACGGGAGTTTAGCGGCTCGAAGAATAATAGTGCGTAACACAGTATTATTCTTAATTTTTATATCGGCGTTGTAAAAGCGCCGCTACATTAGCATTGCGCGATTTCTATTTTTAATATAAATACAAAACAAGCGACAGTAACGCATTGGCGGGCGACGAATAAGCCGTCACTTTTATAGCCTCGCCATTAATTACGTCGTCCTAAAAGTCGCTCCATAAAAGTTTCTCCGTGGAATTATATGTACGTATACGCGTATATACGTATACGCACGCCTGTCATAAAGGCGAACGTATACACACACGCGCACACGCGTTACATAAATCATGATAGCGCTAGTGAGTAAAAATACTTCCCTGTATATATTGTGAATAAATACTTGTATATATATATATATATATATAGCCGTATCTAGTATATATGCGTGGAGATAACTACAGTCCATTAATTCGTTAGATCTCACGACGATTACGCGAATAAGACAGCGCGATTAAAAGACGAAGCTTCGATCAGAATCGTTTTTGGGTATTAATAATCGATTGGTTTCTTGTTCGATGTTCCGCTCTGTGTGCACGACAACGATAACAACGAGAAAAAATGCTGATCCCGAGATTTCACACTTTGGCAATCGGTTGGAGATAAAACTTTCGTCGAAAGAATGTAGATATCCGATCTTGGACTAATACGCGGAAATGCATTATTGTTATACGAATATAGCTTTGGCATAATAATCACTCGTTTAGAATTGTAATTAATGCGCGAGCATTTATTGGATCGGAATAAATAATTTTTTTCAACTACAATTTTCTATTTCTTATCCTCGATAATTTTGCTTATAAAAATTCACATTATAATTACTCCTACGGACAGTTCACTTTATCACTCGTGTACGTACATACACCTTTGAGGCTAATCGATTTATAAGCATCATTTTTTCTAATTCACGTTTAACATACTTTTATGCACTGGTGTACGTACCTACAGACACACCTGCTCAAACGTTTGCAAGTTTATTCGCTTAACTTAACGTTGCAGAATTATGCGTGTGTGTGTGTATATATACATATATACACGCAGAGATGCACGTTTTTGCAAACGATACAAAAAAAAAATTATATCTCTCCAGTATTTTTCACTTCGCATATAATACTCGAACGTGTTATGCGGAAACGAGAATTTTTTAATCGAATGTCAGGTATAACTTAAATTCCAGAAGGCCCTGCATAACCGGTCTCCCTTAGCGTATAATATATAATATGAAATAATCTACAAATCGGAAAGCGAATACAAAGAATCGATATCGCCAAAAGTAAATCGAGCGGCTAAAAGCTTCGTAACAGGTTGAATATATATATATATATATATATATATATATATATATATATATACACACAACCGTTTCACGCTGCTGTCCTTGACGCTATAGCCGATGAATAATTGATAAGCCGATCGTCATTTGAATGGACTGATACACGGTATTTCTCACGCGAGTAGTATACTTACTGTAAACGAAATGGCGAAAGGAAGAATGGGACTAATCAGAGATGTGGACGATTAAACATTCTTGATTGAACTTTTTTTTCTGTATAGACTAACGTTACGTTTCAGTTTACGACTTACTTTTTCCTTTTACATTACGAGAATTGTGGCTGACGCCGTTGCTATAGTTTGTTCCAGTTTCTCGATACCGAAAAGTATCAACGACACTTTTTAAAGAATTTATTAGAAAACTCAGAACGGGTAAATAAAGAGCTTCTAATTTCGCAATTGTGACAGTAATTATTTGACATTAACGATGATTTAAAACTAAAAGTTGTCGTATGAAAAACCTAACAAGCATCGAGACTAATTTAAAAATTCATTGGAAATGGGTAAAAAAAATACTAAACGATGACTAAATATAATTACGAATATAAGTATGCACATATGAATGTTGCAACGAAACAAAAAAATTTTTACTAAACTTCCGCCTGTGAAACAACAAAAACATTGGCAAAAAAAGTCACGACGATGGAAAAGGAAAGGGAAATTCGAAGTGAGACAAGCTCGGAATCCCTAACCGTACGAGAGAAAGAAAAGCTCACTAATTGTAATTGGTAGGGTTTTCGCGCGGCGAATACTCGAGCGCCATCGCAAAGAAATCAAGGAAAGTATGGAAAAACGTAAAAAACTTGGAGCCAATAAAAATTATATAGGAAGGGAGGCGTTACATACGAGAGAAAGAGCCGCTACTTTTCATTCTAACGACGACGATTAGACGTCCCGTGCACATCAGCCTTCGAGTTTTACATTCGCTTAAAAAAAGAAAAATTATATCCTTCGCCTTCGGAAACTCCTACGGCACGAGTCATGAATGAGCGTCTGCCCGACTGCGAAATCACACCTTCTATGTGGTTCAGAGGCAAATGACTTTTTTTCAAAAACTTCTTTTTATCGCGTTCTTTCGCTGGCGTAACATTAATTAGTTTGCAAAGTTCGATCGTCGCGAGCTCCTTGTTTTGAGGTAGTAATAATGAATTTTTACATTTATTTCACATGACATATACGACATTGGAATTTGTATAAATTAAATCAGCTTATTGACGTGTACAACTTTTCGTCATCTCGGTAAGTGAATCGGTAAGTGAATCGTGGTTAATGTATATAACGAAAACACGACAGTCAAAACAAATTCCAGGCAAGATTAACATTTTTCCCGTGCACGAGGAGAATATCAATGAATTTATGTAATTCATTGTTAATACAGTTGAGCCTGCGAAAGATAGAAGTGAGAAGAAAAAAAGACGCAGCAATAAGACGAATGCTCGCACCACGCGCGCTGATGAAACCGTAATTGAACATTGCAGTCCACATTGTGACGGTTCGTTAATTATAAATAGACGATTGTAATTTCCTTGAAACATCGACAGAGTCCGCTGATTCTTAGAAAATAATAAATTTTCTTAACTTTATATACTGTTCGCAGCTGTTTACTGCTCCGTTGGGTAATACTATATAACTTGTGGAATAGAGAAAAAAAAGTAACGCCTCTATATTACATATTATGTACATGTACGACGCTAGAATTTCGCGTAAAATCATCCGAAACGATTCAATCGTCACCGTTTCCGCGACAAAAAGCAATCAACGACAAAAAAAAAAGAAAGAAAGAAAGCCGAGCGAATGCACAGTCAACGAGTAACGTACGCACATTACTCACTGATCTATTATCTATCTATTATTGGATAAACGTTACGAGTGTAACGACAATGAACCGTTAAACTCTCGTACGAGTCTTTAAGTACGTACGCATGAGCTTTTTAGTGATTATTAGTGTATGTATGTATATATATGTATATGCATAGTGGCGCAATAATTAGAGAGATCCCTCGCATAGGCGCTATAAGTACCGGCTCTTTTCCGCAATGCAATGTACAATAAACGTCGGGAGTATATATATCGTTCAATGCCGTAGTCGCGGGCGGTACTGCACAAAGGCATATCCTGAACTGCGAAGCTTCCAGGAAACACTGAACTCGACCTTCCAAGAGGCAAAAAGCGATCCTCGAAGAAAAAAATATATGAGCGGAGAATGTTAAGTTCACTATGCGCATGTTTTGAGAAATACAAATTTAATCGAAAGTTCGTGAACAAATTGACGTGATTCGCGTTTTAATTCGAGTAAAGCTCGATTAAAAAGTCGAACAGCGATGTCGGACTTTTTTTTACGCTTCAAGTTCTATCGAGGATTTTCCATTTTTAACCGTATTACATAACAGAGGTGTGTCTATTTTTTTTGCTTTCCATACCTCCGTTATTAGACGATTTTTATGAATAATAATAAGATAGCGATACGATCGATCTTCCTATAAACGTAGAAATATGTAAGTTAATTTTTTTTTTTCCAATAATCATTGCAAAAAATAAATGCACATGAAAACTTAGCATACATTAACGACTCGACGAGTAACAGCAGTTAATCTGCGAAAAACGAATGTGCATACATTCGATTATATATATATATATATATATATATATATATTTATATATACACGTATTTATCATAACAGCAAACGACCATATCTACGAAGTCGAAACAATGAGTCTGCATTCGTTCGATAGCTCTCCGAATCCATGCGATAATCGACGGGTCACGTGTACGACCACTGCACACGTGCTTTGGCGAATTTACCGGGGATTTTTGAGAATAAATGCACACACTTCACGACATTGACCTACATAAATAATTGAAGAAAAAATTTTTTTTCTTTCTTACATACTTCGCACATCTTTTTCGCTTTCAAGGTTTCGAATATATATATATATATATATAATATATAGATATGTGTGTATACGCGAACACCCACAACGCTCATTACATGCATCGGACACGTTAACGATCGGTGCGTAAACCTAATGATCGCACCGAACGCGGAAGAAATCGAGAGAGCAATGCGTTATTTACCGTTATTCTTTCAGGAGGGGTTTCGCCTTTGTTTACGATATACGACTGACGTGAAAGTATACAATATACGAAGAACCGAAATTTACAGGTCGATTGGTTTCTTGACACGTTTATTACAACTTTCCTGACCGATATACGAAGTAGAAATTTAACAAGAATTTTTTTTTTTTTTTTTTAAAGAGGGGATTCTCACTGTACGTATATAGGTACACCTCTTATCGCTATCTCTCTCACTTTCATCCACTACAGGAGAATCATTTCTCATCCGAGAACAAGACTAGCAAAAAAAAGTACCCTTCCTTTCAACAGCGACTCGCTAATCCGGCTTCTCCACACGTTGAAGCTGGGGCTATTAAGGATAGTTTAACGAGGGCGTCCTTGTGACGAATCGTGTCGCGTGTTTTCGAGTGGAGATGAATCAGAGGTTTTTGAATATTTTTTTTTCAACGGTATACTCCAGCATTTTTTGACTTCACCGACACGTGTGAGCGCACAAAGTTGCTGTACGTAACTTCGTTGTTTGAAGCGAAAAAAAAGGCCTGAACGAGGAGAAAGGCCCGACATCACCGTCAAAGGGTATATATGCACACAAGTGAGTGAAGGAGAAAAAAAATGAGGCAACAGGAGAGTATAGTCACTTGGAGAACAGGTTACCCGGTACTTTTTTTTTCCTTCTCTCTTTTACGTCTACGTATATAGTATATTGCAGCTCGCGCACGCTGTGGGAGAACAAGTTCACGGCGACAAGACGATATATCCCCTTTGCCGATGCAGCTCGCGCAGATTTTTTTTCCACTCGTCTAGCTCTCGGGTTCTTCTTCGAGTATAATGAAGGAGTGTGTGTCGCGTGTCTTTTATTTTTTTTAACGACATTTTGTAGTTTATCTTTTTTTCTCTCTCTCTCTCTCTCCCTCTCTCACTCGCTCAAAGTTTCTACGAGCGAATAGCGAGCAGGTATCGCTGGTCGTTTTTTTTCTTTCTCGCAGAAAATTAAAATCAGAATCCAACGACTCGTCGACGGTTTTTCGAGATCATCTCGTAATCTCTCTCGCGGTTGGCAGCTTGCAACAAAAGTATATATAGACAACTCACCATTATCTCTCCCTCTCCCTCTAAGTCCCATCTCTCTGTCTACACACAAATGCACATGCATAGCCTAGAGTATATTGATATGTATATATATATATATATATATATATATATATATATACGTATAACAAGTTTCTTCTTACTCCCTTCTCCCAAGGCCTTTTCGCCAAGGTCACTCGCTCTGAGCCCGTAAGACTCTTGGCTTTGGCTGCAGTCGTAGCCGGAACCACGAGGAGCATATAGTGACTTCATCGTCCTCCCGCTGGACCAACTGGTCTACAGCGAGAGATTATATTGATATTTATATATCGAAAAGTGAGGTACGTTAGTGAGTGCGTGCGTATGTGTTTAACGTCTCAAAGAACTGAAACGATCTACTTTTTCTTATATCGTCACGATGACTCTATGCATCAGCTGTGCTAACGTGTAACGCTAAGACTGTAGGTGTATTTTTTTTTAACAAAATGTCATTCCGCCTCGATATATCATGAGTAATAAATCGCTATAAGTCACGTTCTTACTGTATATATGGATCAAATAAACATTCAAAGCGGATCAAGCCAATCAAGGCTGTGTTCTATTTATTGTTATGTTACATTGCAGAAGAAGCTGTGCACTCGATATTCTTTAGTAGCATTGAGATGCGAACGTTTACGTTAAACGTTTAGCAACGGCAAATTCTCGAGAAACAACTGATCAAATGATTTCTGATCCAATGTGGCTCAACAATCGAGAGAAACAAACTCAGCTGATGCGTGAGCGTGTGTGTATTATATTAGGCTTAGGCTTATACATTGACCCTTTAATACATTAATTTCATTATCTATTCGTGACAAATTGTAGGAATTTTTGCTTACCTTTGTCATGTAAATTGGAGATGAAAAAGAAAATAAATAATTTACACTTGTAACGTGCACAGTGTAAGACCGCGTTGTTTCCACGCGTTCAAGTAATATTCCTAGTCACATATAGTATTAGAATTTATTTCTTTTTGTGAAATTTCACTGTAGAGACAATGAATGTATAGGTAAAAATCTTGGGACATCACCTAATGTTTAAGGGGGGTTTGCACTTATTTCATTCTTCGACTTAGAATGTTCGTAACGAAAAATGAAATATTGCTACAAAGCTATTTAGTAAGACCTACTAGAAATTGATGTTATAACTGTAGTAGAGATATATATTTTTTTTAATTTTGGCTTTAGCATACGATGAATTAAGATTCAAAGCTCAACGAGTCTCAGGATAAAAAAGCACCATTTCATTGTTTTTTTTTCAAACGAATTGAATTATTAATACCATAATTAAAATAACTTGAATTTGATACGTCAAAAAGGTATAGTAATAACATCATTTGAGCTATGAATTTTAAAAATCCATCAAGTTGTTCAAACTATAGCTTACGCCATAGTCTAAATTAAAAAATATATACAACACTAACTTCTGATAGGTCTTATTAAATAAGTTTATTTAATATAGTATAAAAAAAGTCTTACTTTGTAATAATATTAAATTACTCATTAGAGACATTCAAAGTTCAGGGAGGGATTAACATAACTGCCCGTTAACGTGCAATAATTATTCAATTGCTCGAAAATAATCTATTTACCCGCAATCACACTTAGAATTCAAAACCATTGTTATTTACATTATCGCGCGTATTAAGTTTTTAAAAGATTAATGCACCTGCATCACAACAATGGACGAGAGATAACAAAACTAATACTATTTTAGACCGAGAATAATAATTCAATACGTTGGCTCGCCAAAATAATTAAGACTTGTATGTTTTGATTTCATTATTGAGGTAATTCATTTTCACATCGGGAACATTTTCAAAGACGATTTCAGTTCTGCTGTTACGAGGTAAACAGTTATTTTTTCCTTAATTTTTCGATATAAAATTGCTTTACGGTCTTAGTTTGTTCCAGCGAAACATTGCGAATGAAACATAATGCGTTTCGAACTGGCTGAGATTTATTGAAAACATTTTTATCGTCAAGTTTGCCCCTATAAATCTTCATTGCGCTTTGTTTCATCTATTTAGATGATTTTTTTAAGACACTCTAAAATAATACTTAGAATTTGTGCGTAATTTATTGCTCAGCAGCAATTGTTGAACATGAGCTAATTTTTACGGCTTAAATTGTATCCTTTGTTTAGAAAAAAAATTACTCACCTTTATGACACAAAGACTGATTGCTCGAAAACTGAAAGATATTTACACACGGACAAGCTTACCAGAATCTTTTTTCTGTACACAAATCTATTCACACCGATATACGCTCAACGAATCGAATTCATTAAATTACAAATATGCGTACGAGAGATGCTATCGGTCACTATACACATACGTAATTTTCATCTAAAAAAGATTTTGTTTTCCAGGAAAATCCATTCATTCAGACCGTGAAATAATCTTAGAATACGAAATGCGATTGATAAACCTCGATCGATAAACCGTGTCGTTCAATACGCGTTATGCAAATTTCGATTCTATATATAGGTGAGGCTGTGTGTACATGCTTATTATAAAATAAATTCGTATCTTCGAGCCATTCGCTTCAATGTCAATGTAATAATTAAGAGAAAAAATCCAACAAACGAGGCTCAACGAGTGGAATCTCGAATAATCTATGTATTCGTCTACGCATAAGATAACCAATTGGGAATAAAAAGAAACTATGAAATTTTAGCCACCCCACTCGCTTCTGGAATTACGCGTCCTTCTCTCCTATATATACGTATATACACACACGTTTCGGCCGCGCTTCAATAATCGGCACTGTAACATTCCGTTGCATCATTTAGTTTTGTTTGGCCCTCGTATAGATTGCCTCGATCCATCACAGTCAATTTCGGTACGATCAGAACTTAAAGCAATGTCACACGAATCTTACATATATATATATATGTACGCTTACATGAGAACATTTTTTTTCATTCGTACTGTTCTGCGAGGCTCCACTCGATTCCGGCTGTAACTGCCCAAATGCACCAGCAACAGCGTCTGGTTAAGTACCGTTAATGTAATCATTTCGTATGTGTGTGCGTTTGCGCGTTCACACACACACAGACGTATATATATACAGTATAAAGGGATTGTTTCTCATTTGCAAGCGAGGATTCGCACGGGTTATCATGTCGATAAAGCTCATAATAAAATGTCCGCAGTTATCTTTGCGAAGCACATGTCTCTTTTTTCAAGCGTTAATTTACTATACGTACTTGTATACCAGTTGTATCGTGAATTTAAAATTTTCGCATTCGCCGGATGGAGTGACGCGTTGGTTATCTTTAGAAAGTATTAAATTACACTTTTACGAGAACAGTTAAATTCGAATTGATTATTAATTGAACGCGCCTCGCGTTGTGTCATAATTTGCCGTTACGAAAAAGACGCAAAGATTTCGTTTCAAAGTCGGGAATTCCATTTGCATATTAAGCAAGAATTTTAACCAAAGCCCTAAACTCTATTATACGCGTTCACGGATTCCCCGAACCATATTCTACTTTGCACGTAGCCAAGATTTATAATCACGCTCAGTCTATGTATATATGTATACACACACATATCCCTGTATACGCTGTTCAATTCGAGGTTCAGACAAATAGAAGAAAATTTCTCTCGCGCCTCGGTAAACGGCGCAACAAACTGCACAAAGAAAACTGGTCGCAAAGTATCAGAGCCAGCTTCTCTCTCTCTCTCTCTCTCTCTCCCTTGGTTTTCTTTGTTTTCCTCTCTTGCCGACCATCGACCGGTTTCTTCGGGTCGATGCATTCTTGCCGCAACTGCTTCGTCTTCTTCTGCTTCTTCTTCTTCTTCTTCTTCTTCTTCTTCTTCTTCTTCTTCTTCTGCTTCCTTTTTTCGCAATGCCGGCGACTGTGTTGTATTGTAAGACCGCTGCGAGCGACAAATGGGATTGAACGTGTAGGATTTTGTTGACGTAGGTTGAGCTCGAGGATTGGATTCGAATACGACAGTAACGTTTTCTGATGGACATGAATTAACCTTGAAATATATATATTTTTTCGTCGATTTTTTTCGTTTTATTATTTTATTTTGTTTAAGTTTTATAACGTAGATCCCATATATAAATTTGAGAAAATTGAAATTAATCGCGGCTAATTTGTTCTTCGCTGTTTATCAGCTACGATCAATACGAAGGTTTATTTGAATTTACTTTTAACTGGAAATAAGATAAGCATATTTAACCGAGTTATTTGTTTCATCCTGTATAATATTCACGAGGAAAGAGTATGCATAGATAATATGCAGTTATGTGTTCAGAAATTAACTAATTTATTAACATGCAACTCGAAGTGTTGATACTCGCAGACTCGAGATTTCAAACGCAGCCCTTCATTATCTTATCAAGACACGATTAACATCCTTATCCGAGGAGAATTCATCAAAAATTAGCGATCCGTAGCAATAATTTATTTCATGCAATTACGCATCCTCTCAACTAACTGTAATGAACTTCGCTTTACATAAGCGTCTGCGCTGCAAAGGTATATCGGCCATAACCGGATTACGAATATAATTATGAAGAAACATCGTTAATTACCCCAAGACGACTTGTCGGAGTGTAGCTTCCGCGTAAAGACATGTCGTATATTTACTCGAGACATTGTTTAATCATGGATTCATCCTTCTTCGCTCGACATCTTTACCGACTAAAAACACAGTAGTCGTGTCGCTGTATCATTATCGATATTAGCAAACGCTCGATAATCGGCTGGTATTACAATATTCTTGAAAATTATATGAATTTCGACTTATGTTTACAACTTTTCCGAGACCGAACGCTGGGAATCACACGAAAAATTCGGAATTACCGGCTCGATTGGATTATACTGACACCAAAGTTGGCATCATTTTTTGTTTCTCTTTCATTATTGTGCTTTGGGGAAAAACGAATGCGAATGCGCATCGTAAACGGCATTTCGTGGGCTATTTCGTTGAATAAATCAGGAGATCGATATGTTAAAAATCTGTATGCGTGTTTGTACTTAATCAGACATCGATACATACCAAATAGTAGCTTTTACGCATGAAGGCTGGCCGACGTTTATATTCGCTATGGTGGCGTATAAAATCGATTTGATTTTTTCCTTAAAAAAAGCACGTATGATAATCTTTTGCGTCAGTTGTACAGAATTTCTTAACGTCGAGGAAAACTCGGAGTCGACTGAACATTAAAATATAAAATATAAAAATATACGTATTTTTCTTCGCATACGCTATTATTCATTTGTTTAGAAGAATTGAAAATCTACGATTAAATACAGATAAATAAATTGCGTTAAGTGCGCTGACGCGATTACATCAATAAGTCTCCTGTATGTACAAGAACATTTCAATGGCTCCATTAACGAGCGTTGTAACATCTAATTATCACTACTATCGTTGTCTGGAAACTCTTCGTCTATCTATATCGTTTAAATTAGTCATTTTTCTCGACATTGTGAAATAGCATTTTTTCGCCGATGAAAAACCGATGACAATTGCACGAATCGTAAATTCATTGCTTATGCAATTGAGATAAGCTTTGATGAAATAAAAATAATGTGCCTCATCTCTGATTACGTTGGGCGTTCTGGAATTCATCATTTAATGTTGCAAGGTGTAGCTGCTCTATATACAATTAACAAACATTTTGCGTTAAAACGCAAAGCGTGGCTACTGAGCTTTACATCGCCGATAAGATAAATGAAGGAATGTTGTACAGTGATGAGAAAATCCCCTAAGTCCTAGAGATTTTTTATCGGCGTTTAAGTTTATTGCAAGACGATGGCGCGCGCCAAAGTGTACAAAAAAAATATCTTTCGTATAAATTATAAGGAAAGTTTTATCGATAATTTTCGTACAACGAAATAACGAATCGCGTCTACGGGTAATTGAAAATGTTCATAACTTGCATGATTCGCATTTTCGCTACGTCACTATTGTACTTGTGTAAACACAAACTGTGTGTACCAAGTATACTTTATTCATAAAATCAATTTCTCAATCCTTGCGCTTCGAGCGCATTAGAACACTTGTAAATGAATCGTAATTGAGAAGCCATAAAATGTAATCAAGATAATTCCAAGTCTTATGTACTATGTATCAATAAAATCGCTCATAGGCTATCGGATATCAATGAAATGGTGATATAGAGTGGCAATTTCATTCTAAACTTCCACTCGAGATTGAAGTATTCTCGACACAAAGATACCGAGAGCGTTTCCACGCGCGCGCGCGCGCGCACGGACGATGGCAAAGCGTAGTTTTTACGTTTTACAATATACTGCTCAGAAAAACAAGAAGGTGTAATCGAGAAACGTTGTTGCGGTTTGATATGGGTGATAAACGTTTGTTTTGCGTGTATACGCGTTAACGCGTGCATTTGATTGAAATTTATAGCGTGAGCTTTATGTATCTGGTTAGTTTAATAAAATTCAATGGACTTGTACACAAATACATCTTCATACTCCGCATGCAAATCGTGTCTCGTGGAATAATTTCACTTGGACCGAATCTTCGAGTCATTCAGGACACTTTTTATCGATTTGTTTGCATTAACATTGACACATTTTCAGTTGTAAAACTTAATGCGTATTTGCACAAGGGAAATATCAAATTTATACCACACGTGCACATAGTCAAACAATAATTATGGAATAGTGCACTTTCAGACCCACGCGATTCGCTAAACTTGCTCCGAATAATATTATAACACCTATACTTAGGCAAAAGTGTCTTACCGCGGACGAGGCGTTAAATAAGCTTATAATAAGTCTTTATGCGAGAGCTCCAAGTCTCGACGAACAAGACTACGAATTATGACCGATTTCTTATTTCTGACTAGTTTGCAATTCATCAATATACTCTGGCTTTGACAACTTATTAACGAATTGCATCGTTTTATTATTCTAGCGGTGGTACGCGTGTACTTAGCGTCGTATACTCGAAGCTGTAAATGTATTAATGTAACCGTCATGTATCTGAATTTTGCTTTTAGCTTCTTCGAGGAAGAACCTTTTTAAGAGCAATCGGAATACGTTAAAAATAACGTTATTTACCAAAATTTATTCATCGTTTCTCCAATTATTGTTGGAATATGGAAAAAAACTTTTAGTTTGAATAATGCGGTTTTGTTTTACAACGATTTTTTTTTAAATTTCACTGCTGCGTTTTTTTTAATAACTACATCCGTAGTAATTTAGACAGTTCAAGTTGTATATTCATTTTACTCATTCGTTTTCGCTTTGTAAAATTATTAAAATAAGAATTCAAGACCGTTGCAATGTTTTTTTTAATATTTTATTAAAATTATATTTAAACGATATACTACACGCGAGAACGATAGAATAGCAGTGGTTTTTCTTACTTAATACTCAAGTCTCTAATGAAGATTAATTTGGAGCCACAATGGTCAATTCGACGCTCATAAAAGCTCGTCGAAATGAATATACTCCTTTTCGACTGTTCAGTTATAAGCTCTATGCTATAAGTATGGTGAAAACAGAGGGCGTAACCGAAAAGTCAAGAAGAAACAGGATTTTTCTCGACCTTAATACCATATAATTCGCATTGCAGATGTGTGCTTCCTTTCTATAATGTAGTCTGATCCAATATCAACGAACTCACGTCTCATACGCTGACTCATGAACTATTACTTAAGACGTTTACGTATACGTGTATTACACGCACATACACGTGTCGAACAGAAAAAGTATCACAGAACAAAAAAAAAAAAGAAAAAGAGTACGCGGACCACCTTGAACGTCGAAATGCACGAATGGCCGATTCACGAGATAGTATATTTTTAACTATTGCGCGTTTATGTTTATAATTTATTTTTCCTCGATTCCGTTACAGAGTATATATAATGCAGATGCGACCTCTGCGCAAGTACGCATTTCTGTTTACAACAGCTGCGGCTCGGTCTTTCTTTTTTTCTTTGATCTCGTGTATAGGTTGTCGCATTGAAAGCGCGACATTTCCTCGCCTTTATAAATATTTATATGGATCGGGAGCAATTATGCCAGGTGTTTATGAGAATATGATTGGATTTGAGAAAAAAAAAGATCGTGCGTTAGCACAAGCTCGATTGTTCAAAATGCATCGATACAGAGATAAATAGTAAAAGGTCGCATTTCGAGCTATATACGTGCTTTTTGCCGACTCGAACCTTGATTAATTAGGAAATCGTAACTTCGATAAATGCGCTTATTCTCGAAGCGTCGTATCACGATGTGATATTAATATCGATTTTTGAAATCGCCGACGGCGCTGTTCGGATCGTTAACAAACGATTGTCTATATCTATTCTATATATATATTATATTTTATCAATATTACTGTTCGGCAACGCCATATAAATTATCTCTCATTGAATTTATAGCAGTTTACTTTTTTCTTTTTTTTTTTTTTTTTGATAAAAATAGAAACAGGCAATTAGTTATCAATCGTAACGTGATTGAACCTGACGGAAGATAAAACGTAATGTGCATTATATTACGTCATTGATAAGTTCTGCCAGTGTATATTTGATATTTAACGTTTAGTAAGATTTGAAAATTTATTATGTCTATACGCAATTTCAAGGGGTATATCTCGAAATCTTCCCATTAAATATTGACTCATTTGTACGTGTACGGGATACAGAGCACGTGTTTCCCATTTAATACAGCCGTCACTCATAATAAAAACTAAAAACGTCAGAGCTGAAACCAAAATTTGTTTTCCAACTGTATTTCGAGTGTATTCGAATTCAGCATTTCCTCGAGTGCTTTTGTGTCTGCCTTTTTTCCTCCTCGAGATCGATAGGGAAAATAAAATAATTAACAAAAAAATATTACGAGAACCTTTCCGTGCGCGCGCGCGCGCGACGCGATTTTTTCCTGTTCAAGAGATCAAGATGAAACCGATTGTACTGGGAATTTTCAACGCACGCATTAGAATTGTCGTAATTAACAACTAATCGACGTGACGTATCTTCCAGAAAAATGGACGATTTTGAATTTGTCAAAATGTCGACGAATATTTATGCACGAAATATCATTGTAAATAAACGATTACTTTATTATTGATAGACAGGCTGAATTTTCTTTCGTAGGAACGGTATTCAACTGTCAATAATTGAACAATGCGATCACAATTGTAAATACGTTAAACAAATACGCTAATAAAAAGTTAAATTTTCTATTACCGCGTAAAAAAATCTTTTTCTCCGCGTAAGAATATGTATAATGCACAACTGGAGCGTCGGCGTGGGAAAAATCGCGCGATTAACACTTCTCGCGCGAGAGGAAAGGCCGCTTTAAAAAGAAAAACGCAAGCGTTCGTGCATTATTTAATCGTATATTGTTCAATTGTTGGACGTAAGCATTCTTACATTGTTATCGCTCTGGGCTACTGTAATAGAACGGCAATTCACGTATATAATACAGTTCTGAGTTAAACGATCTGCGGCTCATTACTTGATGCTTGAGTATTTACACGCTTGGAAATGATGAGTGTCTTATTGACTAATAAACTAATGTATATAACAAGAGAGCGAGACGGAAATGTGTAGGAAAATTAATGAGTCTCGCCTACCGATAAGATTTTCCATATTATCGATCGGCGAAAACCAAATACGAGACCTCTAGCATTCACGGACTTGAATCGACTTGATTCGAGAGAACCCAAACCCCCAGCTAAGAGTTTCTTTGACTCGAGACTCGTTCGGGACAGCGCTTGTATACACGTACATAATAATAATACATATACACCATGCAAGAGAGTTAGTAGAGGGGCAGAGAGTGCGAGTGAGAGAAGATACACAAGTAGCGCCGCTCTCGAAGAGCTTATAAAGCCCCGTCGGCAATCGAGCCGCGAGGCAGTCGATTTCGCTTGCGTCCCCTACTCGGACGCGCGATATCTACAGGCCCGTGTCTCTTAATTATTTCGCTCGGTTTAATCGTTCTTAGCATCGGCAAGCCAACAAACGGATAATCTCGGGCAAAAGGACTGTAGCACCGGTCCACGTGAACTTACCGATCAAGTGACGTTCTACATATGCTTATAGATATATATATGTGTGTGTATATATACACACACACACACACATGAACGCGAGTGTAATCGAGTGAAGATCGGTAATCAGGTGGGAGAGAAAAAGAGAGGTCAGAGAGATTTTTGGCCGAGAGACACCGTGTGCTGATGCCGAAGCGGTATTTTTAAGTACACTTCAACCTTGTGCAAGAGAACAAACTGCAACGCGTGGATATATATTATAGCTGAGTCCAAGAGAGAGAGAGAGAGAGAGAGAGAGAGAGAGAGGCGAGTTTCTAGCGGGATCTTCTTCGTTTCTTTCTTTTTTTCGCCGAGAAGCAGCTGCAAGAGACGAGCGAAACGCGTGAGTATTTCGGGAAGCAAAGTGTTTTCACGGACTTTTTGTGGATTATTCGCGAGGTCCCTCGTCGAGCGATTTATTTTCGTAACGAGCGAGCGAACATTTTCACGTGATTTTCGTATAGCGATGGATACGAGCATTTGTATTATTAACAATTGTGTTAAATGCACGAAGTGCTTTGCGATAACGAGCTCGTTCAAATTATATCCGAGCAAATGATGGAATAATTCATTTTTTTCCGCGCTCAATTCGATGAATTTTCTTGCAATTACGACAGGTGACTTGTTATATACGATGACCGAATTTCGATGTACATCTATAGCCGACGATAGAAGAGAATCGGTAAATTATTTCAACGCTTATTACCGCGACCGCGTAGTTATAGATATTTTTTTCGTCCGCAGAACCGCGATTATGCGGCACGTGTTGCGTACAGCTCAAAACTTCAATGAGATCCGCGTTGCAATTAAACTAATCGATTAAGCATACGTCCTTAATCTATCGGACGTACTGTTGTTCTTTTTCTCTCTCCCAACTCTTATTTGCTTTTTGCCATTCTCGCTCGATCATGTAAGATTGTCAATACTATCATTGTTTCTGGCGGTTGGATGGAATGTTTTACCGATGTTTCGTTGAGAAGTTCGATAAGCATCGTTAGAGACGAATTTCTGTCAGTTGCGTTCGCGCAGGCTTATTTAATGCGGATGTACATTCCGAACGGCGATACGTACATACGTTTCTTCGAATTTTCGACTTAATGTTACTAAATTTCATATATTCTGCCGATTACTTCGAAATGCGTAAGCTTGTATTCATAGACGAGAACGCGTTTCTAAACAAACGACGTTATATATACATAACGTCGTTATATATATTTAATTATATTATCCATCTTTTATCGATAGAGATTAGACGATGATTTTCGGAAACTAGAATAATACGACGAGAGTGACAATGTCAAATTTGATTATTATTCGATACTCTCTTACGCGTGAATGAAACGTAGAAAAGTCTTTGCCCTTTACGGTTAAGCGAAGTTGTTGAAACGCGGTAGTTATAAAACTGAGTATCAAGGTTTTTCGGCCGCACATCACTCTTTACCTCGTAAACTTTCGTTGGGTAACTGCAGCACTTTATTCAATCTGATTTATTGCCTGTAGAATTGCAATAATTATCAATCAAAAACGCTATTGCTTTCGCACATTTATAATCACAAAGCTGCATATATCACAATGTTGAATACATTTTTTTTATCGAATCGATCTTACGAGGCACAGATGTGCGAATCGAATGCGTAAAGATGCCGGACAATAACAATTCGTCAAATACGAGCAACAGCACCTTCTCGTTTTCCAAGATTTTAATGGTTCATAAATCTTTGCTACATTATTCAAGGTATGGATAAGATAGCACGAGACTCTCTATCAAGGAGTCCCGTTTCTACCGCAAGTTGTCTAGTAAAAAAAAATTTTTTACAAATATTATGTACGTATATATATAAATATATATATATATATATATGTAGACACGTATGTGCGCTAAAGTTTCTGTAATTACAAACCATGAATTGACACGCGTCGCGAATTGTTATCGATAAGCATTACCGCGAAATTATAAACGGCCGGTTATTAAGTCTTTCGAAAACGAATCGTGACTTTGCGATTAACAATTTCAGTTTATACCTATCACTTTTCATCTTGAGTTACAGTATTGATAGATTTTTTAACCCAACCATTGTGTGCATAAATATATAAATTTTCAAATATAGTAAAAAAAAACAGCTTCAGGGGTGTCTAGGAGCGCGGTTCACTTTTCATTGTCAACCAAACGAGTGACGTAATATATTCAAATTTGGATAGACACTCGTGGGACAATCAAAAACGTAAATAAGATTGTATTATACAAGCGATTATATGCGATTTATCTATCTTACTCATCGAGTGATAAGTTGACTTTAGAGGAAGAAAGCATAAACGTCGAACATTTTATTCGCGAAGCTGAGGATATATTTGTTTTTTTTTTGCGCGATCATTAAAAGAACTTTGTCTCTTTTTTTAGTCTCACTGTGTATAACTTGAATATTTATGAGATTCGTTCAAAACTAATTTGTCGTCGATTCTCGATTTTAACCATAGTCAAAGCATAGATGTCTCGAAACTCGATGTTTTTAAAATATGGATCGTTTTGCTACCTATACATAAATATATATACATATATATATATACAGATATGTATACGATCACATCGAAATTTAATAAGCAAAATCATCAGAAGCGAGATTTTTCTAAAGTTCGTTCCACATCGCCAAGTAAATACATTACAGCATTCGAGCATTGAACTCGCGATGAACAAACTCGAGTCATTCGCGTTCGTCAATTTGCCACACAGCAATTTCAAAGCTAAAACAAACTACGAGAGCTAAGTATAAAGTACTCGAGCTAATCGGATAACCGAGACAATATACTTTTCAGCAGAAAAAAAAAGTTTCGACGTTGTGCGGCTAATTGCATATCCCTCGCACGTGTAACTTCTCTCCGCTACATTCGTATATTGTGGATTAAATTTTAAATTCGAATATATAAATGCGGCATACTTATGAAGATTTATCGTACGATCGTCAGATTAAAGTGAAACGTCAGGGATGTGTTTTATTTTGCGAATCTCATTTCGAATATACAATAGGTTCTTCGAATTCTAATTATACTTTTGTATAATCGCGGAAGGAAAATCCCGATAATTTTTCTGTCGAATAAAGGAATCGGATACATAATACGTACGTTCGTATACTTCGTTGTCTATACGAAATATTTAAGCCCGCAATTTTTTAGCTGTTAAAACGATAATTTGTATGAATAACGTCTTTTTATAGCCAATAAAATTCGGCACATAATCCCGTTGATGTTTTGCATCATCGATGCTTGCATAATACCGAATAGATTCTTCTTCTTTGTCGTCTTCGTTTTAACGTCGAAAAACAAAAGTGAAAAAAAAACATTGATAAAAGTATGTATAAAATAAGTAGAATACCATCTCAATGAAAATCCTAACTTGAAATGTCATCTCACTCTATCTCTGATTTAAAAACCATAATCGTATCTGGTTGCATAGCTCACGTCGATATATTTATGACTCTTCTTTCCAAATATACGCTTATCGGTCTTGAAATCGGATGTGAGCCTCTAATTACTGGCTTATCATTTCACCCGCAATTGCATCGTCGTATGTATATATATATTGCCTTGTACACATGCGCGAGGGTAATTGAATACGAATTCGATTTGATAAGAGATTCACGCATGCGATGTGCTTATTTATACGTACGCTCGTTATATATGGACACACAGGAACTGATAAAATTATGCATTTGGGAGTCACTGTATCGGTCGGCGAATTTCGGATTCTCAGCGAAAAAGTCATTTTAACTCGATTTACTCGCGTTTTATCTATTACGCGCGATTATTTATTCTGTCGATTGCGTGCGCCAAACGATACACGCGATTATGATAAATGAATTTTTCATTTATTATACTGAAATTTCTAAATTTGTTTCGCGCGCTTGGACTTTATAGTATAATACACTTTCTCGGCAATTAGCGATCAGCCGCTCGTAAAAAGCCTATTTAAGAAAAAGTGATTTGCGTAGATGGAATAAGATAGGAATCGACAAGTGCATGTGTGTACGCGTCTCGAGAAATAGCTCGATCATTTTAATGGTAACAACAGAAAAAGTGCCGAGGCTCGTTGGACTTTATTAAGCGAGTGCTATTAACGGTTCAAGGATAATGGTCAAAGTTAAAGTTACATTTCCACGAAATTAGTTCACTCTAAATACTATTAGTTCGAAGGTAAAGATAAATTGATGGAGAGATTGAAAGCAGCTTTGAAAAAAAGCCGTACGTACCGTTGATGCCTAGATAAGGGTCAACGGAGTATTAAAAGGCGGACAGTCTGTCTAGTCATTATTGTCGTCTACATCTGAATATCAGCTTCCTTTACAACAATCAATGATTTTTATAGCCTAAGAGGTTGTGTTGTATGCTGTCCTCAATGATAGACAAGTCTCGGTCGAGACGAGCCCTTTAAACGATCAATATATAACAGTCGCTAAGACTTGTGTTTCTTCGCGTAAAGGCCGTTTGAGTTATACCGACGAGAAGAATCGCAAATGCCTTCTGGGTCAAGGATTCGATTAAGTAAACTTTGCGTTTTGAATTATGTATCTTGATTTTGTTATGTTAATCGAAACCATTTTCTCTTCAGTAATCATCGATGAGACTAAGCGCATATTGTTCTTTAATTTTTCAGCGGAACAAACTCGGTGAGAAGAAATTCAGTCACATTAGTAGCAATGGCAGCCACACTGGATAAGAAAAAAGTCGAGGAAGGCGGTGAGACAAAACCTCGTATCGAGACCTTCGACGATATACTGCCACACATTGGTGAAGCCGGCAGATATCAATGGTTCCTCTTCGTTATTTTGCTGCCGTTTACCTTCGTCTATGCGTTTCTCTACTTCGCCCAGTTCTTCATCACTCTTATACCAGAGGAGTACTGGTGCAAAGTGCCAGAGTTAATGGGCACTAATCTAACCGATTTAGAAAGGTAAGCCATTACAACTTGTATACAGCAAGACTCGTACTATAGACAATTGCTTCGAGATCGTTGCAGCGCGTCGATGCACAAAAGCGATAAACGGGTCATTATCGGCTCCGAAAAAAAGACGACATCGCGACGCGTGTAAGACAGTATTTATAAAGTCACATTGTTCGACTGTCAGCGTAATCATTCTGTGCTATTGTCGAAAAAAAAAATGTAACAGCTGATGGGAAAATCGTATACGCGAGTATATACGACCGAGAAAAAAGTGAACGAGTATCAGTCATTGAGAATGTAATTTTCCTTTCTATACGATTGTACGTTCGCTGATTCATACAGCAAATCTCGCTGTTGCGATAAAAAAATGAATACACGACTTTTTTCAGGATCGCACTGTCAGTACCACCGCGGCCAAAGGAAGAGAACAGCACCGAGAACGCGGTGCCATATTCTCGATGTACTATGTACATAACGAATTACACCGAGGTCATAGCATCCGGACGTAAAGTCGCCAATCCGGACTGGGCTATAGGTCACTGCCAAAATGGCTGGGAATTTAATCAGACCAACATTCCTTACTTGTCCATCGCTGCCGAGGTAAACGCACAGTTCTGCTAAGTAGATCGGATACGATTTGTAATAACGTTAAAGCGGTGATTTATGCCATAGATTATGCATGGCGCAATGATAATTAGTAGACTGTGGCTTCCCGTGTGAAAAATAAAGAAGAAGAATAAAAGTACTCGTGATTCGCTATAATAAAAAAAAGAGAAAATGAATGCACAACTGATTTATAAGTATGATTTCATTGTAATATCATCATTCGTATTGTTTGCAGCTCGAATGGGTGTGCGATCAGGCTTATCTAGGAACCACAGCTCAATCGGCCTTTTTCGTTGGAAGTATAGTCGGAGGTCTGATATTCGGTTACATTGCCGATCACTATGGACGTCTTCCAGCTCTCGTTGCTTGCAACGGCGTTGGTTTCTTCGCGTCGATCGCTACGGCTTTCTGTAACAGCTTTTGGACATTTGCCTTTGCTCGTTTTATCGTCGGCACATCTTTCGACAATTGCTTCAACATAATCTTCATTATCGGTAAGCATTCGGTGCATACGCTGTGCACAATAACTAAATTCTTCAAGGAGAAAAAGGATTAATACATCACTTCGAATTTTCATTTATTCAGTTGAATTCTCCAACTACGCCTTTATTATTTACTCCCATTTATCTTACGTTGACTTCAATTTTAATTTCATCGTACGTTTTTTTCGTTCCTCCCTCTCCTTTGTAACGCAGTGATCGAGTACGTCGGACCGAAGTACAGAACTCTGATGGCCAACATGTCTTTTGGAATATACTTTGCGTTCGCGTCTAGTATCCTACCCTGGATCGCTTACTGGATAGCCAATTGGAAAATCCTGAGCGTTGTCAGTGCTCTACCGCTTGTCGTCGCCTTCGTCACACCGTGGATCGTCCCCGAGAGCGCAAGGTTGGTATTTGCTTTCTTGACTCGACGTACGAGTGGAACGATGAAACTAACGTGGACGACTTTCGCAGATGGTACATAACTAACGGCCGCGTCGACAAAGCCGTGGAGATGTTGAAGAAGTTCGAAAAAGTCAACAGGAAGACTGTGGCACCAGAAGTCTACGAAGAATTCGAAAAGAGCTGTAACACCATGATCAGCAAGGATAAATCCCATAACAATTACACAGTGCTCGACTTATTCAAACTTCCGAGGCTTGGACGTATCACCGTTGTACTCGTCGTTTACTGGTAATAACGAGTAATATTATACAACTGTATTATAACTACGCGAAAATAAGCTCTATGCGCTACTATGTAATTTGTCTAAAGACACGGTTGGACGGTTTAACGAATGAAGCAAAAAAAAAACAAAACAACGAACAGCAATTTTTAGTCTTACGTAATTTTTGTATTTTCTCACTCCTCGTTTTTGTTTTTTATTTATTTTGTTTGACATAGAGTGAGAGAGAGAGAGGGAGAGAGATGATGGCTGATACCGAGTTAACGATTTTAAAACAAGCGCTTTATTATACGCACCTTTTTGTACTCGTGCGACAATTCTTTATTGTTCCTTTCACCACGCGCCGTTCCCGTTTTTCTGCCATGCATTATTGTATCTTATGTTAGCAAGGTCCCTTTTTGTCAGGCGAATTACTGCATCGTATCGGTATTCATGACGGTGTAAGTATACATATGAATCAAGTGTGTTAATTAACTGGTGATCTCGTGTTTCACAGGCTACTAATAATCCTGGTGTTCGACGGTCACGTATGGAACATGAAACTTCTTCACCCCGACGTCTTCACCTCGTTCTCTCTCGCCTCTGTGACCGAACTGCCGGCTGCTATTATCCTCGCTGTGTTCCTGGACAGATGGGGAAGAAGATGGATGGGATTCTTTTCGATGGTTATCTGTGGCTTTTTCTCCTTCGTTGCTCTTGCACTGCCCAAAGGTACGTTTTCTTCAAATTCATTGTAATTTACTAATCCGCTGATACGCATCGCTGCGACATTGCTTTCGAACGCGTTTGACAAACGGTGCATTGATTATTATAGAAAAAAAACAGTTTATTTTCAAATTATGAATTTTAAAAAGAAATAGATTAATTTTCTAATTTTACGAGAAATATTTACAAAGTAAGCTGATATTAATTGGAAGAAGTTGAAGATTATATTCTCCAGGCTATATGTATATACATAGAATCGTTTAAAAAAGATGAGCTTCAATATTCTTGCAGTTAATTCACTTTTATAAACTCGGTAAAAAACTTATCGTAGACACATAAAAAATTTAACTTTTTTTTTAAATTTTAAATTACTCTTGAGCTAAGTAAAATTAATGTTAAGTTGTTGAATTTTTAGTCAACAAATAGTTAATAGCGTTACGATCGTCGTTACTGTCTGTCTACATTTTTACAAACATTGTAGTTAAGAAAATTCCAATACGAACATTTTTATAAATTTAAACATTTACTCCGTGCACGTTTCTACAAATAATTCCTAAAGTTCCATAACAGATCAAACTTCTTTCACCTTTAAATCAACTTACCTGTTTGACGAAGCAAAAAAACCCATCACATAACCCGTAATATAGAAATGAATAAACTGACAGACATAGATAATCAAGAAAGATACTTGTATTCATTTGACAGGTGCACCGGCGATGTCGATGGCAATCCTTGCACGTCTCGGTGTCAACATCGCTGCCAATATTGGCTTTCAGTACGCTGCGGAAATGCTACCGACAGTTGTTCGAGCTCAGGGTGTCTCGCTCATTCACATCATCGGCTACTTCGCCCATATTATCGGACCCTACGTCGTATATCTGGTGAGAACTGCTATTGAATCTGCATTCGTCACACGTTTGCACGCAGACTCCACGAAATTCAAGTTATTAGAACGTCGCATTGAAATAGCAGATACATACATTGAAGGTCGGTAAAAAGAAACTGATTAAACTAACCGAATTCCTTGAAATTTCCAGGCCAACGCACATCCATCCCTGCCGCTGGTCGTGCTCGGTGGCTTGTCGCTGATCGACGCTGCTCTAACGCTGACGCTGCCCGAAACTTTGGACCAAGAACTGCCCGAGACCCTGGAGGAGGGTAATGAGTTTGGTAGGGAACAGAGCTTCTGGTGGATTCCTTGCGTCAAGAGGTAAGCTAAAGCGATTGTTTCTCAATTATCGTGCTAATGTGCATTCGAGTACGAACGAGGAGGAAAAACGAATAAACAAATGAACGTTTGTGCTTGACAGTTCGCCGGAAAAGAAGAAGAAATACCGGAGAAAACTTGGTGCGACGAACGCTGGATTCAACCCTGGCAGTCTACAAAGGATCGAATCAACGCGGCTGTAATGGCCAGAGTTCACTAGACCGAACACTTGTCCACTGGCGCAGATTCTGTCCTTGTAAATAAAGACACGTACATAGACGTAGAGAAAGCGCCGAAGATAAGGGGTATACGTTTCGACTTTCACCGGTCAACAATCTATATCCGATTATCCGCTTTCGCCGCAGCGAACACACTCCAAAAGGATGAGAGACTCCTTTTCAAGAAGTGCAGTGAAGTATTAGCGCTCCCGCGCGTATTCGCACGCCTACACTAAAACGACGGGAGAGAAGCGAGATGAAATAAAAGAAGAGAAGCTTCTTGAGAAGTTATCGCCGGCCGAGGGAAGGACGAGGGAAGGATGAAGGTGACGATTTGCGAGAAAGCATAATTCTGCAAGACGTGCTGTGATTTGCAATTGTGGTTCATATATATATGATAACATGTTTCTTAGCGAATGGGATGTGTGCATAGTCAATTAAAACGTGAAAACTGCGAGGTAACTCGAAAGAGAAAAGGACGCAGGTACCGGCACTTTTGCGCACCAAGTATTTCTACAGGATTACATATAATATATATATTATCGTATACCTTGCATGTATACTATATTTATATATGCATATATGCATTCCTCCAGAGCTTGAACAGCGCGTGCGTTCGATCAATAACGTAACTCGTTTATATATATATATCCGGTACTGGTGGTACCCCTAGTGAAGTGTTTTCATTATATATCCTTCCGCCCTAATATACCGTTTTCTCTTTCGTTCGCCGCAAGACTGAACTCCGCGCTGACGCTTCGAGCGAACGAAAAGAAAAGGACGACATTCCATAATTCCTCGTGTCTAGTGCTATAGATGTGTATTACTTCGTAATTATATGGATAACTATATATAATACTGCGCTTTATAAATACGTTGGGAAGAATAAAAGGAGAAGCGAGACAAGCCAAGAGCGTCTTATACATTGTTATAGCGAATTCGAAAGAAAAGAAATATCTAATCGTGTGCTCATACGCGTGGTCGTATCATTATTCGCGTACTTATGAGGCGGACCCTATGAGTGCCACTCCAGGTGACGCTGTATAGGAAATTTATTGTAATTATACGTTGTATTGTATTTGTTATGATTATTATATGAGTATACGAAGACGTATATAGAGGTGGGAAACGATAAGCGACGTAGAGCGTTGGAAAAGTTAAATTGTTTGTGGGAAATGATATTTTAAAAATTGACGATTTGATCATTTTGAAATATGATTGCGCGCACATTTGGAGAGTAGAACTAAGTTAGTTCATTCGCCTTGAATTGTATTTTCCAATGCGAGACACGTCGTCCTCCGAAACTTTCCGAGCAAAAGGCCTCGTCAAAAACAGTCTCCGAAAATGTCAGTTGCCAAAACTATACGAAACCTTTTAGCCTAGTTAATACTGTAGTGCAATTTTTTTTTTCTTTTTAATGTATGTGATTGTTATACTCAATTTGGACCCTGTTCAAGCGAAAACATATATATATGAAGAGGATAAAAAGAAGTGTTCTTATTTTTTTAGAAAAGAGACAATACCTAGAGTTTAGGAGAAACGAAAACTTTTCAACGCATATGACATTATTTTATATAGTAAGATAGCAAACGACGAATATTATGTATCATTACAAAAATGAAAAATGAAAAAAAAAAGAAGTTTCTACGGTGATATATTGAGACGCGCGTATTTTCCTTGTGCAGAATAGCGTTGATCGTGAGAATTAATTACAATGATTGTATTAGTATTGATAATTAAGAAGAAGTTGATACTACAATAGTTATATATTAAAATAATATTACACATATTTAAATAATGGAATTTCGTTTATTTATTTGGGAACATGTATTGCCTTTTTGAAATGCACACTTTTCTCAAGCACATTCTAAATCTATGACTACGTCAAACGCGTGTAGAAAACGGCATATCCTATTTCGTATGACAATGTTTCAAATAAAATAATCCTATTGAAGTAAAAATGAATTATACTACAATATATGTTTAAGTATATCACACACTGGCAGCATATCAAAAACAACTTCTCATCGTCTTCCGATATTTCACGAATTTATACTTTTCTATATCACCGTATCAAATCCTACGCTTCTTCGCTTAACAATAGCAGTTTGTTTATTATAACAATATACTTCGATTTCGCTGTTCATTTATTTAACAGTAGATTTTATTATTGTTCGATTTAAAGTCGCATGAAAAATTACTCGACATTACCTAATCGTGACACAGCGTAATTTCAATCTTTAATATTCAAACTAAACATCGTATATTCAGTTCCTACGGTGATTATTATGAATATCTCGATAATCGTCTTTGGACCTGCCAAGACAGGGTAGACTCCAAAATCTCTGATCCTTGCCAAAGTCCTCGCCCTGTTGCAAAGTCTGAGGCATATCGCGCCCAAGAGTTTCTGGCAAAAAAATCACGAGAGTCGCGCTGATGAACGACGCTATGGTTATTATGACCATCGGTAGATCCTTCCACCAGTGGGCCTAAAATAATGATCCATCCATTAATAGGAGGTCCAAAGCATCTAATGAAAACTATGCGACATAACTCACTGTATCGACGATATACGGCGCCATAGAATGCGCGAGGATTCCAAATATGTGAATCATTCCAACCCCTTGAGCGCGTACAGGAGTAGGTAATAGTTCAGCGGCATATTGCAGTCCTACGTTAGCTGCCATATTCAGTGCGAATCGTGACGCTATTGACATGATCAACTTGGCCGTATCTAAAAGTACGACAATTACCAGCATGTGTATAAGAATGGATCACATGGAAATCAATGCTCAGGATCCATTGATCGTTTTACCAGAAACTATCAACAACTCAGTCAAACTGAAAATTGTAGTCGAAGCCATGGTGATGAAGCCGCAGAATCTTCGACCCCAACGGTCGATTAGTAGTGTCAGAAGTAATCCGGCGGGAAGTTCAGTAGCACAAGCCAACGAGAACGAGACGAAGACCGAGCTCTCGAGTAGTTTCAACGAGTAAACGTGTCCATCGAATGCCATTATGGACAGAGTCCTAATGCGTGGAATTGGTTCGTGTATGTATTTGAAGATAGACCCAAGTACCAGAGTAATCCTAGTTACGGTTAAGGAAAATTGTTCGCTTACCAGAAGGCGGTTAGGATGATTGTGGTCTTAGCTAGATTTGGCGTTCTAAAGAGATCGATCAGTGTCGCCGATTCCATTCGGTTCTCCGACGAGTTGAGATTTCTCTGAAGTTGTAAACAAAGTTCATTTACATATGCACCAATGGGATGAAATTTAAAAGCAAAAAACTCACCTGAAAAATGACGTAGTAATGAGGATCAGGCGTCGCTCCATTAACGCTAGCTATCCTTTTGAGTTTCTCTATTACTTTGTCCGACATTCGATTCGATACGTACCATCTGTATCGATTAAAATTAATAATTATTTGTCTATTTATGGGCATTTATCAAACTCATCAAATTTACGAACTCGAACAAATTTGCACGCAGACAATAAATCCCTTATTGTGAATTTTAATCACTTTTTTAGTATACACATCAAATTCGAATGATTAACAGGCTAGTAATCAAAATGTCGATTAAAATTACGATCCTACATTAACGTATCGGTAAAATAAAAAAATGTAATTTATGTACGTACAGTATGTAATAATACTTGGTAAATTACCTCGCGCTTTCGGGTAGTATCCATGGAGTAATGAAACAGCTGACGAGAGGTAGCGCAGTTGTGTAGCAGAAATAACGCCAATCGGCGATGTAATAGGCAGCCCAAGGCAAGAGCGTGCTAGCGAGAGCGAAGTAAATCCCGAAGGCGATATTCACCACGAGGCTTCGACGACTAACTGCCATGTACTCCAATACTATGGGTTATTGGGTTCAAATTAATTAATTTAAATGAATGTATATTTTAATTTATAAATTAAGTGAGTTCACATTCTCCTAAACGCTCAAGCATTATTTATTGTTTCGTTTTACATTGTCGTATTATACCTTTATACTTAATAGCTTGCATTGATTCGTTATTTTAGTGAAAGTCATGTAAGCTCACTATCAGGCAGTTTTATGTTGTCAAAAGGTTCGATTGACATTTTAGCCAATTACAATTAAAACTCTGGTTTATATACTTTGCTGACACTTTATCAGAAAATGTTAAATTCTATACGAACCTATAATCAACGGAATGTTGACGATATTATCGAAAGCCAGTCCAGTAAAATATCGGCAAAGAACGAACGTCCAGAAAGTCGACGACGAAGCGGTAGCGATCGATGCTAAAAGTCCACAACCAGCACAGAGTACAAGAGCATGGAATGCGGCCCTTATGATCGGCGATCCATCCAAAAAGAAATCCACCGGTAATTGATCCGCAGTAGAAAAACATTTGGGCCGTTGAGATTAGGTAACTCCGATCGCATACCAAATCTAGCTGATCGTCAACAACACAAGTCAATTTCTCGCGAATGAATAAATTATGGGTAACTATAATTGGGATAAGGTAGTGTTTAAAGGGGCAAGACACTTTTGAAATGCAAATTACGAAATTAAAAATTTTAAATGTTGATAACAATGCAGTTATAATCTACACTTATTCTAATAATAGAAGATAGTTTTATCTTCAATTTGAAAGGTCTTGCTCTACTATAAGTCTCTTCGATAGTTAGTTACAATAGAAAGTTGAAAATTCACTCGCCATAGGATTCAAAGTCAACCGATGGATGGATAAGAGCTTTCAAATTGAAGGGAAAACTATCTATTATTAAAATAAATAGAAATTATAATTACATTTATTATAAATATTTAAAATTTTGAGTTTCGTCATTTACAGTTCAAAGGTGTCTTGCCCCCTTAAGTGATTAGGGATTGTGTTTGATCAATAAAGAGTACTCGAGAGTTGATTATTATAGGTGCCACAGGGTTATTTCAAAGTTGTTTGTACTAACGCCTGTACAGACTTCCTTAATGGGGAGATTAGAGTAATTATAAGTTTTATCATTGGCTAATGTTTACTTGTCTGATAACGAATATTTATATACCCCATTAAGCGTATATTTAATCGATTATAGTAGGAGTTCCAACGTCAAAATAGAGTATTTATGTACTTTGTAATTTTTAATGTTTGTGATTGCTAAATTATTTCAATTTACTCATAAATGCATCTATTGAAATTATCATCTATAGTTATCGTAAATCGATGATTAAGAGCCACAATTTGAAAGCTTCGATATTTTGTACAATAATCATCGCTGATCAAAATGGTTAAAAAGTATTTATTCATGTTAACACTTCACCTCGGCTCCAAGACTGGCATAAGGAATCTTCGTGAAATTGTATTCCCAACTTTCACATCCAACTGTTCGATTCGTTATCCAAAGTGACGACGGCACGCCTTGTTCAACCAGTTCACTGAAGTTCAAGTCTAATCTTTGACATGTATCGTAATACGGATACTTATCCGTTGGTGGTATAGCCGAGAGTATTCTGAAAAAAATTCTCATTTTTAGGCACGACCGTCACACAAGAGAGCAAAATTATTTTACCATCGCAAAATCATGTATTGCCATATAATACACAATTATTGATCAATCAAGCTGAAATTTTATACTAGTGGGCCTTTCGTAAACACAAAAAGTACTTTTTCTGTTTTTTTTTATATTGTGTTTACTGGATGAATGGGAGAAATTGTTCACCCTTTTCTCGTTTAACACGTTAAATAAACAAATTTTTTCTACTACGATCATCTCAACGAAATTATAACCGAATGTAAAAAAATTTTTTGGTTCATGTCCCTCATTATACAATCGTGGTTTATTGCAATTCTGCTAGATCTAATACATATAGAAACGAATTTTGATTTTGTTGAAAAATCGCTAAACACTATGTTTATAGAATAAATTAATTTTTAATCATTTTACGTCAAATAGTTAAATGAATAAGATGACTATTCAAAAACTTTTCCTCTTCGTTTGCTTTACATATGTATTACAAAAAATGTATACAAAAAAAAATTATCCCTATAAAGACGAATTTTAGTGTTAAAAAGATCTGATTTTTATACAAAGTATAAACAAGTATGCATTTTATATTAAAATGTTCAAGGTAGAACTTATATTTTTACTGATTATAAATCTTTTCCTCCTAGTAATGAATTTTTTGCAGTCTTTTGGCACACATTATATTCAAAAAACGTATTTTTTAGCTTAAAAAATCATTGTAGACAGAATATTCAATGAGCCTACGGACATCTTAAACAAATTTTTTTTTTTAGATATAATCTCATCCCAACAACGTGACCTATTAAAATTCAATCTGATAAAATATTAGAAACGAATTCCGATTCTATTGAAAAATTGCTAAAAATGATTTTTTAGCGTAAAAATTCAACGTAGAAAGTACATCTCAAGCATCCTACTTAAAAAAAAATGTAAACGTGTAATTTCATCCTAACAATCAGTGAAGTTTATATAAATGAACTGTAATAACATTGAAAAATTGCTAAATGAAATCATTTTTATTTGACAATAATGTTGTATAAGAGCGCGAGCGTTGACGTCGTGCCTTAATTGCAAAACGCGAAGCGATTCGAGGCGATAAGCCACCGCGGCCCTCGATCCTCGTGTGGCGTGCAAGTTCGAAATAATTTTTTGGACTAATGCACATTTAGTAATGCATTTAAAAATGTTCGTTCAAAGGCAGCATTAGAACTACCTCAAAAGTATTCCGAATTTTCTACCTCACCGTTTAAAAATGAGTTTTTACGAAACTGTCAAGGTGAGATTTGAAACTTTAAAATTCTGCACGAGTACTCTCTTGAAATTACAATAACGGATACGAGATGTAAGTGTTTGTATCGTCACGTACACACACGTCCACGTCATCGATAAAAAGGCTGCACAGTGTTGCATTGCGACGAAATACATCATAGTTGTTAACTCTGTAGTTAGAACACTTAACTTTGAGTCTCAACGTCGACGGTTCAAAACTCGTAATTTATCCGTTTTTCGCTTGAAGCTGTCGACTTTTAGTGATTCGTAGCAATAAATTCGTTAGAATTCGAAAATTCCAGTAATCTTACAGGATAAAATTTACAATTACCAGTACTGACCTTTGCTGTGGAGTAAAACTGTCCATCAACTCCGGTATCTTGCACCAGTGCTCGTTTGGCACGATTGTGAAGAAGAACTGAGAGAAGTATAGCGACGCGTACGCCATGCTATAAGGGAGTAAGGCTAATAGAAGGTACAGCTGATATCTTCCGAAATCACCCACGTAAGGTAGGGCGTCATCAAAGGACTCGAGTTTCGGCTTCAAAGCCGTCAGTTCGTTTGGACTCTCCATTTGGAAGTATCTAATTCCTTTACAATTCGACATCGCGTCTGTTTCTTCTTCCTGATTTTCTAATGTCTGTTTATCAAGCGAAGTTTCTCGCTGATCTGCCTCCTTCTCGGACTCCTAAAAATCATAAAATAATATAATATCGATATCTTTAATTCATTCCATTGAGTTGTCGAATCTTTAAAATTCTCTATAACGTTTGACCTAAATGAACGAATTGTTCAATGCTTGGCTAGTTTTATATCTCTACATTCATATAGGAACTTAAAAAAGGATATATGAGCTGCACATATAATGCAAAAATTAACTTGAATTCACCGAACGGAATGTTTTAATTGAAATCTATTAAAACTTTATCTGCGTAATAGATCATTTGATTGTTAGAATCAGCACTTCTATTGGAACGATTCGAACAATTAGGACTAATATCGATATTTCAGCATACAATCCGTCATTTCACTGCTTCGATATCTTTCATACATTTTACTTTATTTTTGCTTTGTTACATCATTTTTCGTATCATTACTTGCCATAATCTATAAAATCTCGTTCTTTTAAATTATCGACTTAAATTCTAATGGATTAAAAACGAGCTTTCAATGTACAGCAAATTTACCTCATTTCGGTGCACGACTTCCACTGGATCAGCTTCCATTTCTAATTAAAGTGAACTTTACAGAAACCGCGAATTACCTATGTCCGTTCACACGATCTACTCTGCAGTCAATGGGTAACGCTAACTTACGCAAACTAATATCTTCGCGGTATAAGTACTCTCGTTTAAAGCTACATAAAAGCTTTGTGTGCAGTAAACTCTGGAAAACCCAGAGAAAGACTGATAACAAGTTTTTTTTTTGCTGTATTCGTATTCACGGTACTTATATATATGTGTGTGTGTGTGTGTTTCTTTATTGTCATCTATGATCACGCAACGGTTGGTTGCATATTAGTACAATCGCCGTCAATTCAAATACAGACACGGAATAGTAGTATATGCACTTGATTGAAAACCCACGAATAGAAGATTATCGACCTTCAGAGAGTTTTTTATTTTTAAAACCATTGCAGATTAATATTGGCTTTTTTTGCTCTACATATCCGATTACGTAAGCGAGGATAATTAAATAGTGCGACACTCCATAAATTTTAATTAAATCTGACGGTTGTCTTATTAAAACTCTTATATACTTTGTGTGCGATTGTTCTAGATGGGTAATTCCGAAGTAGTCAGCTTCGACTGGTGTAAAAATAGACTTCATAAAAGCCAGTATACTGAAGATTATAAACTTTAATATACACATTAGAATGTCGTGCGAGATAAATTGATAAGTGATTCGGAAAAATTAAAGGAAATTTAATGACAAAACTATTATGCTTAATTGATACTAGTCAAATTTGATTCCAGTAGATATAGATATGCATACATGTACCAGCGAAAAATTCGTAAGGCATTAAAAAACCGAATTGTTATCGTGCATGTGTGCATACATTTATATTATATTCGATTATTGGGTCATTGTATACATACGATATTCATTTACTATATGTATATCATACAATTAGAACTTATCGAAATAAAATGTGTTTATACACAAATGTGTATACGAATTTTCGATACATTAGCATTTAGTAAAGGTACGATAAGGTTAAGGTAAAAATAAAGATTCTCGAGTAAAACTTCACACAGATTATGACGTATTTATTATACCATTAAAATATCGCAGTTTCACGGTTATTAATAACAATACGTTTCCATTTATAAAATCATCGCTTCTGTAATCGATAAAAACTTCGATAATCCATTGTTTATCGATAACTTTGAGCTTTAAGGATAAAAAACATAAATGATCATTTGTACAACAAAAAATCCTCTTATCTATTCCACTACCGCGCTTAGAATACGGAAAGTTTGAGAATAACAACTTTGTCATTGAACTGTAATAATATACAATATACGTATGCCAAGCACGATATATTGTATTACTAAAATGACAGAGCTTGTATAACGCGGAAACAGGTGAATAGATTGACCTGGTTCTCGGTGACTCTTTTTTCTAATCCATTCCCAAAAGGACAATAATAAGTTAATGCAAATTACATTCGCCTGCCAATAAAATCATCGTACCTCCAGAAAAATCTGTGTAGTAACAATACGTAATAATCAAATGAAAATTACCCTTCCATCTCCCACCTGTCCGTACACCTGTGCACTCATGGCTTCAATTTCAAAATCCACTGACGCGAACTCTTTTCTCTCCAGGCTTTCTACATATTCTATAACAACTCCATAAACGTGAGAATTGTTCACCGACTGATAGAGCTCGAAAAACGATAGACCGGCATCGTTTACACGGTTCAACTAGCTCTGCACTCGCGCCCTCGAACCGGTCTAGGAGCTCCATATCGACTCGGACGCTCCGTTTCTCGCGTGACTAACGGAGTTCGTTGCACAGGGTGGGGATACATCCCACAAATGTATGTACATATTGTGCTAGTGCAGTATAACGCGAAAGACTAGCAAATAAGTTGTGTGTATATATATATATACACTAAAGTTATACATATGTATATACCTGTATGTATATAGAGAGAGAGAAAGGCAAGATTCTATCGGAGTCTTACGCGGTTAACGAACTGTCGACCTTACCCTACGTGCACTGGTCCCAATATGAAAATATGTATGGATAATTTTGTACGAAGAAGATGAATTTCAACTTCTGATTTTCACAAAGGTTTAAAACTCAAATATTATAAATTCCATTCAATGGGAAAAGTAGATTGTCGAGATATTTTGTTTCGGTTATATATTTTACAATTGAACGATATATATATATCAATCGCAATGAAGATCATTAATGAATGGGCAGCATTCTTTACGCAATTAGAACTTCTTTTCGTCTTCTTTTTTTAGTTTTGTTCAATGGCCACATGATAAAGCAACGCAAAAAAGTATAGGCATTACTTTTTTGAGGATTCACATTAGTAGATAAGAGGTACCGTATTGTTTGCTTATCGTGTAAAAACTCAAAGCTCTTTTCATTGCCATAATGCCCTGAAATAATTTCAACAACAATTATAACCGCAATATCAGACATATTTAGCCTCGAAAAAAATTTACAATATAATATATTGTAAAGAATCTTAAAACTTTTCCATCAGCTATTAAATCAACCTCATGCATAATGCAATGTACACGTAGAAAATCGATGCGACTCGCACGCACAGTATATTTATACTTACCATCAGTAAAACGATGTCAGTAGAGATTTCTCCACGATTTTGGCGAAATTATAAATCGACCTACTTTTTACGATTCATTCATTGGATTATCATCCGGTAATTCAATTAAACTAAATTCACCTTTAACTTTGCGTTTGCATGATTACGATTCTCGCGATACCAGTTCGGTAGAATAACTTCCATACTTTTTTACGATTTCAAGTGAAACGCAATGACACGAGAGAGATTGTTAATTATATATAGAGGGAAAGTACTTACGCTGCAAAATTTCCGAACACTGTAAGCACAAAGGTGGAATTTCGTGATCTCGGTTTACTGATATGTATATATATATATATATGGCCGGTTCTCTGACGCATTGACTTGCGTACAAACATTTTATTTCCATTTACTATTAAATTGTTTTGAACAATTTTTGGCAAATATTTAAGTATTTTGAAATAAAGGCTCTATTGCTTTACTTTACTTTGGTATGCGATATAGTAAATAAGTTACATTTACAAATAATATACTTTCAAATGCATAGATATAAATCATAATAATTTTACAACAAAAGTGCCTTTTGTGTTTTTAGTGACTAATGCTACCTTTCAAGTTAACATTTTTGAAAATTGGCCTAAAATGCTAAAACTAAAACATACTATAACATACTGTAACTTTGATGCAAAAAATCTAAAAAAAAAAATATGAAGGTAGATACAGTGCCAAACTACAGTTTAAAAATGTCTTAGCAAAAATTTGTTTGTTCGATCAACGTGTCAGAGAATGGCTCATATATATCTGTGAAACTAAATCGAGTTATATGGAACCCCATATTTGTAATTAGAGATGTAACCGTAATATTATATTCTGATAATATGATACTTAAATCGATAGAGAAGTTATAGGCAAGTATCCAGAAAAAATACGTGTATTATATAATATATACTATAGCAATTGTGTCTGTATGTATTTTTTATAATAAATTCATTTCGATCTCACTGAAATAATCGCAGAATCAAACTAATCTCTATCATCGTCTATTGGGCAAAAATAACAATTGCCTTTTGAGGGTCACTAGATTAATCAAATAAATGAAACAAAAGGGATGTAAGAGAGCATCTATGAAATATTAATAATTTTTTATTTAATAATACCAATGGATGAATTACGAAACAATTATATCGAATGTCGTGAAAAGAAGCTTGTGTGTATATAGAGTCTACGTACAAAATATTATATATACACATGTAACTTTCTCCATTATCTACGAAAGGGAATTCATGCATGTGCAGAGACTGAAGCTTTAAAATTCATGCTATGTAATAAGCTTATATTTACTCACACTACTTACTCATGTATAAATAAATTATGGAGTTTCGTTATATTTCCAATCGGTTAATAAACCAATTGCTTTAGGTGTGAGAGTTTACTTTTTATCCAGTACAGTGAAGTCATTGATGCATACGGGATGCGCTTCGCTGAAACTTTTTTCGCTGGAAACACGTTAATAAACAATTTTTGTTTATCAAACCTTAAACCGTAGTACTCTAATCGTCAACAAATCATTTTCCACCAATACTCATGTAAAACAATTGATAACTAATACACACTCGAATAAACCAAACCCAACTGTTTTTTGTCTCTTCTTTATCACTATATTTTATATTCCTATTCAAACAGACGTGTAGTATTAATCTCTTCTTTCGTGACACACGACGTTTAAACACAAAATTTCAAGCACAAATGTAGAAATAAACACTGCCAAAGGTTTTAGCAATAGTCGCGAAAAACCGACCTACAGTTAAAATGTCGAGCGAAGACTGAGTACCGAACTGTAGAGTTGCAAACTGATCTACGACAGACGATACTAAGCCGTAGACTGCAAGCGAAAGAGGGCTGCATGATAGTGTGCGAAGAAAGAAGGAGAATAAGTACATATGCATTTGTGCTCGCAGACGAGTGTGGCTCACGATAAGGACTGTATCGCTATTATTTTTTCTTCGGTAATTCCGAGAAAAGAATTCGATCTGTTCGAGCAAAGGATCATATCTCATTAGTATAATTTGATTGGAACAACCGTAACATTTCTGTTTGGTAACGTGAAATGAGCAAGAGCAGCAACTACAGCAAGCTCAATGTTCACGACACTCTTTATTCCCTCTGTCAGTTTTCTACATGAGGTGCCAATTTCGACACGATGCTATCGACTATATGCATATAAACAAGCCTCACTTTAGTTCTAAACCGATGAGTAGAGGTTAAAGAGCTAAGCAGAGCTGTGCGTCTTGAGCAATATTATATTTATACAGCTAGTATCGCGATAAAGCCGGTACTAAAAGGGTTATGAAGCTATAGGGTCGCAGATGCGAAGTAAGTGAACTTGCGTATTTATGATTACGTTGCGTATATATTTATCGTAATCTACTATATTTTGTTTGAAATTCAACAAATTATGTTTCCTCGTTTACACAAACAGCAAGATAAGAACGAGAGAACAAAAATCAAATGCACACTTACCAGTTAATTGTGTATCAATCGCGGCGGTACATCGAAAGCAATTGATAATCCATTCCACGTATAATATATATATATATATGAACGCACAATTATTTAACTAACCACATAAGCATTATACAACCGCGTCTAGTACATTCATAGTTTAGTCTGCCGGTCAGGCGATAATATACTAAAATGTAGTAGTGGCTACACGCAATGGCCGTACGTATAGCAGTTAATTGAAAATCGATTGGTTTAGTCGAACGCAGGAAATATATATAGAGAAGTTCCAACAAAGGTAGCGCGCGAACACAATGTCTTGAGATTGAATAAAATCACTTTTTATCATTTCACTTTTGTTGCAATGGTGCACGAGTATAATATACAGCAATATACGTGTAATGTATATTGTAATAAACAGTGTATATATATATATATATATATATATATAATCAAGGCAGATGACAATAGGCCATCGATAAATCCAGACCTCTCTCTCTCTCTCTCTCTCTCTCTCTGTTCTCTGTGAATCTCGTGAAGAGGTCAACAGCTATATAAGCTTTTAGTGGGTCGACTGCATCGCGAGTATCAAATAACAAATGCAATACGCTTGGCATATTAATTAAACTTTATTATATGCAGTAGAAGGTTATTAATACAGCACATATCGATTGGTTTAATGCATAGATAATGCAAACATCGAATTAAATATTTTAACGATGATAGTTTACGCGATATATTTCTATGTGGAAAGGTGATATATTCAACATTATCAATGCTAAACTTAGATATACTGTACAAATGCGTTATTTATTTGTATTTATCGTGAAATTCTACGTATCCGCTGCAAGTACGATAGAATTCATACAATTTTACTTCGTCTATATATATATATATATATATATATGTACGTTATACAAAAAAAACAATCTTTTATAAATTCATCTCATTAAGCTAAATCGGTAGAATAAAAATTTAATACAAGCAATTAATTAGAATAATCGGTAACCTTCGATGACTTTTAAACATTTCATAGCTTTGTAGATACATGACTAAGTGGATAATTAATACACATAATTATTTAAATAAAAATTTATCGTATAAATTGTATATGTATATTATATTATTTACTTAATTAGATCATCATCCTTTATTTACATTTCTTCTATAGCGCTTCTAAGTAATAATATAGAATACGCGAATGTCCACTTCTCTTTTGATTTATCTGTAGCTTCAACTCTCCTAACGAATCGTGTCACAATGCGCACACATATATATCTGTGTTTATATATATATATATATATATATATATATACATATAAGCTTATGCAATCGTTCGTCAAATGGCTTGCTCGAGAAGATAAAAGACACATTCTTTCCTCAGCATCTACTCAATCATCATCATCATATATATATAAAAAATAAATCATATCTCGCTAATCATTTTGGCTTTCCGTACATCATACGGATCCGACGAATGCGCGCACATAGAGCACTGCTAAAGCAAAAAAAGACTTTTGACTAACGTTGAAGATTACGCGCACCCGCATCGATAACTCAACGTTCTTGTAGTCTGTCCCTACGCGCGATTGCGACAGATTTTTTACACCTTTAATGGAAAGGAAAGTCCGTCCCGTGAACTTTCAATTCCAACGATCCATTTATATTTATGCATACGATTAATAGTAACTCTCTACGATTGGCAAAGTAATACTCTAGTAAAGCAGTTGCGCGTGTTGACTGTACAGCATCGACCAAATTAATCGACGCTTCCACGCGCGAAGATATAAGGAAAAGAAAAATTTGACGAAAGTAGAAAATTTCGCTTACGCATACATCGGGAGAAAATTAAATCCTAACTACAACGATACGCGGGAAGCAAAGGCAACGAAACATTTATCACCGAACGATCGCGCTCGTACATCTGCATACAAAAACATACATACAAGTCCATTTCTTTTTCTTTTCTTCTTTTTTTTTTTTGTTAATTATCACAAACGCTAAACACTGCCGCTGCGTTGGCACTGAGCCTCCCCAAAAAGTCGTCCAGTGGCAAGGCTGACAAAGTTCTCGACGGACAACTGTCACCTTCTCTTACCGGCGACCACACGATTCGAGATGAAGTAACATTTATTGGCCTCGGCCTAGAGTCTTTCCTCCTCTACTGGTGGAGCCTCGCTTCGACGAGATCTGATACTCGACCTTTGGATCATACTGCTCCTCAATGTCTCCCCTCGAATCGAACCTCGGATCGAAGCGCGTCTCGAACTGCGAATCGTCGAACTGCGACGAAGGTTTGGCTTCGCTGGACACTCCACGTCGTCGGCTTTCCTGTAAAAGATTATCGATTTTCAGTTTTATCGCCAATGATAGAACAGTTACGTGGAGATGCTTATTGCTCGAATTCGAAGATAAAGAAAACGGAAATTGACTTTCGGGACGAACGCACTCGAGTCCCTCGCAAACGATGTTTTTACAGTCTTCTCCTCGAAGAGCTAAGATGTACATTTAAGAGAGGCTACTTAACATTACAAATTTTAATTAATTATATTTACTCAATACCTTATATATTTAATACTGATAAGGTCGTATACGCTTCTTTAAAGCATGAATATAGGGATTTTGTTCGAATGAGCAGAAAAATGTTTAGAAATCAAAAACTGACTTTATATCTATTTGTTCAAAAATCTTGGTATATATCAGCATTTAAAATTTGATCTGTTCATTCATTTGGTAATCCCTACATTGATACATTAAATAATGTATCAAAGAGTACTTATGACGATTTCCAGCTTAATCGATCCATTAATTCACTTTGTATCTTACGGACAGTGAATTTTCAGCAACTTTGTATATGTGGTCAGCGAAGGGATTAAGGGATGTGAAACGAAGTTCAAATTAAACGTATAAGTATCTTCAAGCGCAGTATTAAATATATAAAAAATTCCATTAATATAACTAATTAAAATCATAATCTTAAGTAGCCCAATTGAAATGATTCTTGTCCGTTTAAAACTCTCTCTAAATCCGAGGTGACGAAGTAACCGAATCCGAAATATCGCGACAGACCACTGGTTTCGCAACTTTGAATTGTTTCCGAAATTTGAACTTACTTCATGAGACAAGGCATATCCCATAGTCCCTGATCCTTGCCAAACTCTTCGCCGTCCTGTAATGTCTGTGGCAGTTCTTTATCCAGAGTCTCGGGAAGGAAAAGTGCCAGAATACCTCCGGCTATTCCCAGGATTCCAAGGACCAAAAGTGGTAATACTTCCGAGATGACGGACAAATAGACGACGAAAGGAGCTATTATGCTCGCGACGTAACCCATGATATGAATCAAGGCAACACCCTGAGCTCGCACCACCGTCGGCAATAGTTCTGCAGCGTACTGTAAGCCGATGTTGTAAGAGATGTTGACGCAGAATCTTCCAATTATTGCCAGCGTAGCTGAATAAATATCTGAAATAGAAATTCGATAATGCGTTATATTCAATTGGAATATCAACCCTGACGTTTTCGCGTATAATCGAGTAGCGCAGATCGAAGCGGATGCTCTGGACTAATCTAGGTTAACGCGTGTTTATCGAGATTAAATGAGCTTTAAGAGGAAACGTCTAATCAATGAGATTGCATCTGTACTAGTCGAGGTACAAACTCAGTCAATTTTTATGTGCGATTCGAAATATTGAATTACGCACTCTGAGAATAGCCCTTGGTGCATACGCTATATAGATACTTCTATTTTCGTCGCGTTGGGAGTACGCATGAATACGTATATCGACTCACTATTGGATACGAGGCTCGCCCACAGACTGAAGATTCCCGAAATAACCATAGAACCGCAAGCAAGCCAACGACGACCCCAACGATCGAGTACTAGGGTGAGGAATGTATCGGCCGGTAACTCGGTTGCCGAAGCGACGGTAAACGTCACGAACACATCCAGACGCAGGTTGTCGACGTTTCGAACGTGGCCGTCGAATACCAAGGATATTGCCATCCTAAAAAGAGTGACGTATAAGATTATCAATTTAATTTATCTTTTCCAACTTCAATGTGTATTCGTAATACTAGAGAAAGTAACGACGCTTATAAAAAGTCTACTTTTTTAAGTCTTCTTTTGATGGGTTATTCCGAACAGAAATTAGCTCAGAAACATTCAACCGCAGTACATACTCGCAACTATTTTGAAAGTCGCCTTTTACAATAGTTGCATTTAAAGGATACCAATGAAAATAAATAATAGACAGAAAAATCACAATTATATGCTCAAATTTGCCATTCAAAATAAGTCTTTGTAGTCTTAGAATGTTGGTATCTGCACAAAATTTTTTAAAAAGGTATCTCGACGTCTGTATATTTTCTAATTCTAGAGGTATTGTAAATCTAACAATATAGTAGCCAACGCGAGAAAATTTACCTGTAAATTTAACAGATTTTTTATTAAAGAACACTTTGAAATAGTGAAAAATCCAATTATTCGACAGTAAAATGAATCGAATTGTTGTTTCTGCAATAAACTGGTCCATAAATGACCGAGCGATTTAGCAGTTGATCACAATATTTTACGCAATGCTTCGCACTCACCAAATGATGACCAACAGAATCGTGATGTTTCTTAGTCGCGGGCTCCGGAATAGATCGATTACCGAGTACGACTTGTCCGCTTCCTCTTCCTTCTGTATCCTAGCGCACGTCTCCTGCGAATGAAAACTCAGCGTGAATCAGAATTTCTACGTCGGTACGTGTGATACGTTCAAGTTTAACATCTCCAATGGTGTCTACTCACTCTGAAGTCCTTGTAAACCTGGTCGGGTACTTTGGTCTTATTGATACGTTCGAATTTCGACAGGATCGTCATGGCCTTGTCGATTTTTCCTTGACTGACGAGCCATCGAGCGCTTTCCGGTACCAACCAAGGAGTGGCTATTGCTAAGACCAATGGAACCGACGTCGTTATACACGTCAAACGCCAATCGGCAATATAGTACGCGATCCATGGTAGAATACACGCTGCGAAGGTGAAGAACATAGCGATCGACATGTTCGCCACGAAAGTTCGCCATTTTGGTCCGACGTATTCGAGAACTGAAAAGTTTGGTTTATTACTTCTATTATTAGGATTACAAGGGATATGCATATGTAGTGTCCTTGGAATCAAAAAGATATAATCATGGATAGCGCGTTTAATTAAATGGTATTTCGATTGTCGTTTTTAAAATGGAAATAGATGATTCCATGCAATGAATAACCGTGATAATTATCATACGTCATTTTGCTATCAAGACTCCACGTCGACTTTGGAGCTTAACATCTTTTTTGCCGTTTTTGGAGTAGGAATGGACATTTATCGCTTTAAAAGGATCACTCGTTTTTAGCGTACAAGTGAAAAGAGCGATTTACGTTATTATAATGAATAAGTTAATTTGTAAACTAACCGCGTGAGAAAAACATTTATAAATAAATGTACATTTACAGGTTTGTTATACGATGAGAAAATATGTCAGGCATAGTCTTGAACAATAATAAACAGCGTAACAGAGACAATATTTCTCTATAAATAACAACGCAGACGTTAAATGTTTAAAACGCGTAATAACAATCGTCAATATAACTCCAATCCTCGATTGTCTGCGCAATTGACTGACTAAGTAACCCATTACGCGACAGTTCCTCTTCGCAAAAAGTAGTAACAAAAAATAATATAGCAGTTTAGGAGTAGTCGCCGGACAAAAGTGACGCGTCTCTCGTACGCTCGCCAGAAGGAGAGAAGGTCGCGGCCTCGACTCTCACCGGAAGAAGGGCAATATTGACATCGTAAAAGTATAAGAATAGCAAGAGAAGTCTTTTTTAACCCAACCGCCTGTTACGACGATTCTTCGATTCCGGGTGCGAAAGGGTCAATGAATCGACAGGGTGACAACTTTTTTTAATTACGTAAGTATAGACTTTCTTGTTCTTTCTCAACTTTATACGATCAAACTACGTAGCTCGTAAGATTGGACGGACACTTTTTTTTGCACCGATCGTATTGCTCTCGGATAACGCAAAAAGCGAACAAGGAGATTTCACACTACTCAAGGGATTTTCGTAGCTCGGCGTTTCATATTAAAATGCAAATTTTCGTTACGCTCCACGGATTCGGCAGAGCGAAACGTTAAATACATTTCCGTCGCGAAATTTCGACCACTTTTGGCATTGATTTATTCCGTGGAAAATCTAATTTATATAGCTGGTCTTGCATACATACGACCTGGAAAAATTCCGATCGTATTACACTAGCCAGGCTTTTCTTCTCTTCTCGTATAAACTGAATTAAATAGAGTAGTTGAAATAAAGTGCAGAGTCACAACGCCGTGAATCGAGTAACTGCACAAAGGTTAAGAACATTTTTCCGATCGTTTATCGATTCGTGGAATCTGCTTCTAGGCGAGCGCAATGCAATTTTTTTTTTTTTTTACAAATAACTGCGCTGCATTGTCTTTGATAAATATGCAGCGTTGATAAGTAAGCTTGGATTAACCCGATACTCAAGAACAGCCATTATCGTAAGAAAACTCTGGCGGTATAAAATTTACTTATACTTTCTGTAAGTCGTTAGAAAGGCTATAAGTTTGCCCGAAGTGAAAAGTTAGAATAATTATAAATCCTGTTTTCCTTGATAACTCCGTTTTTAATGTGTGTGTTTTGACAATTGCGCCATCCATTCACTCAAGTTTCAAAAGGAGCATACATATATCTATTGTATAATACGCGTGGGAAATAAAAATGACCTTTTGTTTGTCGCACAGAGATAGTTTTCGAAGTTTATGATTACTGGCAGTAATTTTATATAGTCGAGAGTCTAACTGCCGTCGTCGAAGTGCCCGAAGGATATGCCCAGGAGAAATAAAATCGGAAAATTGAAGAATAAGAAGAAATAAAAACAATTGAGCCTTCATAAAAACATTAACGATATGTCGGGTATTTATTCGTTAATTTTAAGCCGTATACGTTACACTGACGATATTACGTTGTTAAATATAACAATTAAATTTTATATCATAAGACCGCATTTTATTGGCAATAATGGCAAATAATACGTGTGATTATAATTACAGATACCTTTCAACTATTTTTGCCGAATACAAAACCGTTAATTATCCGTGTAAAATAACTTTTAAGGCCTACATATAATGTACAGCTACAAAAACATCATTAACTTATTAAACAAAAATTTATGGCTTTCGCATACTCAAGAGCTTTAAATCTAACGTACAAAGAGTATTGAATATTAAATCTTAATTGATGTTTTATATTCTATTAAGTTCATTCGACGTCGATTAATTAAATAAATAAATACTCACCCAAAATATACATCATTGTAAAGCAATTGTCGAACGCGAAACCAAAGAAAAATCTGCAAGCGGCGAATTCCCAAAAATTTCCAGCAAATATCGTAGCTATTCCAGAGATAAAGCCGACCAAATTCGTCCCCACCAAAGCTGGAATACGACCGTAACGATCGGCGATCCATCCAAATATAAGTCCACCGAAAATTGCTCCTACGAAGAAGATACTTTGGGCAAAGGTCGGTAGCGCCGCATTGTCGCACACCCATTCGAGCTGTAATTCAAACAAAAAAAATGAAAAAATGTTCAAGACGCAGTCGGCGAGAAAAACAAATCGTAGATATACAGTCATCGACCGAGACACGCGACTATAATGCAAAACGTTCTCGGAAGCTGTGCATAAAAAGCGTAACAATGCTCCTATGAAAAAAAAAGAAAAACTCGTCAAGATTGACTTCCTGCTGAGGCTATATTTAAACCCGAGTGCTTAAGGTTCTCGGCTCAACGAATCGAGTCGAAACATTTTTTCCGCATGGTAACCGGATCATTGTGATGTGGAAAAGGTATTGATTACTTTCATTGAAATGTACTACGCGATTCTTACAAAGACTTTTTTCGTTTCATGAAAATGTAATACGTGTATTTATCTTTATACATTTGTATACCGTACCTTTTATCACTTATTGATGAGAATCTAATTTCATGTGAAACATAATAAACAAAGCGCATTTCCGACGTGTTTTAAAAATAACTTGTGTGTATCGACAAAATGTGTAAATTATAAAGGTTGAAATGCGATATTTTGTTTAAAAAAAATCTTTTTTTTAATATGTTACGTCAAAAATAAATATATTAGGTATAAAGCAAGGAAGTGTTTACTATGTATATACAATCTGTTAAAAAAGAAAATATACATTCAAGTGCTGTAATCCCGAGCACTAAAAGTTCACACTCCGAGTTCAAAAGAAGCCTTGCAAGCTCTTACCGCGATTTCTATTTGTTGAACAAGAAAAAAAAACTCACGTTGCAACTACTGCACTGTTGCTCGTTCGTAGCTCTTTTCTAACGTATTCTTCATATACAATACCAATGTTATATATTCTTTCTATATTAAGAAATAATTTTGAATACAGATGTATCTAATATTCTTAAACTCACATTGCATACATCATAAGAGATAAAAGTCGTTATCGTAGGTTGTCACTAAATAAGATTATTTATTTATGCGTATAGCTGTAGCGGCTCGGTTGTATACAAATTTTTCGGTACAGATTGTTTTAGTTATTAATCATAGTTCAATTGGGTTATTTGAAAAAAAAAACCGGAAATATTCTGCGAATATATCAACCATTATATTTCAAAGTTTGAAATCACAGTATATATAATGCATAAGAGTTGCATTACTTGACCGACTATACTAAACAATCGCTACTCAAAAACTCGGTAGAAATAGTAGTCGTGTGCAACTTGCGAGTATCGAGATTAAAAAGCGTTTCGATATTCTTAAAAAATAACCTAGTTCTTAGACTGGCAATCCAAAAACTGACCAGCAACCGTGTTACCGTTTTTATTGCAATAATACAGGCGAGGCGGAGCTTTTCTTTTCCAGGGCGCAGTTTTCGAAACGAAGGATTTCGGTGTTAAAAAATCTCAATAAGAACGTTGCCAAGAGACAAAATACGATATCGCGAATAAAAAAAGCACACCGTTCAATAATTTAAATACGAATTCGCAAATAAGCGAATACGCTTTGACAGACGTGCCATTGACCCAGATATATACGGCAATCTTCAAGTCCACCTCTGACAACAGAAACAGTTGAAATGCACGATATTTACCCATAATTAAACGACTCTATGTTTAGAAAAAGAAACATCGTGACAAGTTGTCTTGCTCAATTAGAAGCGATGAAAAAACGCTCTACCATTACCATAAATAGCTAAGAGTTATATAAAAAGAGAGAGAAAATAATTGTCGCGCCAAGTAATATCATTACGAGTCGCTAAGTAAAGAAAAAATAATGAGATTTCATTAGCGCAGCGGATATAACAGAACATTCTCACAGAGTAACATTGAGCGTGCGTGAGGCGTAAGGAAAGATTTTTTAACTCGAATGAAGCTTCAACGCGATGCATTATCTTGGCTTCTATTCGTTTAGATCGTTACTCCGCTAATGAGCACGTGTACATACAATTAAAGGACATGTAACATTTAAATTTATAATAGTTTAAAGTTTATTGCCGCGTAATGCGTTATGCGAGCGAAAGAGAGGCTGAGCGAGAAAATTGAAACAATTCTGTATACATCCGAGAGGCTGAAAGCTCGACCTTTCCTCCAGCACGTAAAGCTCTTCAAATAAGCATTAGTCCGTGTATAACTCGTTCGTGACCTGCGGATGACGCGTATCTGCGCGTACGTATGTATATATTATAAGTAAATAAATAGATGTGTTTAAGTACGGAATGTTTTAAGTGAAAACAATTTAATAAATATTTTTTTTTTTAATTAAATACACTATTTACCTCTGTGGCAACTGTGGCATAAGGAATAACCGTGAGATTAAATTCCCATCCGTTGTCGCAAGGTTTCGTGGGCCAATCCGGATCAGCGACTTCGAGACCACGTTCCCTTACATCAGTGTAGTTGACGTCGTACATTAAACATTTGGCTCGTCCTTCCATCGGTCCGTGTATTTCCGGTGGTATGGCTAGAGCTATTCTGAAAAGAGAATTTTTCTATCAGACGCGTTAATTTTTCATAATTCTACCTTTCGAGATTCTATAGAAAAGAAACAAGGATTTTGCTGTCAAATTTTCCACTGGTTTTCATAGGGACCTTACTTTTCATTTTCGAAATAATTAAATCGTTGTGTATGTTTAAATAGTGAGCTTTGCATTAGAGACAATATGCGTTTCGTATTAAACTCGTGGAATTTACATATCGACATTGTATCCAGTGAATATTCAAGTATTACAATGTACAACATGTATTTGAAGAAAAACTGAGAAAGCAGTGAAGATTTGCTATTAAAAAAAAATGGTTGTTTGTATTATACTACATTACAAAAGTTCACTTATTTCATAATGTAAATTCCATATTTGGAATGAAAACATTTTAGGATTATAATTTGTTAAGGGGGTTTTACACTTATTCTCTCCTTGAACTTTCAATGCCTGCAACAAAAAATGTAATACTATTGCAAAGCTAAACTCTTTTTCTTAAAGAACATTATGTCACAGGCGTATTCGTACGCAAATTTTTTCTTTATTAATAATACGCAACAATATTAAAAAAAGTTATTTAATAAGGCCTACAGGAAGTTGATGATATCGTTTTAAGTAAAGACTTTTTTTTAATCTTTTAAATTAAAAAAATAACAACAACTTTTGGTAGATCTTATTAGTTAATGTTTTTTAATATAATTGCTAGATAGTTTTTACATTCAACTTCACAATAGATTTAAATGTTATTTAAAGCGACATAAATTCAAAATGTTGGGAGAAAATAAGAGTAAACTCCCCTTAAATTGAACAAATTTCTCTTTTTGAAAGAATAAATTTTACGATAGTAAATATAATGCAGAAAATCACTCCTTCTTTAGTGTTAATTCCAACTATTTAGCGTCTAATGTGTAACTATCAATTTTCACGCCGAAGGTCTGTAATGTTAACTACTACAGCGTATCCTCTATTGCAGTATAATGTATAACAATTGAATATTGAATACTTTATATAATCACGTATTATCATTTTTATTATATATAATATTATAATTTTAATATTATCATTTTGAATATACATTAGAAAGTTGAATAATTTTCACTGTATGAAAAAATTATTGTCGGATATTTTAAAGTCACACATTTTCTAGGTGGCATACTCTCACTGTTTCGTATATTGTGCAGCGATTAGAAAATAAAAAACTTTTTAGAGAAAATTTTCACGATACGTTAAAATACATGCACATACTTTGCGAGTGTGAGCTCGCGAGCGCAGAACTGATGAAAAATAAATTGTTCGTGGTCCATACGACGAAACTTTGACGAATGTAGTAAAAAGTGCCAAGCGCGATTACGCGTTAATTAATCGCCTTGACGTGGGACAGCACGTAGACAGGATACATGACACATCGTAATACAGGTATACGGAGAGAAAAAGTACGTTTGGGGAATATCCGAGGTCAACTTTTCCTCCGATGACACATCGCGTCAACGAAAAAAGAGACATTTTTTCTTTCATTTTACAGCGTAACAAAGTACGTAGAATGTGTATACACGATGGCTATGAAGAGCGACATCGCTGTATTAAATATACGAGCACACGTGATATTCGAGTGAGTAAATCATGGCAAATAAAAATTTAGTGAGAACATTCCCGGCGCGAATCGACAAAAGAAAACGGGTCGTTGCTCTCTTCAACTGCTGCAGTATAACAACGGAACAGAAGTAACGAAGGGGGCCAAAGACGAGTTCTTATCTACATTGAGAGCCCGAACGAGCGATTAATCAGTAATGAGAATAAGTGCGTTAATGCATCTTCTTGAGTAGTAGCTGTATTATATATACTATGTGCATCCTCGTCTATATATATATATAACCTATAGGTATAGAGTAAAGTAGAGTAAACTATCTCAGTAACTATGTATGTGTGTGTGTGTACATACGAATACAAGTCCGGTTGATTGATGGCTACGAGTAGAGTCGATATAAGGGGTCAAGGAAAGAAATGCAGCGTCGGCAGAGCAAAGAGAGAGAAAGTAAAAGAAACAGCGAGAGGTACTCTCTGAATTTGAAAAAGTCAAAATATTTTCACATCCGAGTTAATCAACTTTGCAATGTACGATAGTAGTGAATGTTCGTATATCAAAAGCCTGAAATCAGAATTTACAATTAAAAATAAAATAATTGTTATATGTTTTAAAATTAATTATCGTTAATGTTACTGCGATTACGAGTTCATTTGTATCGATGAAAAGTTGTTTACATTTTATTCGATCGATAGACGATCCAATTCCAGGTATTGGTCAATTTCTGAAATCTATTTGTGGATTAAAAAATACAATAGATTCGCGACGCTTTTCCAATTTAGTATAGGAAGGAAGCGATATAGAAAAAGATGGAAAGCAAAAAAAAATTAATTTCCTCAAAATACTCAACGTCGCTAGCAAAAAAAAACGTAAGCAGTCAAGCAGAGGTTTTCGCCAGTAGATACTGACATAGTTGAGCAAAAAAAATTAGTAAATATATATATATAAATGCGCTATGAAAGAGTGAAATTTTACAATTTCATATTTAAAGAATAAGTAGCTACCATTAAACTGTCATCAAGGTTCCATTAACAACTGTATGCATTGAGAAAAAAGCATTAAAATTCTTGAAGAGCGCTTATAATAGCGAAGTTACACATTAATATGCGCAATTGTTTATAAATATGTATATATACAATATGCGTTAAAATCCTTGCGCAGTAAGCTAACGCAAGTGAAGATCCCGTAATATGCAGAGGAAATTCAGCGATTAAGCTCCTGGAGTGACGGTTATTGCTGTAGGTCAGTGCTTGTATATAACGAGTGAATTTCCGAAGACGTTCATCAGCCGCGTTCGCGTACGCTTGAACTTCTCGCTCGGCGTAATTGAATACCACCGGTGAACCGTATCGCTGAGTAACCTTGTGAAAATGGAAAAATCGTACACAATCGTGCATCACCATGCGCGATGCGCGTACACGCATACGGAGACAGTCGTTTCGCATTTCGATCAATGAAATCAACGAGATCGATGCGCGAGCGCGGGATCAAAATCACTTTTGAAAACCGATACTTCGATGGAAAACGTAGACTTCGTTGATACTATTGGTCAGCTTTAATGTCGCATTAGCCCTTACGAATGGACAATACATTTGCAATTTAACCGCTTAACCTTATAAAGTCGATGCATAATCGTGCGATCGGGCACGTCTCGCGTATCGCGCATTCCTTCGCGTAAAGCATCGATGCAAAAACTGAAGTTCGATCAATCGATTTATATTGGGCACACCTTCGCAGAAGACATGCAGCGATTTTTCGCATTCACGCTCTCATTGCGCGGAACCTTGTCGAGACGATGAGGATCATTCGATCGACTCTGAGAAAGTCAATTGTTTTTTTTTTCGCGTCCGCGAATGCGCTCGTGACTCTATTATAGTCAAATATATATTTTATTATGAGAAATGAAGTTTTTTCTCGAATCAATGGTATACGCGGAGAGGCGGTCACGGTGCGTAAGCATAAAAGTATACAGCGGCAGGTATCCGTAATTAAAAAATCGAGTTTAATTGTTAAAACGGCATTATAGACGTTTGTTAAAGCAAAGACAAAAAATTACGCTCAAGCACGCGTCTCGTATGCTTGCGCCAGTACAGAGCAATTACGGCAATTATACAATATAACGCTGACATTTCAACAATTATGAAATTAGAATCCGCAGAAAAAAGCTGACCTTAGCCATTACGTATGACGGTCGTGCAATTATGCAGTGCAATACTCTCTGGTCGATCGGCGTCGAAGGGAAGAAGTCGAGTATTATATACGTAGCGTAATTACGAACGCGATGACAAATTCAATTAGAATAGACGTTTCCGTGCACGGCACCTCATATATACGTAACACACTCTTTCGGGTAATATTTTTTGCCCACATTTCGAATTTCCCTCTAACGACTCTACGAGGTACGTCGAAAATCGTTTACCCACCGTGTATACAGATATTTATGTCATAGATACATGTATAGACGTAGGGACGATAAACTGTTCTCGCTCGTGACGCGCACCCAGAGAGCGAGAGAGAGAGAAAACTATTCATCACACTCTGTCGATACGCCATAATTTATGGCAGGTCTTTTATATCCTTCGCGGGTAGCGTTGAAAAGAAAAACGCACACGTCGAGAGAGTAGTGTACGTAAGCGTACGCACTGCGCGCGTCGTAAATCGATTACACAAACGAGACATTATGCACGCGATGTATAACGTACATTCATTCGATACAATATATTTAATGTACGTAACGTATAGATCTGTAGGTTCGTTTATACGAACGTACGCGCGTAAACCGCGATGCGATTGTATTTTCTTTCTATGGTGTCTGTGTGTACGTACATATAGTCGCGTCAATGATCATTGTATTTATTTCACTCTACCGCTAATGAGTACGATATTACCTGTGTAAAAGAAAACTCGACTGACCGATCAATGGGATTAGCATCAGAGATCGCATAAATTATCTCAATGCCGTCGATTTCTTTGTTCGCGCATGTATGTTGCGTACACGCGTACGTACTTGTATGTGTTTTACGGTACAGCTAAATTCTAAGCGCAGGAAATCGTAAAGTTCCCCGGCAATTCGCATAGAATCCCTCGTATATCGAGTGAAAGAGAAAGAAAAGCGAGACTAAGAGGTATGCAAAGTTTTTTATACGCGAGGATTCCGAGAGAAAACGATTGTTAAATCTCGCGGGGAAAATATGTGGGTGTGTATGATTCGACTCACAGATATAACTCTGCGATATGGAATTTTTCAGAAAATTCCTCAATACGAATTATTTGTTTCTCAATTCTCGTATCTTTGTACGAGAATTGGTCGGTGATTGAATTCGGCTATGGTACCTGGATAGGTATTGTATTAAAAGGTAAACGTAAAAAAAATTTTCAAATCCGATATTCCCGATACGACTTTTGACGCATTATGTGTGCTCTTGCTACGGTCAGCGGTAGACTTTGCGTACATTCTCTTCTGCGTCAATTTTTCATCGGACAAATGCACGCGTAATAAATACATTTAACGATTGCGTAATAGGGGGGAAAAAAAAATTTAAGGTAATAAGTGACCAATCAATCCGAGTCATCGTAAAAATAATGCGAGATTCTTTCTACGCAGCCCGAAAATTACGGTTGGATTTACCAGTAAGTATCTATGTCGATTCTCGTAAAAGTGAAAAATCTGCTTTGCGCAATTGCGTCTCGTTGTATACGTAGATATATCCATGTCTATAACTTCTCGCGAGTCCGAAAAAGCCACCATAAAAGTAAAATAAAAAAAGAGAATAGAGACTCGATAAATTTACGAGGAGGCGAACAAAAAAAATGGGAAAAAAAACTATTAGCAATGCACCTGCGAAATCACCTGGCACGACTCTGGCGCATGATGTAACGGAGTCGGCCTCGCGCCAACACTTTCCAACGTGACTACCGTCTATGGCACTTTTCCATTCATTCTTTTTCTCCCGTGAGTATACTTATATATACTTAGTATTACCATTAGAGTATGTATGCTTACGACTGATTTGCTGGTCTATGTTTGCAGTTCCATCCTCAGTTCTACATATAATACATATATATAATACGTATTACATATTTATTTAAAAAGATCAAACTGTAGTAGCCGACGATTTTTCAATCGGAGCCGAGTTAAAACGGTGTATCGGCGTCGATTGAAATAGTGAGTGTCGTCAGATCAGTAATACTTGAAATAAATCAACGTTTGTGCGCGAACGATCTCGACTGCGCCCAAGCGCAGCGAACACACGAAGTTGTAAATGAAAAGCACATAAAATCACTATTCCATATGATAATCAGTTTCGATAATCGGACTCAATCGGAATTCTCAGAAGAACCGATATATGTATATGAAAAGCTTCTGAAATTGTAGATGCTAATATCCCTCGTAAATCAATCATAGGTTATAATCGAATGTCAACAATATACTCGGATACAAGCATTCGCACGCATGTAAAGCTCCGCGTGTACTGTAGATGCCAATTAAACATGCACCTACGGAAACTTTTAATTGTCCATGCGTATTTAGTAGGATGAATAGTATTATTGCCTTTGAATAATTCGATTCTTTGAAGTATCTTTGATATATTAGTTTAATTTCAATATAGATGTATATAACATTTTTCAAAAAACACACTTTAACTTCATAATCGTTCCGTCGATGAATATTATAAGCAAATTATTGCGTCTGCAAAAGTATCCTCAATCCCGCATACAGTTTCTTACTAGATGAAATAATTTTCTAAGAATCAATCAAAGAAACGATTACTCAACTACGAACCGGCATCTGTCATCTCTGGATTTTTTCCGCCCGTTACGTGCAATTTCGATCGCAAATGCATGTGTTTTCGGTACATCGTTGTGCAACTTTATCTTCAGGACGAGCTGGCTTTTTTCTACTCGGACTGACTACTGTATAAGTACGCATATCTCCAATATGTGCATTCGTGGAAAATCTTCATTTACACGTGCACTAAACCACTGCAGTAGTAGGTCGAGCATACGTAGAAACAAAGAAGGACACGTGGGTTACCGTGTACGCGTAAATGGAAAGCATTATTAAAAAATTACTTATCACCAATAATGATAAATCGCACGCACAATAAATGCTATTGTCAATAACGAGCGCCGTATATCGATAAATTCATAATTGACTTACGAGATCGCATTGATCGGGGCTACCGGGGATACTCTCGTCATTTTTAATTTGTCAGGAAATGAGAGCTGAAGATAAAACAGTAACGTGAGGACAATCGCTAATTTGCATTCCAATGGCGACATTGTATTCTTAATAATTCCTAGCTCATTTTATATATATATATATATATATATATATATATATATTTCATTGACACATTCATCTCTCGAGTAATAGAAGTAAAGCCTCTCCGAGCAATTAAGTCGGATCCAATCGATCGATCGATGTGTCTTACTTCTAATACACGCGTCGCGGGAATTGAACAGATGCGAAAACGCGACAAATCGCAAACTACCTGTCTCTATGTTATACCTACGCACGTCTCCCCCTTAAGGTAAATACTCGTTAAACACGCGGTAGCAACTCTTTTACGAGAACTGCTGCACAACGTGTTTGCCAGAAGGACAAGTCTAATTATCCCGCGTAAGCAGACCCGCTTGGACCTTGAGTGCCTTGTGTTTCTTTATTTCGTTCACTTGCCGCCTATAAACACGTGGACTATAACTGTATATACCTACACGTATTAATCTTTCGCGTTTGTCTTGTACGTTCGGCTTTTCGAGACGTTTACGCTTCCTTTTCCAATTCTCCAGTCGCGTCATACATGAATACCGTGGGAAATAAGAAATCGGCTAAAATTTTTTCCCCGGAAATCGACCGATGTATGTATGCGTGATTAGCGTTTATCATAAGCGACGATGTAGCTTTAGAATCTATTTGTGCTGAGAAACTCGCTGTCGTTCGTTCTTTGCGCAGAGCATATACGTATTCTGATTATTATATATTCGAAGAAAATTAGCACATGCTCGCATTGAAAAATCAATTTCTGAGAGTGCAGTAAAGCCTTTTTGCGCTAACCATATACACAACGACTATAGGTTTTACTCTCTCGCATATTTCTGATAATTATATTTACTTAGCTCGCACAGAGCTGAGTCACACTCTTGTGCGTTTGTACAATTTTTATTTTCAGTAATTTCTGTTTACTGAATAATCTCACTTGTTTCTAGCACTACATATATATGTATATATATGTATGTGTGTGTGAGCGCGTGTGTGTGTATATAAACATATACACATTTCGCAAACGGATATGCGGTATATATTATACGTATATACGTGCGATACGCGGTCTGATAATTTTTTTTGTCTCCTTATTGGTGCAAAAATTTTGAAACTACACGCGAGTATTCATGAATATTCGAAATGTACAGCGTTTACCGTCGATTGAAACGTTTACCCGTATATCTATACGTACACGCGCTGTACTGCACAATTATACACTAGAATGTATTGATCACAGGCTTCACGACGTTTTATCGTCTTTTAATGCAAAACTCGCGATTCAATTCGAGAATATAAAAGCAAAGTTTGTCCGTTGAAATATAAAAATGCGATACTCTCATATGCGCACACCCGCTCGCGGATATTTCATTGAATTATAATGTACTTTTTGCTTTGCGTCTGTTCAGAAATATCATTCACGCGGACATCAAGTATAAACTTGATATACGTCCGTATGCGCATTCGAAGCTTATGCGATATGAGAAAAAAGTTTTGCAATTTCAATTCGCATCTAAATGTCTCGATTACAATGTCTCAAAAGCATTCTTATGCATGGACTATACGTACTCATCGAGCAGGAAAATCTGGGGAAAGCATCTTCTTTGCAAAGGCTCGTTAAATGCCATCGCGATATATAGACGTATCAAAGATAACTTATCAGCAATGAGCTATTGCGTCTACGTAAATAACGAATCTTGCCTTTCAATTGTGTTCATTTCGTTAACTTGTTTCTGTACATTTCGCTGCCTGTCAATAATAGAAGAAGCGCGATAACATCTGCTTCGATGTACACACAAACTCTGGATTTTATTACAACCTCAAACTGCAATTACGACGTAGATACGACTTCGTTGACGTTTATTTGCTTTGATTCGTTCTTGGCGTATAAAGACACGGTTTTAATGAAAGACTCGAAGTACGTAAGGAGATAATTTATTCGGACTCGAATTTCTCCGCATAACGAAAATTCGCAGCAGCCGATATGGAATTATCATATTCGGTAGGATTTTTAATTTCCAGCCACTTCCTGCGGAAAATTGTGCAAAAGAAAATTGCGCAATACGTCGCATGTCGAACGGATAATTCAATACTAACGAAATTCCATAGACTTAGCCGAGCATGTGATCACTTGCAAATTGGCTCTTTTACTATAATTTTCGATATTTTCATAGATAGCAGTGGCGCATATTACTATACGTGCTCACTAATGACACTAACTTCGTTAGTGACGATTTACGAAACGCTGGAGTCGAAGAAGTTCGAAAAACCTAACTATCTTCGATAAAATATTATTTCACTTTTTTTTTTCTTTCGATCTTCCTATCTCGTAAAAGAAAACAGTGCTCACTTCTGTGTCAGTAATTACTTATCGTACACACTCGACATTCTTTATCGGCAAAAAGATAAACTTAGCCACTGTAATTTTATTAATTTACACGTGACTATCTTCGCAAATAGAATTAATTACTTTTCGCTAAAAAACATGTAAGCTTATTCGTCAAAACGTGCTGCAGAAACATTTCCATAAGAACAATACAAATATACACTAAGGTTCGATAGAAAACGAATGTGCGAAATAGATTAGCGCGTCTGACCACAGCCGGTCGTTTTCTACTTATGTGCTTTTTAAAACTACTCTGCTGAATCTTCGTTAATCACACGCCTCGTTGATGTTGACTCGATATTAACGAACTGCTAATTAGTTTTGCCAAAAACATCTCTACATTCGCAGTTCACTCGGATAGGAAAATTTCGAAAAGGAAATCTCGAGTTCACAGCTCTCTGAAATAGTATCGAACTAGAAAACAACCCCACAGGTTCCAAATTTAGCTGCATGCAAGAAGAATACAAATACACGTGCATGTATAGGTAAACGCATCGTTCATTTTTCAGAACAATAGAAAATCGGCGTCACGTGTTGACGTCGGGTTATCGGCAACCTGTTGATTGAGCACGCGTTGAGCCAAGTTTGGAATGTTGCTCGTACGTAAGCCAGACACTTTTGGAGTCGTGCATCTGGAAAATTTTCCGAGTTCCGGGAAGCGCTTGTCTCATCCAATTTACTCTTGGAATTGCAGAGTCTCCATCTCTCGGTAAGCACGTGTTCGATTTCGAGGAAAAGCAAAGATACCGAGGCAACAACCTTTAGAATCGATTGGTCTACTCGTAACCTAATGACCTAACGCCAACACTCGCGTATGAAAAAAAAAAAATGAGATTTTTGGACTTCGGTTCCGCAAACGCGATCGAGATCAAAGGCACGCGTTGTAATCATGACACTTCCTATAAATGACCGAGTAAACGCAGTTAGTCTCGTAATAAACATATATATCTATATAAATAGCCTATTGCTCGACGTGTCTCCGCATAGGCTTTCGAGCATTCGAGTCAGGGTCATTATCTGAAAAAGTGAAATTAGGTGCCAACATTGCTGGCTTGGTTTTTCAGGCTTTGCATTGTACGTTATACACGCCTTTAGCTCTATAATTTTATATATTTATACGTGCACATTTTATGTATATATACATGCTTTAAGAATACGGGCACTATTTTTAACGATATAATAATGATAATAATCTCTCGAAAGTTGTCGCGAGGACATAAAAAATCGGTGCTTTTTTTTTAACGCGTACATAACGAACGATGCAAGAGCATGAGTTTCCAATGTAGACTATTTTTTTTTCTACTTCGGATGCAAGTATAGACCGCTCACATACGTATACTCACGCAATGAAAATGTCGATGAATGCAGATTTTTCGAGCGAACTGGATTGATGCGTTATAATGTAGTGTTACAGACGCATTCGAATAATCGAGCGATCGCTGATTAGTATGTAGTGCATCTCGTTTCGTTCGATTAATATATATATACACACATATACACATACGAGTATTACATTATTTTCATAATATTCCATTAGGCTTTCCATGCAAAAAAGTGAAAAAAAAAGACGTTCAAGGCTCGTCATCTATTAATACCACCATAGCGTTACACTTATATTTTATATTCTCTCATAGCCTTGATCACCGCGGTGAATCTGCGCAGTACGGGTTGTCTTGTGAATATAAAAAAAATAACACAGACACATATACACATACACAGAAAATTAACGAACCTCCTCTCGACCGGTAGATCCATCAATTCCGGCACCTTGCACCAGTGTTCCTCCGGTACGAGAGTGATGAATATCTGCGAGAAATATACCCAAGCGACGTAGAAAGCAAAGGGTATCATCAAAATGAATAAAATCTTCTGATAAGTGCCAAACTCCCCGACGTGCGGCAATAGGTCGTCGAAATCAACATCCTTGATTTCGGCTTTGCTCGTTTTCATTCTTGGTACAACCAGTTGAATATTTCCAACTTCCTCGTCGGCAGTCGGCGATTGGCTAACAACGGCGGAACCGGGCACATTGTTCAGATTCTCATTGAGCTCGTCCTGCGACGGTTCCTTCGGAATCTTGTTGCTGAACTTCTCCTGGGGCGGCATGTCGACGGCGATTTACGGTATATAAAAAAAAACTATCTTCGTTCGCGCCGCACCGCACGAGTCAACCGGCGCGCTGCACTTATACACGCGGATAGAGAGAGACAATAAAACTGGAAAGCTGGCCGATCTCGGGGCCGCCTATATAGCCATCGTCTAGGAAATCCCTCCCTCCCCTCCTTCTCTCTGCGTATATCTTGTCCCTCTCTCTCTCTCTCTCTCTCTCTCTCTCTCTCTCTCTGTCTGTCTCGCAAGCGACGTTGTTTCTTGACGATCGTCTCGCTCGCACGCCTGCTGCGTTACTTATACTTGTACCGCCACTGAGTGTAATATGCACGACAATCAAAGGTGCGCGCGCGCTTGTGCGAGCGAGTAGCAGCAGCAGCAGCCAAGGTAAGCTCTGCGCGCGAACGGTACAGGCAACGTTCTCTCCCTTTCATTCGAGCCGATGCTGCGGCTACTGGTGTGAGCAACGATGGGAGAGGAAAAACATCACAGCTGATCGGGTATTGATGAAAGGGGTGGGACACCTACAAGCTTTATGTGTATATATTCGTGCTTTTCGTTTATCTTCGCTCTATACGAGAGGTATTGATGCTTCGAGAGTGGATGAGCTTTATTGAAGCCAGCTCTTCTATAGGTATACTGCTTTTTTCCCCTCTATCTTGTCTGGATTGAAATTTTTCTCTTCTATATGGATTTTGCGCGCGCGCGCGCGTAAGTCCATTCTTTTTCCCCGATGCCGATGCTATTTTTGTATTATTACTTTATTATGCGAGTGATTCTTACACTTTTTCGATAAGCACATTCTGATAAACGCGTCTTGTACTCTATATTTACGTACGTAAACGAAAGAAAGCGATTTCAACCTATTTATACTAAAAATTCGCTCAATTCAAGTACTGGTTAAAAAGGAAAAAACTCACAGTTTTATCTCGATATAAAACCATTCAGACGAGTCTATAAATAAACTGATAATGTAAACGACGACGTTACAGATTAGAAGATAAATTAGCTCGGTAACTTTTTTTATACATTGTAAGAAGTAAGTTGCTGTTTATGCCAAACCCCTGCCGTGTATGCGTAATTTCAAACGACACAATCGTATGAATTTCATCTCTAAGCGACGCCAATCAATTCACTCGAATCAAATGATTTTCCGCAATGTACGCGCGCTTTAGTTAAAAAACGCATTTTTATTCGCTAAATAACTCTACGGCGGTCGATCTGTAACGAGCAAAAAATATAGATTCCGCATTTTGCTCTGATATATATATATATATAAATAAATCTCTATCAGCAATTCCTTTATCTGTCAATCTCTCTCTCTGTCTCTCTCACTTTCTGAAACATCGCGAAACTACAAGGCTAACATAATATATTTGGAGTTGTTTATTCCGTGATAAATTTGAGTATATATATAAATACACATACTTCGCCGGCAGAGCCGATCTGTCCCGTCAACATGAACTACATCTCAGGAATTTTCCTTAAACAATCGCTTTCGCACGATTTGCATGATGATTTCCGCGATCAATTATTATTATTATTATTATTGTTATTATTATTATTATACGTATAAAATGCACGTACATGCACGAAGTACACCGCAGCATTTCCTGGATATGTACGCGAGATTATCAATACATATACGTTACGAGCTTATTAGCGAAAAAAAGTTGAGAGACGCGGAGTAATGTAATGTAACGCAATGCGTAAAGTGTAATGGTTAAACGTAACGTGTTTATTATGCAACGATTAATAATGAATTGCGTATACATCGAATAGCTATTCTATTTTACAAGGGATCAGACGCGGAAGAAAAACAAATTGCGTTACGCATCGGCTGATAAAAAACTAAAATCGCCAGTCGTTACGGCATTACGAGACAAATATATCACCGCCGTACACATCTGCGAACGTTTTAATATCAGTGTAATATCGCGAATCTATATATATATACCGATGTCTTTTTCCGTGTACACAGTTAAACGAAACGTGCTTCGTCGCGTTACGAAAATTGCAAGTAGTCTTTTGAGATAAATCAAGGCTCCGCGATGCGTTACTTGACAAAATATACATAACAAGATCGACTCGTCTCATACGAGTCGACGTTGCACTCTATAGACATATGCGGCAATCAAGAAATTCCTCGCTAATGAAATCCTCGATTTTTTTCCTCATTAAGAAGCGCGAGAAAAATGGGTCAATGATTTTTCCGAGTTTTAACACCTGCGCGTGCTACGCATCGTGTAAAAAATGTATACACGCGGGGGCAGGAACACACTATACGAGAACTCGAGCATAAAACGCATGACGCGACAGAACGCCGAAGGAATGAATGAATTTTTCAAAGAGCACGCGCAAGCACGCACGCACGCACGTGGCAGTATAGCAAGTATAGCAAGTGTGACACTAATATAGAAGCATATTTTTATATATAGAAACTCGAGAACATTGTTTCGGAATGAAAGCTTTACCTACACTCGTGTCTGTAGCAATATAAACGAATCAGACAAAAGGTACAATTATTTGCCGATATTGGCGTTGTCTCCATTTCTGTTTGAGAACAAAATATCGTCAATATATGTATATACATATATTTTTTCTTTCTTTTGATAACACTTAGAATGGCGTATTTGATGAACAATGGGCTATTACTGGAAAAAGTTCCAAAGACTTTTTCTATATATTTAGATTCAAATCATTTCTATAAAAATAATATTAACATACATATATATACTGATAGAAATATCGGTGCCTAATTGATATACGTCGTTTCTACGAGTCTGTTAAATGTTTTCGTTGTGCAGGTAAATTGAAATCTTTCGCTTTCCCGCGTTCCGAATGGGCATCCTTAGCGCATGCGTGGGACCATTACCATCCTGTGCCGCGGCAAATTGGCGCTATGCGTTTCGTCAGAATCGTGGCTGTGTGTGGAAGCTGAGCGTAGATCTTTTTTTACAATCTGACTTTGAACGTGCTCGTGTACAAAGACCTACAGTCTCGATAGCATCGAATCGTGCCATTTTCCACGGGTTTCCTTATTTTCTTCGATACCTCGAATATTAGTTTAATTGCTCGCGCAGAGACACTTGTTGCATTGCGAGTGATTCCATCGGTGTTTGCACTGATAATCTGAGGATGAAGCACCATTCGGCTGCTTTCATCGAGCTAATCTACAGAAACTCGGAAGTTATTGGCTTTGTGACAAGGCTTTATTGAAGCTGTTGATTTGCCGCGTTCGAGCCAAGGACCATGCCGCCGGCCTCTACGAATTAGAGCTTTCTATCGTGATTAAGCTGGGAACATCCACAATTAAATAATAATAAAGCAATCATTTTCCTCTCGTGCAAATAAATAATAATATTTTATCGAGTTGTTTAAATCCTTTCATATTTTGCAATTTATTTTTTTAGCCAATATTTATAAATATCCTATTATTTTATTAAACAATTTCTAGCTCGCTTTGACTTTCCTTTCGATTCTGTCGGATTTTTTACATCATTAACAATTACTTGTCTGTGTAATTTACCGCTGACACGAATAAATTGCATTAATATTTATCGAGAAGTTGTATTTTATTAATATTTTAACACAAATTAAGTATAACTTTAAAACGCTTAAAACTATTTTTAGAGATACCACTGTACATTAATTAAATCTGTAGTATACGTGCTTACATTTCAAGCGTTCTATTTTATACAAATTTTAATAAAATAGTTATATAATATGCTTGAATTTAAATAATTATTTAGTTTATTAAAGACACACGCCAAAGTATATTATTATACTAATAGATATTAGCTCCTCAAAAATACATACGTTATTTTTATTATTAATCTATTTTCATAGCATCGAATAAGAGAGAAGTATAGTTTTTTTTTAATATGACTTTTCATGTAATAGTTAAAAATCTATATTTACAATCTGTTCAACCGTATATCTACTTTGAATGCAGTCTATGTAATCGCATACTCTAATATACCTATAATTACTAACTTCAATATCTCGAAGCGCATCCGCCGTAGAACACAGATTAAACAGGGAATTTATAGAACTTCGTGATTAGGCAGATAGAGTAAATTTTTTTCAGGAAATCTTGGCTTCCGCAATGATTCAGTCCATCCAAGACATGGACTTATATTATTAGAAATCAACGGGTTGCGTAACATGCGGGGGATGACGCGAAAAAAAAGTTTCATTAACAAGATTCTTCTTTAACGATCTCTTTACAATTCAAATAGTCGATCGACGCAGAAAAGAATCATCTGAAACCTTTGGATTAATGATTTCCAAATGTACATAACGCGTAATGCGTATGCACATATAGAAGATCGTTAGTGCGTCAATAATTTTTATCATATGCACGTGTATGTGAACAAATATAAGGGAAATGCAAACGTACGAGCAAAGTATATAGGTAAAAAGTCGGCAATTTACATTATAATTTTAGCAAGGCTATAATTATCATACGCATACGGAACGCCAATAGTGGTAATCAAGAAAATGCGATTCCAACTTTGAAATTGCTGGTTTTTTTTCGCAATTATATTATTAAATAATCTCGCTCTACCTTACATTCTGTAAAACGCGATGTTATCTTTGTACAATAATACATAACGTGTATTAATCCATAGTAGCCTTATTCCACATTTCTCACAAACGCACATCCCATAATTTCAACAGACTTCGTATAAACCGGCTAAGTAAAGATCTATTACTGTCATTAGTGCAGTCGCCGTGAGTAACTATAATTCACATCAGAATATCAAATTGTCACATGAATAATTCACTCTTGCTACCGTCAATTTCTTTTTATCTATACGCACACGCCGAGCGAACATAAACAAACGCGATGGAATCAAAAACAAATCAATCCAAGACGAAACGGCGAATAAGATATAAACTACGGCATTGAGCTTGCAAGCTCGCGTCTAAAAACAGTTGGAAAAATCGAAGATCAAACGATTAAAATAAATAATGAAAAAAATCTCAAGAAGATATCGCTGGTAAGCGAGTGTTGACGGAAAGTCCGAGCGGAAATGAGCCTCGTTTCATTCTTCCCGACCTCGCGTAATCCCGATACGATTGCGGAGATTGACCTTCGGAGTGAGCAGCGAATTCATATCGCGTGCGACCATCGAGAAGAAAAGCTATTTCTCGTATCGGTGCGTTTTGAGAGATGCGCTTGTTAAACTAATTCCGACTCGTCTGCGAACAGTATTATAGCGTGGATTGATAAGAATCGATCGGCATTGCAAACATTGTTTGCTAATTATACGCTACTTGTCGCTACGGATAATCTTTGAAATAATAAATTTCAATATACTAGTCGTTAATGATTGCAAATTTTATACCGACAGCTTTCTAATACTTTGTTTGCCTATGATAATGCAATCTGCAATTCACAACGCTCTTTAATTATGTCATTACGGAATCAGCTCGTAATAGACTACTTAATAAATTAATTTTTTTCTCCACCTCGCTGTGGGGAAAAAAGAAATCACTAGCACGGCTACGCAATTTTTAAATATTTCTCCATTACTCAGTCGCGGATTTGGCGGTTAATTGAACTTTTCGCGCTTTCAGTTAGCGTGCATTATGCAAATTTGGCTAAACGTGTGTGACCTCGTTGTTTAACATTTTTGCGCGAACCGCTTATAAATTTTCACTTTAGGTGCATAGCGAGCTTATACGTATTGAGTGAGAATATACATTTAAATTCGTACAATAATAAAGTTGTAAACTCGGTTTAAAAGTCTAATGTGCCCAACCGTTGACGTTACATTAAACTTGCTAAAGCCCGTGAGTTTCAAAGTTACGAAAGATGGGGATTTTCACGCTTCGGTGAACAATGAAAGAGATGACACGTTCCTCTTTATTTAAACTCCACCGACTGTTGAAATAACTTTGAATGAGAAGATTTAAAGGCTCGATTATAATATACTCTTTTGGAATTTTTAACAGTCCTTTATAAATACAGCGACTGTCGCATCGAGAAAGTAACGTGTAACGAAAGAATTGATACTTATAAATTTTTAATTAATAACAGGAGTCAGACATTTAATTACATTACTCAATTATACAATCCCGTAAACGGTTACGAAAGGCTTACATACATAGACTACTTTACATAATCGTAATAATTGTCGCTTGATATGATTAACGATCTCCGGTTTGCTTTAAAAACCGAATTCCATCAAAATAACAATCCCTATACGGGAGTAGATTGTAGAGGAGAATTATGAGTTAATTTTTTATGAATTATGGTAATAAACCCTAGTCAAAGTCATTAGTTATATTTTTAAATAATTATCGATTTCATTGTGTGAAATTTCGCTCGTTACGCAGCCGAGAAAACAAATGGCGATAGGGAAAAAAGTCACTGGTCTTTGTCAATCGAATCCCGCGTAAATCAAAAAGACTATAGTATCCATACATAATTTTTCTGCAGCTCTACGCGTTATTAATCATATTTTAATGACGCGCGAGTACTCGGCGCATTGTTGATAATGCGAGAGTGCAGAGCTGCTATTTCGTCACGCCAATTTGTCTCGCATCTATTGAGGATAATCGCGCGCAACCGAGACTCGGTGAAAAGGATTACAAATGTTACCGTTTCGCTACGGGATTTCAGTAGCTTTCGATCATTATGCGCACGGAAGACATAATTATCTTTTTCTTTTTAAGTGTACAAATTAGTTGTTTTATAGAAATTGGCAGTGCGTATGTTGGAAGAGTTAGCGAATGGAAATTCGATGACGAGCAATGCTATTTTATTTACTCTGGAAGCATGGATATACTTCTCTGTGCATCGCTTTTTCGAACTGGAAATATATATATATATATATATATATTATGAAGTGAATATACACGAAGATATATGTTAGCAAGCGAGTAGCGAAGTGTATATAAATTCGAAGATATCTTCTTTCAACCTGTGCAAATATATCTCTATCTATTGAATAAAAAGAAATGAAATATACCATCGAATGGATACATAACGTATACACGTTATATAGACGGATTCGAATAGATACGAATTTTATCAATTGACTCAAGTGGAATAAGCACAGTTCAGTGCGATATTTTTTACTCTGACTCGTTAAACTCATCTTTCACAGCATCTTTTGTTAAGTTAAACCGACGGCGTAGACGAATCTTGATTAATGAGTCTCGTGTAGCAAGATTGATACATAATCTGCATTTATATTCATTAGAATGTTTAAGAAATGAAAAACGTAAATGCAAAAACAACCATAAACTTCCTCCCATATAACAATTAACGAACAGCGCGTCTTCTCTCGCTCTCTCTCTCTCTCTCTCTCTCTCTCTCTCTCTCCATCTCTCTCACGCTACAGCACAATTAAAATTAATAGAGAGATGCTGATTATAATTCTCCGCAGGCGTTAAGTGAAACGATATACTCATCGCTTCTTCGTATCTAAAGACTGAAAAAATAATGGAATAAAAACTTACGATATAAGTAACTTGAAAATCCAAGAGACGTAAAGTTTATTATCGTCATATGGCACAGATGGTATATTCCTTGCGCAAAGCGATCAGATTTGTCTCTCGCTCTTATAAACTCTATCCAAGACTTCGTATATATATATATATATATATATACTCGAAGGAAAAAAGCTTCGACGTTTACTTTTTACTATATTATATATATTCTGTAAAAGGCTTTCCGTATACGTAATGCGCACGTTTCGCTTTTCTCCTCGGATTGATATATCCTCTTACATTCGCACACACACACATATATATACGTACATCTTTGAATAAACTACGGGCTTAGTGAGAACAATTTTCAAGAACAAGACAGAGGTTCTCGAAACAATTAAGTGGGTCATTGGTGTGGCTCGTTTTTTTTTAATTGGAGTCCATAAGAGTAGCATTTCATGAAAATGTTCGGCTCGCATATGGAAAGGAGAAGTTAACGGAATAATTCCACATAAATATTGAAAAATTTCCATTCCGCGATTCACGCGAGACCGATAGAGCAGCATTAACGCGCGATCAATCGCGCGTACATTAACAAACCCGCACACACTCGCCCAAACGTCGTATACATGTCCATACGACCGAATGAACAACGGGGACGCGGGTAACCAACCACGCGCGGAAATCCTATTCTTCTTTTACTTTATACGCACAATGCGCGTATACGCGTACACTCGTAGATTCATATGCGTATTCCTCACAATAGTGATCTTTTAGTTATACCAATAGTAATTGGTCCCCAGACGCTTCAGAAGCCAAGAACACCAGTAATGAGACACACTTGTGCGTATATAACCTACTGTGGTCGGAAACACGTGTAATGAAATACTCGTTAAGAGGCACTTATACGTTCGCACTGCGGTGCTGATTCACTAACTCGCAAGAGCGAGAATTTTTTTTTTAATAGGGGAGGCACGACAGCGTGACGATGCGAGCTTTGCCGTTTAGAGACCTAATTAAAGTGTTTGGTTTTGTTTCTTTTTTCTCTTCGCTTGGGAAGGATATTTATGTATATAAGCGCTGGTTTGATCGTTTCGGAGATCGCGATAGATTTATCGTCGGTTTCCTGTATTGTGATATGTAGGTAAGGGTCGCAATGGAGGAGAAAAAATCAACGCGCGAGCGAGCGATTTATTCTCGGGCGTCGAGAAGGTGTGATTCATTAAAATACAGTATACCGTTCAAAGCTTTCAAAACGAAAACATCGATTTTGCAATAATTAGTGCTTTTTCTTTCTCTCCGGCTCTCTAGATCGAATTGTAACGAGGCGAGAATTAAAATATGCACATATGCTATATAAATTGTACATGCAAATGTGAAATGTATACGTTTAAGTGCCTGTCTATCAATTTAATGAATTAATCAATGTTTTTTTTTCTACCGCGTAAGGAAAAAAAAACGCACACACATTTTTTCGACCTATTTTATTAAAAGATTAGCTTGAAATAATCATCGGAGAACGTTATGCCGTATGCTTCCGTTTTCAAATATTATAAAGCACGCTCATCCGATCGCTCGTTAATTCAATTTTTTTGCACCTCGTCGTTTAATTACTCTAAAAAAGTACTTTACTTTAACATTCGTCGCTCGATCCTCTATTTATTTCATAAAGTGCATAAAAAATCTGGCGAACTCGATAGATTGAAATACCGCTATAGGTTCACCTGCGTATACCGCAACGCGACGGCGCGTTGCTGAACGATTGCTGCAGCTCACACGGCGCAGTGTAAGAATACACGACGAGATATTGTTAGGACTTTCAGCTGTTCGATTGTCATTTAAGTCAAGGCTGTGCACGACTCTTCTCTTTCACTTATCGTTTTCTGTGCAGGCCAGCCCGATCTCAACTGTGTCATTATCAGTGATAACAATGGGATGCACCTGAAACAATTGACTTAAAGACTGCACGACGTTTCCAGTATCTATAACGTATATTTAAATAAATACACGACCTCGTACCTTTCAAAGTCAATTAAGGCGACGACCGAGATTTAAATGCATTTGAATAATTTTGCGATTCTAAAATACTCGCGATATTCTATGTGCTTTTTTTCAATAAGCGCGATATAACACAAAGAGCATTTATATCGAATATTCGTGCGCAAGAGCACGGATATACAATGAGTTAGTCATGTATCGCTAATGATTATGTTTTTACGATTATTTACGTTTCCTCAGTATACATTGGAATGCACTCAGCTCGTATATAATCCATTAATAAGAGTCTGAGTGAACAATATCCATGGAAAAAAAAAATATTTTTTTTTTTTCGATCGCAATAAACAACGTGCATTTTGTCATCGTATGCGCCTTGTGTTCCAACGCCGCAGCTTCGCAAAAGATATCTGCGTTGCGTAAAAATATCCTCGATAAAAATTTATCCCCGACGATAACATTTACAACGTAAAAGAGACGCTACACGCATACATAGAGACTCTCGTACTTTCCAGATCGAAGGAATCCACGAGATGAAACCAGTTTCAACAATATACAAGGTATATTATAAAGCGACATTCAAATACGCTCTATAAATCATCGGAATCATCGTCATTAGTATGCGCGCACGATCGCGCTTAGATCTGTAATTATTATCGCATTTGCGTTTGAAAAACGTCGGCAAACTTTTCTTTCGCCTATTTCTTATCGATCGCTATATGTACGAGAGAATTTCTCAACCAAATAATATATAGTTATATATTATTATATAACGTATATCTTATGTCCATGAGGTGAAAAAAAGATCGAAATCTGCGTCTTCGTTCCATATTACAGAGAAGAAAGATCAGTGAGAGATACACCGGCAATTGTATGCGCGGTCGATCGAAAGGCCGTTTGTACAATTAATCTAAATATCTATGTGTACTATATATATATATATTTACGATTAAGAAGAATGAGAAAAGTTGCCAATTGCACGTAGACTGAACACATTGTAAAAGCCGACGATTATCATAGTTCGCGTGTCTTACTAATTTCACACAAGTTAGCGTAAATTGTTTTTAATCGAGAATCCGATTGTTTAATCAATAAATGAAAATTGTCTATTACGCAAAGAATGGCCGTTCTACGGGTTCTTTAGCGTGTCAAATAGAATACTGCTTGTTGCAACTGGCAAACCCTTGTTTCGATATCGGGATGATAAGAAAGGTCCGAAATTATGGTAATGCGCTGTTGACAATGTCGGCATGCCAGATTTGAACCGAGCACTAAATTCTGAAAGTTTGCAAACTTTAAGCTCTGTTTTACGAGAATTTTATGTAAATCTGATAACTGCATACCCAGAATTTATTTAAATTCAACTAAAATTTCGGCCAGTGACATTCGAGTATTTTATACGTACGTGGCAGTGAAAATATTATCAAATACTTGACCAGTACAAATTTGAAAATACATTGCTCGTTCTTATCACCCGACTATCCGGTAGAATATTGCGCGGAAAAGTTGCCATTACCTATCTCGTACTGAGCTGTTGATCCATTCTTAATAACGTCGTTATAACTTGCACAGTACATCGATTCGCTGCTTCCTGAAATTAAAATAATAAAGATAAAATTGCATCGGAATACTTCGTTAAGCGTCTCGTAGAATTCCGCTCGATTTTCTCTTTCGCTTTGCACGGTCCATCGGTAAAATGAGAAATTTCAGTAGCGCAGATCTGAGACAATTCCGTCGTCGCGTCAGTTAATTTATTTAATCGAAGAGTCACGGTTTCGCTTGAAATGTGTATTATGTGCATTTAATGTTAACCGAGTGTGTTTATAGTTAATAGCGCGAGATTAGTGCCGGTTGGTTTATGCAGATTCGCTAATCGTCGAGGTCAATTGAAACCGACGATGGAGTGCTTTTTGGCCTTTAAACTTGAATATCTACATTTGGGTTATATTATACTCATTTGCGTATGTACACGCGAATGATTATCCGGGGAATGAAGGAATTTTATAACGTTGTCACACAGACGAGTATTATACGTATACACTTCCTACATTTTTCTATACGGATCTCAGCGGAGCGCAAACAAGCCGCGCGTCGACTTTCTCCGCTGGGAAGGAAAAAAAATCATTATCCATAAGAATTGAGCCGATACAGTTCAGCGGATGGCGAATGCTGTTTTGCTCCACCGACTTCGTGGACCGACTCAACAGACTCTAGAGCCGTGCCTTCGTTCCGGCGTACTAACGGTCCATTCCGAACGCCACCTCCAGTTGTGCAAAATCGATGAAAGGCATAAACGCACGTGCGATGCGCTTGTATATCCACTTGGTGGATAACTTCCTTTTGTTGACGTAACTGCCATTGTCCAACCGTTGTCGGAAGACGGTTACAATGAACGTCTACCTATACATATTGCATATACATAGCGATACGAAAGTTTGAATTTTCGCGCCACGATAATGCGCAGAAAAATAATAGCAAAGAAGAATAACAAGAGCGACGATAAAATGAAAGGTCGCGCGATTTTCCTACTTTTTGCAATGGAAATAACGGTTATTATGTACACGGCATTTCTTCGTTATCAACGGCGTATTTTCACTCCTCGTGCGTCCGAGAATTTTTCTATATCACGAGCTTTTGCGTCTGTCGCATGCACGCGCTTTATTAATTTGATTGCAGTGAAATGCACGAGACTGTAATGAAAATTGAAATCTCGGTTATGCGTTTGTCGGCTAACGGATGGAATCACGTTCAAAGTATTTTTAATAAAGAATTAGTTTCGTTGCGATTCTTATTGTTAGTTGTGCTCAGCGGCATCTACATTTGTTCGAGAAGCTCGTTTGATAAGTTACATTAGAAAAGGAGAAACCAGTACTTTTCGTATCGCGGAATATACAGAGATGCATTTTATCTCTGTTCATTGGGATAATAGTGGTTGTATAAGAACATCTGGAATACATTGCAATTTCATCGATGTTACTAGATTTCTACGACTTTGAAAGTTTCATATTATTTCATCCGATAATTGCAGCGCTTTCCTTGGAAAATGCGGAATCTCATGATTTAAAAATGCAACAAATCGATTTAGGGAAAGCTGAATCTTCAATCTGGATAAAAAGTCATTATGAGCTTTTTCTATCGTTCGCTTTATTCTGGATTACTTTGTTTCATTACGACTGTAATTATAATTACAAAATTTATAACATTAATAAATCTAATATTGCCATCATAATACGTTGCGATAAAATGCATCAATTCTCTTTGAAAAAAAAAACTCAGTATCCATTACGCCCACATCAACAATTCATCCAATATCCATTATTCTTCTGAGATTAAAACTTGAACTTTCCCTAAGCCCATTCATTTTGGGTATTCTATATGGAAAAAAAAGACATTTGCACTAAACCACGGTTACAGTTAGATCTCCACGCGTGCTATAAAAAACGAAATTCTAGTTTGAAAAAGGGTGAACGTGTGATCTGGGACACCCGTTATAGCGAAGTATATATATTTTATGAATGAAAGATATGTCGAAGTGCAGAGCGCAATAAATTTTCATCCATTCTTTTTTTTTATAACGCGCAGCAGCCTTAATAAAGATACGGAACAAATGTATAAAAGCAAACCATATCAGTAGCTTTTATGGCCATTGGAAAATTAATTATTTATGATCGTCATCGTGGATTTAACATCCGTTTGTATATGAACGTATAAGTATGTAAAAAAAATCCAATAAATGCAAAGAGATCGTTGTACAATGTATCAAAGTACTATAAAATTAATTAATATTCATTACTTCGATAAACTCGGCGAATCGTTCTTTTTTTCCAACGTACTTTTATACCGATATCCTGTGTGCGAAGTTTTTAATTCGTCAATTAGCCAGTCGGCGTTTGTTATGATCGATCGATAATGATGTAAATTAAAGTTTGACGAAAAAAAAACAGCATTAGCCAAGTGTCCATTCTTTCCCAACATTGTATATTCACACGAGTCAAAAAAAGGCCAGAAAAAAGTGCGTTGAAGGTTACGCACCTCCAACTGTCATATTTCAGATCTGCATATACAAGACTCTCGAGAATGACGGAAATACGTTCGAATCCACCTTAATGATAGTATATGGTTTTTTTTTAGTTTCGCAAATTACATGATTGTTTTGCACAACTGCACAGTACGCCTATCGTAATTAGGACAGAGTCGTTATATACCGGGTTTTAAGCCAACGCGCTTCGTCTGGTAAACCACGTGGCTTATGGTGTCATTATACGCGTTCTTATGAAAATTTTGCTACCGCGATGGAAAATAAAAATGTAAATGTAACATATGCGTGTTCGTTAATTGTTCTGCTGTATGCGTGTCCCGGTTGTAATGTGAGATATTTACAATATTCGCGCCTTTAAAAAAAAAAGCCAAGAACCACCGCGCAGTACGGCGTATTCGGATTTTGGACGGAGAAAACTTGTGAAACCTGCTGCATTTTTCAATGACCACATTTGAGATCTTGATCCGAAAGAAGGTATATTACTCCGTTGAATATATTGCGAAGACGTATTATGGTCGGATTACATTTACTTCGTGTAAACTTCGGTGTAGTATGTCAGCCGACATATTTATAGATCAGATTAAACGTTTGCGCGTATCTTTTTTCGCTGCGTAAGTGTATAATACGCGACTTTATAACGTCGACTATTAGCCTCAATTTCCTCTCCAAGAGTATCTTACATTTAACAGTAGTATAAATTCAACGGAGCCGTAGCTCAAACAATGCGAGTCACGGAAATTTCGTTTCTTTTTTGTGTACGCTTCGATAACAATATTTACTGACACGCTTTCAAAACAATAAAACTATCTCTACGTCTGTGATGCGAAAAAAAAAAAATATATATATATATATATGTATAAACTATTTGCTAATATTGTAACAACTTCAATGTGCGCTATTTAGTTTCGCCTTGTAGCGATTCGAGCAATTAAAATAAGTATTGAAACTGATTCACTGTTACTTCTATTAATCAATTATGGTAATAAACGTGCATTTGCAATAAATTCAAGGTTTCGGTTTTGCGAACGCGTAATTAGTTTGTTAACTGTGTAACAAATCAAAATTCTATTTGTTGTATCAATATGACTTTTTAAACGTGCATTAAGTGTTTTAAACTGCGGCTTTAACACTTTATAAGGAGCTTTATATATTGCACTCGATAGAGTGTCAAGGTTCGCGTATAATAATTACGCGATTCAATTGATGTTTATGAAACATATTAGTTTACATAAATTACTAACCTTTGCATCCTCTACGCGCATAAGAAAACGAAAGTTTTGATAACACTTTGACCGTTTACATCAGGACACTGAGCGTAAACTCAATCGAAAGAAAATCGCCAGACGAAAAATCAGGGGATTCCCAGAGTAATAGCTTTATACCGCACGGTACAATGAACTAATTGTCAAACATCAAAATCCGCGCCAAATAAAGAATAAAAAGAAAGACCTCGATCGAGCGTCGTATTCGAGGATTTTTCAACTCGCATAGCGCACTTTTAGCTTCCTTCGCGTACGCGTGTCTATATGCAAGCATTTATGCAAATACTAAAAAATGCATTACGGGTTGCATATCGATGCGATACATCTCATATACATATACATAATATATATACATATATTATCCCGATTCGAAGCAACGAACACTTGGCTTTTATAGGCGGCGCTGCAGAATCTGCGCTACGCAAAGTTTCCGCGCTTTTCCGTCAGATGGTGGATAAGTCCGGAAATCCCGGCGTAAATCTACGCAAGCGGGATTCTCCGGTCACGCAACGGTCAGCAACCGTCACGATCGACTCGTCAAAGTCGTTAATAACCGGTGCAGATGATTTGTCACGTGACTCGTCGCGTGACCTAGCCGTACCAAAGTATGTTATATCTGTGGAGGTTCCCTACGAAACAGTAGGGGGAGAAACGAATAAATGCGTGCGTTCGACTTCGCGCCTGCGAGAGAAGGAGAGTAAAGAAAGAGGGAAAGGGCAGCTGAGTAGCGGTTGGGAGGAGGGTCAAGAGAGAGTCGAGAGCGCGAAATAGTATATATATAGACACGCGTGCAAACATACTCGGTTCATTAATGGCTAGGTAGAGAGAGGTGCGGAGAGCACTATTCCAACAGCGCACGATTTGTCTGCAGCGCTATAAACTTGCGGTGTACATACATCAACTGTCAGAGAGATTGTAATAGAAATGTCTCTTTGCGTAAACTCGAATAATATCTACATATATACATGTGTATATATATATATATATATATATATATATGTGTGTGTGTGTGTGTGTGTGAGTATTCGACATCGACAGCGCGAATTATTTACATACGTACGCATACGGAGCCATGAAAAAGTGACGATGAACTCTCTCGATGATTTGCACGCTGACTTGATTCGTTCGGCTCGATCGAATGGGAGAAACGAAAAATAAAAACGTATACTGCAATCAAGACATTAAAATATTTGCTCTGCGAAGCGGTGCTCTCGGTGTAGCTCTAATTGCACAATGACGAATTTTTGCGTTATATAAAGCTGCGCTGCATGTACGCTCTCCTCGGTTATAAAGTTTAGTGATCTCGCATATGTACGATACTTAACTCTCACGCCTAAGTACGTACACTCGCGCACGCGAGTGTGCACTAACACGTATAATACAGACAGAGAGAGAGAGAGAGAGAGAGAGAGAGAGAGAGCGATAAGGTTACGAAGCGAAGGATTTCTCGACGTATACCGGTTAGACATGCCGATAAAACATGTAACAACATTAATCCTCCGCTGTGCGCGACAATCCAACAAAAGCTTGTTGCTTAAAAAACAATTGAAAATAGAGTGAAAATGATAATCGTAGTGATATGCGGTATATGCATTATAGAATGGAATTTCGCGTGTTAATAATAATAATAATAATAAAAGTTCAGCACGAATTTATCAGTGAAAGCTTGAAGTAACTTTCCGCAATACACTGGACAGATCGGAAATTGCGTAATCGTCATGGCGACGACTATGAAACAGTACTGTACACATAGAGTGTCTTTACCCGTTGAACGTATACGCAGTAACGACATAGTTCTCGAGAAAAGAACCAGTCAGAAGAAAAAGGAAAAAGGAAAAATAAAAAGACAAAGAAAGACCCGAAGAGACGTATAATCGATTAGTCAGTCGTCCAGGCAAATTTATGTAACCGCAGCTCTATACCAGCCACCGCTTTTTACCTCGTGCTCTCCTGTATCGTTATATTCAACAGGGCGTTCAATCACCGAGCTGTGTATATTTTTCTCTCTCGACGAGAAAAACGGATTCTCTTGCATTACGGTATCAGGCGCGGACGAGAGAATTTGGAGAAAAAAAAAGAGAGCGACGGGCCTCGTCGAGTAACCGATAAATCGAGAATCGTATCCCCGTGTATAGGACCTTATCTCCTTCCTCTTCTCCTCCTCACCATCGCTCTCTCTCTCTCTCTCTCTCCACGGTCTTCGTTCGTATATACCTATCCCAAGCTCGTTGGGTCTCTCGAGGTCCTTATCGTAATCTCAAGAAGTACGAATGATTGCCGGGCAAACGATAGACTGTCGGAGAGCTACTCTCTCGTGTAGATAAACAAAAAAAAAGCGTTGAGAAGTGAAAATCGAAGCACGTATGTGTACACAGTAGTCAGGGGCGACCGGACTAGCCTGTGCATACTTTGTATTTTATTTCACACGAACTATAGTACTGTAGCCGACCGTCGTTATGTAACAGGGAATTATGTAGATACGCTCTTCTGCTACTACTCCCGCTTTTACTGCTGAATAGCGAGAGAGTGCAATAATAATAAAAATGCTGGCTTGCAAAAGTAATCGCACGCCGTGTACGTTTGTGTGTCCCTGCACGCAGTCAATTAGTATACTCGAATACGTAACAAATGCACACATGCCTGATGGAAAAAAATGTACATATATATATATATATATATATATTATATATACCTATATTAGGCCTATAAGTATATATAATATTGTAGATTATACAAGTATGGTAACAATGTACCCACGCTCGCAGCGTCGGTAACCCTCCTTTCGAAAACCTCGAGAAGGAGCCAATACCTTCGTTTTTTACACGACGCATCACGCAACGCGGACAGATGGAACGAGTAGGAGGGGAGCGAAAAAAAAATTTATGCACGGCAGTCCCTGTACACTATTTCTCACTCTCTTGTCTTCGAGCCTCGTTTCGAGTACATCTGTACCTAAATACGTATAAACCGTATATAGATACACACACATACACACACACACACACGCGCGCGCGCGCATACATACATATACATTATACATATATACATCATTTAATTGTTATACGTCGCGGATGTGGCGAAATTAGCCCGTGCAACAGCACGTATTGATCAATCATGCACAACAAGGGCTCAAAAAAGTGCGTACAGCCCTGCGCGTTTTCGCGTGAGAGCGAGATAAAACGTGTGAACGTGCCTTGAGCGCATGATCGTCCCTTCGACAGATATACCATGTATACATATATACATATATATACAGACAAGATGGTCGGCGATTAGAAAAGAAGTTGAGCTTACCAGGGACTCGCTGTATGCGCTATGAGTAATAAAACTTTATATAGATATAGTCTACTGTATTCCTTAGCGAAAGCCACCGAGTCTTGATATAATTAAACGTACGACGAGACTCGTAGTTATATACATCTATACGGTATTCAAATGGGTCAATACGTATATGAATATACCGGAGAAACGTTTTTTAGGTCGAGCGAGTATTGGAACGCACGTCACGCTGACTTTTTCGGTCGTCGATGTACAACAATACAATCTATGCCGTCTGTACGCGCGAAGAAGCAAAAAAACCGAGAGTTTTACCAAGCCGGAGCTATCGAGAGTATTTCTTTACGCGTATGCGTTCTACATACCTATACCTACATACGCGAAGAGGAAGAACGAAAAAACACGTTCTTCGGGATAGGACTGAAGCCGGAGCGTTTCGCGCTTGTATACTACACTTAACGGGCGAACGACTGCTCGCCAAAACGAGAGACAGGCTTTAAAACGTAAGATGAGTAGGTATACCTATATATATATATATATATGTGTGTGTGTGTGTGCATATTATACAGTAAGTATACGAATGAAGTTAGTGAATGGAGAGGCGAAAGAGTGAGGAAGGTGAGGGACACGCGAGATTGCATTAGAGGAAATTTGTGAAAGTTCCACGATGCGTTATAGAGACACTTGTGTCTATATCGCAAGGTCAAATATTGCGCATCGAAAGATTTTCTATTTACGGTTTTCGAACGTCCCAGGATGTTACGATGCGAACATTCGCGGATATATATATATGTGATACATACACACGCTTATATGGGCCACGCAACAAAGAAAAACTGGGAATGCAGGCGAAATAAACAGAAAAGACGGGAAGACACTCGAGGATTGTTGTGGTGGGAGTAACGGAGGGCCACATCTCGGCAGTGTTGCCGAGGCAAAAGTGGGAGAGAAAGAGACAGTCGCTCGATAACGTGTTCGGTACACACGTTATGTACATATATATATATATGCATTTATGTATACGTGTATATGTACATAGGTATGCACGTGTATATACACAGAATCGCGTGCAAGTTGTACATTGAATCTTTGCAATTTCCGTAGACTTATCTGTGCTAATGAATTATATATAGGTCTGTCGGCAAGAGAATACACCACGTGCTGCGCACACAAGTAGGCCTCCATCTCTCGTTGCGATCCAAAGACTCGTCACGTACTGGCATTATCATCCGGTTAAAACAGCGAGAACTTTTGCGCAAAAGAGAAAACAAAATGTCTGTACAGACCCTCGTTATAACACTTTTTTTTCTCTTCCATACGCGATGATTCATCTCGGATTTCCGAAAGGTGGACGGCCGAAAAAAGAAATCTTCTCGGGCAGATTGAGCGTATATATATATATATATGCGTGTGCACACCGTGTGCACTAAGTATATATATAGCTATATTCGCGACGAGAGAAGCAAAGCGAGGAGTATTTGCACCGGTACAGTAGTATAGAAAGAGAGAGACCTGCATAACTCTCACAGGCTCCGCCTACAACGCAGTTCGTATGATCGATATCTCATATGTAAACTATACTGAGATTTTTTTTTTTTTCAAGATATAACCTTCTTTACTTATTGTGGTTGTCATCTGCTTGAAAGCAACGCATTGAGAATTGACTGAGATACGTTTGGCTTACTTATCAAAGTAGTTTGCTATAGGTGCGTGTATTTACGTCGTGCGTAGAGAGCCTTTGGGACGATCTTTGCCTGTAAACAAGTAAAAATGTGTCTGTGAAAAATCGAAGTCTCCTTTAAAAATAAAAAGAAAGGAAGAAAAGGGTCCAAGAACAAAAGCCAGACTATACATTCCGTATTCGAATCAGTAGACACCGCGGCGATCCTCCCACTATTATCTCTCTCTGTTTCTCTCCATCGCAAAAAAAAAGAAATCTATCCACTCCACTCTCGGTAGACTGCCAGACCGCCGACGGCGGCAGCAGCATTCTCCTGTGGCCCGGATCCCTTTCTCCGCGGCGAAATTTTCACGGACACTGCAGCCGGTACAGTTGTGCTACAAGAGCGCCCTAACACCATCGTCTTACACGCATCTGTATACCTGTATAGGCATTATCATCCGTTTACACGACACGCACTCACAGCTGTTCTCTTTTCGGCTCGTATAGTAGGTAAACGACCTCAGCTGCGATGGCATTGAAATAAACAAAAAAAAAATAATAAGTTTCGGAGAGAAATAAAAAAAAAATTAGAAGTATGTTTATATACAAATCCTAGCGTAGACGCGCATACACGCCGTGCGAATTCTTACGTCACGCAACGGCGTGTATCCGACTCGCCGCGACTGTTTATATTCACTAGCACGCCGCGTCGCTACTCTTTTTCTAGCCAACGTGCTTTCCGCTAGCGTCTGCTTCTTCCTCGAAAATTTCTTCTGGTTCGTCGTAGGACGGTTAATTTGAAAAATTCCAAGGTGAAAATCTCTCATCGACAGACGCGTATTTGTAAATAGGATTTTATAGTTGTTTTATAGGCTTAAGCATCGAAGAGAGCACCTATAGAGCAGCGCGAGCGCAAGTAGTCCATCCTTGTCTGCGGCACACAGTAGTCTCTCGCGCTCTCGGAGAGCGCGCGCGGAGGGGACCGACGACAGTAGCGGCACAGTGTCTTTCGAAGCGAGCGAGCGTCCGGAGCGACGGCGACGAAATACGACGTGTATTGTGTATACGAACGTGTGTGCGTCTACTGCTCTGTACATGTTATGTATATGCAAGTGATTCCTCTCATCAAAGGTCGATCTGCAAACTGACGAGAAACGTGAGTAAGCTACCGTGTGTCGGATGCGACGAGTATCTTATATAGTGCAGTGTGCGTGCGTGCGTGTGCGAGTATCTACGTAAGTTTAGTTAAGTTTTTTTTTTCGACAATGGATACGACGACACCGTCTTCCTATAGAACGTTTACGCTGGCTGCTGCTGTCAGTGTCACAAGTCACAAGCTCCCCGTGCAGTCTGACGTGCCTTCGTATGCATTGTATTTTTCCAAAGCGAAGGATCGATTCGCGCGAAGGAGAGTTTAGTCGTAGAAGCAGCTAAAGTCGTTCCTCGCAACCGTAAATTCATTCGGCGCTGCGTATCCACGCCTGTGTAGGTACACGTTACTATATAAAATGCTATATAGGAAAGGGATCTGTATATACTCTCGTCTCCCTCTGTTTCCCTTCTTCGTATATCTCTCTCTGTCTTCGTCGCTCTTGGCCATTCGTTAAGAATCGGCCAGGGCCGACGCCGCCGCCGGAGAGAGAAATACATAATACACAGAACAAGAGTGTCTCGATGGCGAATACACTAGCGGCCGGCGCAGAGCTACACGCGCACACGAGATGCGTCGCTACCGTCGACAGCAGTAAGTAGTAAGCTCTCGGCCGCTGTTGAAAAAACACAGAGAGCCAAGCGAGCCAAGGCCTGATCCGTAATGTAGTCTCTCTGTTGCACGCGAGTTCTACTGTGGCTGCTGCTGCTTCCGTTGATCAATCCGACGAGACAAGCGCGCGCGCGCGAGAGAGAGAGAGAGAGAGTGAGAGGAAAACACTTTTAGTTCGCGCAATTGCGCTGTTAATTGTTAATCAAGTGACTCGAACCGAGAGTATGCGATCAGCCGTGTGTTCCGTTGCTGCGTAACAAGAAGAGACAGAACTCGACCGTCGGAGGATTTGAGGTTAGGTTTTTAAAAGTATCTACTGCGATTGTCCGCGAAAAAATGTCGGCTTTATTTACAGGTATGCGAGTGTTGGTAAACGTACGTAACGATAAATTGACTGACAGTTGACTTGTAGTTATTAGCCTAAAAAATTCTGCTTCTGATCAAGATCAATTGAGGTTAGGTTCGGCAGGTATACCTTTGACGGTAATGGATAGAATTAACGGATTCCCTATCGATACTGACAAGTATTTGAACCATTTCGGGTGAACAACATTGTGAATTCGCGTTTCTCGGAATAGATCGTTGTCGCGGTTCGGTTAGTAAATGGGCATTGTTCCGCCGCGCGTTTTGACAGTTGCTTTCCATGCTACGCACGCCATATAGTCAGGTAATACTCGGTACAAGTACATACATATATACAAAAGCAAGCGCTAATGCAGCGCGGCGACCGACATAATCAGCTCAGAAGTTTTTCGCTAATTTCTTAGAAGTGGGTCCCTGCGGTTGTTACGAGAAGTAGTCATAATCAGTTGGTGGAGCCTATATATGTATATTCAGCACGTACGGTATACGTGCAAATCGAATAATTGCATCTGGGCTGCTGTCTTTCTCTCTTTTTCTCACATTATTATTAGTGCGCAGTCTCCGGTTGTGCAGCCCCAAAATGGTACATATACACACGTACAGCCTGTATAGGACTCTCGAATAAATACGCTGCTAGTCACTTGCAAGCTCTATTCTCCAAGCGCAAGTCGAGTAAAGCTACTTCATTCAAAAATGTCATCCCAGTTGGCCGCGAGACGGGCTAATTAGTGGCGCGCATATTCACGCGTATGCGCCATATACGTGCAAATGAGCTGATTCGCCGTGGCGAGGAAAGAGAGGACGGCATCTCCACACCCCGCGCGCATCTTCCCCCTCGCACGTCGATTCTCCGTCGTATAAGCGCAAAAACGCCCGCCCATTTCTATGTGTATATGCATGTATGTGTACCCGCTCTACTCTTTGTTTCCTACAACACAACGACGGTCAATTCTGGTTTCCACCTCGAGACGCCGCAACTTTGACAGAAGGCAACTCTTCGCCCACCCCCTCTCTCCCCCTCGTATTCATATATATATATATACCTATACATACACATCATCAGGTTGTGTACACTTGTGTACTGCGTGTATCTACGTATATATATATATATATACTTGCTCGGATTATACCATGATAATACACATACAAGTGCACAGTCGGCGCACGCTGAGACGAGGTTAACACGCGAAAGGTGTCGCGGCTGTGCAAAGTGTGCACTCTACACACATATATATGTATACACACACACACATCAAGTCGTTTTTGCACAAGAGAAAGTCGGGACAGTAGCGCACACGCTGTTTCTTCGCAGTGCGTAATAATTTACGCGCTGTCGCGGCATTGGGCTTTTTTTCTCTTTTCTCCCGGTCTTCCTGCTTTTCCGCTGAGGATCGTCAGCTGATTGGAGGTTATGTTTTTCCCCGTATTTATTCGTCCGCTAGATCCCCTCCAAGTCTTGCACGTATTGCCCCCTCCCCTTTAGTGAAAGAGAGAGAGAGAGAGAGAGAGAGAGGAAAGTGCATGTGTAGACATATATATATGTATGTAGAAGGTACGAGCGAGAATTGCCTCGATGCTCGAATCTCGATGCGAGACACACACACATACACACATGAACACGCGCGTTCTCTCGCCGTCTATCGAACGTCCGAACGGTCGAGAAGGAGAGGGATATTGTATTTTGACGTGCTCTCCGCGCGCGCTGGAGCTATTTCGGCCCTTGCACATCGACTCTCTCTTTTTCTCTGCGCAAGGCTTACACGCTTGACTCGGCGCCTTTTTGCACGCTTTTAGGAATATCTTTCTATATATCAGTGTCTATCTGTCCCTCTTTGCCTGCTAACGTACAACTGAGCTCATTTATATCGCATCTATACGATCATGCGGGTGAGACCCATAGAAGAGTAGGAAGACGTTGAATTCATTGTACGACGTATAAGCGTTCAATTATTACACACCCCGGAGAGTCGGATGAAGGAACTTTTTTACGCAGACTACACACTGCGGGTAGGTGCATTCATTTTTACAGAGCTTCTGTGCTTTTATTTTTGCTTTCTACGGCGGAGGAAAAGGCTGCTGCTGCTGTTGCGAAAGAATATACGGTGCGCCAACGATGACAGCTCGCGTCCTGCGTATTACGAGTCCTTAGCTTTCTTTTTCTCGCTGTTTTAACGCGATCGTTTCATTAGTGCGACTGATTAATCTATACCCGTGCGGTCTTTCCATCATTCGGCGAGAACAGTGCCTTGTGTATATATACCTGAGGAGTTTTTTTTTCTTAGCCCGTTGATTAACTTTTTAACTGTCATGTACATGTATATAATTATATATTTATACACTTATTGCTGAGTAAAAAAAAAATTGACCAAGCGAATGGGGGAATATGAGATTGTATAAGGAATGATATTTTCAGCTAGTTTGGTTTTCCGATGCAAAAGTTTCTCTGGAAGAATTTTAATTCATCTAAATGAATTGATAAAAAGTGGCAAAACTGCACCCCCATTAAACTCAAACCCAATGAGAAATTTAAGATTAATTGTAGACTACAAACAGAGTTAGGAAGGTAAAGTTAATATATATTTTTAGGATTATAGTTAAACAATATTTTTTACTGCTTGCAATATGTATATTTATGTATACACTTTTATTAACCAAATACATTGCAATAAAAGTTATTGTTTTCTACTGCCTTATTAGGTTATCAGAATGCAAACAACGAACTATCAAAATCATCAATTTTCCCAGGACAGGTATATAATGCAATAATTTTTTGTTTTTATATCAACAATAACACTCTGCTTGCATTATGTATATAATACAAAAATAAGAATGTACTACCTTTAGGATGATTCGATTTTTAAATTTATTTACTTCATCCACTTAGCATCTCTCTTTTCATCATTTCTTTGTTTTCATATAGAAATAGAGTTTTTAATCCATTTTTAATGTGTTAGATGCAAAGCAACCAAATACTCGAGATTAACATTGATATTCAGAAAAGTTGAAAAGTAGCTTTCTTTAGTAAATCATATCTTTACGTGTAAGAGTTGATCACTGTCAGTGTTACTTTCTAAGTAGTTCATATATAAGTAAGCTTCATGCAGATTCATTAGATTATTTCCTGTTAGTATCATCATGAATAAAACTCATAACTACAATGCGACATTGAAATAGATACAACATAATCAATAAAATTCAATGAAAGTTTGCAACAGGAGAAAACAAATACTAACTATAAGAGAACTAATGGAGGAATATATAATAATTGAGCGAATATTTCCAGCACTGGGAAAAATAAATCTCTTTAAAATCTACTAAAAATTGTTCTTAATTACAATTTGTATTTTCACAGATGTCTGCAGTGCACGTGCCACTTGTTCGGAGGTTCCCACTTGAAAACGTACAATGTTACAAGACACGGGTTGGACCATGGAGGAATCCATAAGGGTATGGTACACATATGCTTTGTCTCTTCAGTGGTCACTATATTTGTCATCTTTCGACACTAGACAATAGTATCTCTCTTCAATTATACTGCGATCCTAGAAGATCATAATCAAGTTTCATCTAAAGAAGTATTGAGTATAAATGAAAATCGCAATAGCAGCTCTTTATCACTAGCATGATATTTCTCTAAATCTAAATATAATCGAAACCCTTATAATTTATCCTATTAATCTAAAACGTTTTGTCATTGCAGTTCAGTCGGAGACGTCAGAGCTTGGACGAGCGAAAGGCATGTGCGTGAGGAGCAAGTCCGCGGAGACCGCGCGACACCGACGACGAGGATGAGCAGCAGCAGCGCCGAGCGGCTGAGTCTGAGCAAACGCTCGTCGGCACGGACGCACAGTGCATCTGGCTCCGAGTCCGAATCATCTTGTAGCAGGAACAGTAACAGCTATGTCGTCCTTGAGACGGGCGCCAATGCCGATTCAGAAAGCGCCAGTAGTGCCAGCATAAGCTCGGAGCAGCTGCAGCGCAAAAAACGAAGAAAAAATGTTTGCGACTTCAGCAAGGGTGAAGTTAATCTTAGGCGTCGTGCCCTCGAATCGGGCAGATGCAAGAAGCTTGAACTCAAGATGACTGAAAAGGTGAAGCTAAAAGAGGTTGTCGTGCAACTCGTCCGACTCGAAGATGAGCGGCGACTGCGAGAATGGCAAGAGCAGCGACAGCAACGGAAGCTGGAGCAGCAACAGCAATCTGTTGCTGTCGGTATACAACCAAAGCTCGAGGAGATTAGTAGAGATGTTGAGGAGCCAGCGAAAAGGAGTAAAAAAGTGGAAGAAGAAAAGGTTGAAGATCGTTTGCGCTTAAACGGGTTAACGCTTCCCGCCGAGATAGACCCGAAAATTTTGCAGCAACAGCTCGTAATTAAGATCAACAAGCATCAAACCGAGAAGTTCCTCCAGAGCAAACGCCGGCAATTGCAGATCACCATCGATAATAGTGAATGTGTGAATAAACTGAGCGAAAAATTGACGGAAGGTGGCTCGTCGGATGATAGTAACAAGTTTACCAAAAATACAAACGTTTCGAGTTCTAGTAGCTTTAGGAAAGTCGCGCGAAATCTCGTCGATAAAAGTAATAACGATAGGCTTCCTGACAGGTTGCTCAAGGACGGTTCCAAGTGTATAATCGATTCGGTAATGCCGGTCGAAAGGAGTGTCAGTGAGAATCAGCCTGAAAGTTCCAAAAGTTTCGTAATTAGTTGTAGAAGGCAAAAGCGCAGCTCGATCGAACAAAAAAATAGTGATAAGCAGACTGTCAATCTGCTGGATAGCAGACCAAAGTGTGCGAAGGAGATCGGCAAGAGGTATCCCGAAGGTTTTGCAAAGGATGCCAAGAGGTATTCCAAAAACTTCAATAAAGATGTTGAAAGGCAGTTTGGTGTCGTCGACGTTGTCGATATCAAGACGAATAACTATGAGAAGCAGCAATCAGAGTTACCTTGCGATAAAACTGAGAAGGTATCAAAGAATGTTGTTGTTCTTGAAAACCATGGGAGAACCAGACGGAGTTTGGCCAGTAAGAACAGCGAAAGGCATACGAATGAACCTCCTGAGAACAACCAGTCTGATAAGCTTCCGGTAGAAAATGAAAAACTTTCCGGCAATATGGATAAAAGTATCCTAGATAGTTCCAAAAGTCAGAGTGACGTTCATAAGAAGATCACGCGAAAAATCGTGAAGAAACATGAAAGCCATGTTGAAAGCGTATTTGATAGCAAAGCCGATGATGGTAAACAGCTTGAAGAAGAGCATAATAGAAAGAATTCAAAAAGAAGGGACAGAAAAATCGAATGTTCCAATGATGAGACTGATAATAGTAAAAGAATTGCTAAAAGAACTGATGATAACGATGAGATATCTAGTGGCAATGTAACTGAAAGTTGTGTAAACTATGTAGCTAATTCTGTTGATGCGCCTGTAAAACTTCCAGATAAAGTAGTTAAAGATGTTAAAGTGTGTATTAAAAATCAAATTGAAGATGTTATAAAAAATAAGAAAATTAGTAATGAAAATGTTTTTGAAAATGAATTAAACGGCACTCAAAAAGTTACTAAAGAAATTAGTAATGATGAATTACAATATGTACATAATAATTATCATTTTTTCATAAACTCTAATGAAAAAATTGAAACATTCGAAGAGGATTCAGAAGAATTTGCACACATTGTTGATGAATCTAGTAAAAAGAATTCTGAAAATTCCGATACAAACATTAATGAGATTTCAAAAACTGGAGTAGATAATGAGAAATGTAATAAAATAAACTCAAATATTAATTACAATGAAAACTTTGTTAAAAATTCAACTAATACTCATTTTCCAGATACGCCAAATATTCAAGAGAAAGATAATAAAAATGATTTCCATATTGGCAAAGAAATGCAAAAAGTTCCTGAAATCAATCAAAGACCTAAGAGGCGTTCGGCTGCTAAAACCTTTGGAGTTAGTATTGAGGTTGCAACAGAAAATTGTATAGATTGTAAAAAATATTCCGTCGATAAAGTTAATGAAAGGCTAACCACAAATTTAAATTCAAATGTTATTGAGTGCAAAACTAATTTAGAAATTGGCACAAGAAGGAAAAACAGTTTACCTGAAATAAAAGACGATTATTCTGACACAATAACAGAAAAAAATGGAGATCACGCCCACCAATCACAAGAAATGAGCAATCAAGGAATTCCTGAAAAATTAAATCTTGAGGAAAATACAAAGTTACAGACTGAAAGCATTAAAAGAGTGAAAAGAAAAAGTATTTTGGAAAACGCACAAAATTCTCTTGAAGAAAATCAAAAAGTGCTTCCGGATAAATCATTTAACACATTAAATATTTGTTGTGAAAATCAAACTGAACAGAAAATTGCTACGAAATCGTTGAATTCCAAGCTGGACCAGCATATTGAAAATTCTGTCACAGAAAATATTGTCTTAAATAATGCTGTTACGATCTCGAGTAATATTGATGAAGTGAATTGTAGTTTGAATGATTGTACCAGTGTACCTCCTGTTCGAAAGAGAGGTCGACCAAAAAAAGTAAAACAGAATCCGATTTTGGGTCAGGTTGAGGCTGATAAGAAAAACAATTTACATTCACATGATGGCAAAATTACAAGGAAGAGTCAAATGGTCACACGAAATTCTCTGCTTAGTAAGCACGAAAAATCAATAGAAATGGAAACAAAGAATTGTTCGATCAATAATCAGAAAACTATTGATAAAAGTAAAGATCGATTAAAGTTACCCGAGGAATCACAAGAAATAGTTAAGGTATGTTCCAAAAGTCAAACAGAAAATCAAAAAAGAGTTACAAGAAAATCATCATCTGATAAACATGAGAGGCAAACAGAAAATACATCCAAACAACCTGAATGCTTACAAGATAATATTGATAAAATTGATGAGAAAATTTCTGAAAAAGTGCAAAGAAAAATGAAAGAGCGTTTGAACATTCAAGATGAAGGTCTACTAAGAGTTACCAGAAAATCAACTCTAGACAGTTATGAAAGACATCCTGAAAATTTAATTGCGAATAGTTTGGATATAACGCAAAATGTTAGTAACGAATGCGATCAAATACTTTCGGAAAAACTTGATAATAAAGAAAATTCTAAAAATCAGATTGAAATAAACTCAAAAATCATAAGATGTTTACCTCATAAACGAGACAGGCAGTCTAAAAATTTAATAGAAAATAATGTCGATAGTGCACAGATGATAATTGATGAGAACAGAGATAAAAGTTCACAAAATATTATTAACAATATTAATGTGTTTCCCAGTGCTAATAAAAAGCTTCTGAAAAATTCCATAGATAAAAGTAATGAAACTAACACAGAATTTTCAGTTGAAAACGATATCATATCTGCACATAATATAGTTGAAGAAAATATAGATAATCACTGTAAATCTTCTGAAAATATCATTGAAAATAATATAGATGTCAATGGCATTTCTAAACATACTCAAATCAATATAGAAAATAATCTTCCAGATTCTCAACACTCTACAGATGTAACCAGTGTAAAACAATTAGTTTGTACAGGTGAAAATAATTTAGATTCTATAAATGTTATGGTGTATAACGAAAGTGAAAGACAATCTGAAGTTGATACAAATATCAAAAACTGTCCAAACGGTCTGATCGACTCCAAGTTTCCAGAAATCATTTCAGAAGAAATTTTAAGCCGAGCAGAACGTTTGATTAATTGTAAAGAGTTGGTTAATAAGGTTGTAGTTGATATAGAAAAAGAACCAAAGATAGCCTCGGAGTATCGCGCTGAAGAGTCTACAAGGGAAAGATATCAAGATGAAATTGAAAGTATTGTTCAAAACCGTCAAGAATTAACGAATGATTACAAAAGTCAACCTACAGATCAAGACAGAATCTCCTGTGCCAAGATTATTTTAGAGGAACTTTTTGAAATGAATACAGATTCGTTAGAACGACGTACAGAAAACAGCTATGAATATACGAAAAATGTATCTTTAGAAACCAACGAAGTTCCGTGTGAAAATATGAATGCACAAAATAGAATTAATGTTTTGGATGGGACAGAAGAAGATAACAATGCAATTTGCTCAGATGATTTTGATGAAGTCATTAAATATTTCTGCATACCGGCCAATCAAAAGATCAAGTATAACAATGAATGTTTCAACGAGAATCCAGTTGTAAATATTTCAGAAGCTAATAAATGTCAAGCTTTAGAACACACCATTACTGATTCTGCAGAACTAAGAACTGACACTGAATCTCATGTCAATAACTTAATTATTGACGAATGCATCAACATTTCGATCAAACAAGAAGTATGTGCAACCAAGGAAATTGAAAACGATTTTACGAAGAGTATAGATTCTGTTCTTACAAAAGACATTAATGGACCATCTGAACTGCAAAGCAAATCACCACTGAAAAAAATAGTAAATGCTTCATCTATTTCCTTAGCTAAAAATAATGAGGAAATGTCGCCAATGCACAAGCGTAAAACCACGCTACTAGAATTGAGAAAAAAGTGTACAAAAAACTTGGAACTGCGAGAATCTGTATCACAAGAAAATTTTACAAACGGTCCAAGTTATCGCACTTTACCTATTGTACAGTCTGGCGAACTTGAGAGTGACAAGTCTTCATCATCAATTACGGACACCTCGGATGAAAACGATGGAATGGAGAGTGAAGAAGGTAACTATCCAGATAGCGCCGACAGTGATGAGAACCTCGCAGATCGACTTGCACAATTGCGCAATCTGGAATTTCCGCCTCTCAATTCTTCCGACGATGCGGATTCGGGTGTTCAAACTACCTCTGAAGAATACAAACAGCAAAAGCGTATTGGAAAGATCGTTCTGCGATGCCCACGTCGCTCCTTCATGAGAATGAATGCGATCATCGCAACGGCAAAACTTGAATTTGATTGCAAAGATTGCGACGAAAGTTTCATGAGCAGTCGGGAACTGAAAAAGCATATCAAAGATCAACATCGTCAACGCCTCGTCATGAAGATTCGCAAAACCGACGAGAACAAACACGCTGTGCATATTGTCGAGCAACCAATATCCAAACGTATTATGAAAGAGCAAGTAGATGACGAGGAAGACGAAGGTAATGCTTCAGCAAGTCCCGAAAAGCTCGATGAAGACGAACTCGTACGTTCCCAAGAAGATGAGCGAATTACAGAGGGTGATATCAAAATTATTGTACGCAAGGAAGGTGGCACTAAGAATTCTCATGTTATCAAGGAAATCAAAATTACACCCAAATCGAATTCAGATGGCAGTGGTAGCACTCGCATTCTTGGCTCCTCTCCTGCCAGATCCGACTTCGGGAGTGGTTGCAGCAGTTCCCGCATACCCGGTAGCTCACCAGCTCGTTCGGATTTGGGTAGTAGCATAGGTGGCGGCAATAGTTGCAGAATGCCTGGTAATTCGCCACCAAGGTTTGATATCGTGCCCATAACCAACCCTGTTAAACGTGGTCGTGGTCGTCCAAGAAAATATCCAATTTTTACCGAAGCTGAACTTATTGCTAAACATCTCGGAGCTCCAGCAAATCCACAAGTAAACAATGGAGCAATGAACGCAAGAAAGAAAAAGGACGATGCACCATTTATTGTTGAAGGTATATTTGGCAAAAGAAATGAAGATGAGCCGCTCTTTGAAGCCGTAGAGTCTATAGTCATTCAACCAGACTTTTTGTTTGAATCATCTCAGACTGAGAGTTCAGTCATTAACGAACGCCGCGTAGATAACCAATTGAAGACCGAGAATTCGACAGTTGAAGAGGCACCGTCGATACAACTGTCGACGTCTAAAAAAATGGCTGAAATAGTCGGACCTACTGTCCAGAGGAAACGTGGAAGAACGTTGTCTCAGGAAAGCTTGGTTACAACTAAGGCTGAAATTGCAGTCATTGTGCAAGATGAGAAAAAACGTAAAGTAATGAACCACAGTGCTGAAGCCGAAAATAATGAATTTAAAAAAGAACCTAAGATTAGCCAATTGCCGGAACGTAGTTTCAGCGAACCGGATTTGCGCGCTAAATACCATATCACGAAAGAGCTAGTCGTGCAATTGACTAAGATAGACACAGTTCCTAAAGATAATGAAGTCTACGGTAACGATAACCAGATGAGTAATGACATCGTGCAAATTGACGCTTGCAGTCAAGGAGAAACTGAATCTTCAGTTCCAGCGGAAGAGACGCCTCGGAGAAAGACTAAGCCGAAAATACTCGTTAATGAATTGGTAGAAATAGGTAGCAGTAATGCGCCTGATCTCAGAGCTGTTATAAGATTAAACCTCAGGCGAAAGCTGGAAAGTAATAATAACAACTTAGTTGTCAATAATATCGACAAGTGCCTCACACCTACGACGAGTGATAGCCCAAAACACTTAGATAATCTTGTCAGTACTGCAAGTGCAAGTGAGAGTAATACAATGCAGGAGGAGAGTGTGGTTGAGGAAATTCAAGCAGCACCAACGACTGATGAAATCCAATCGTTGACTCAACCAGAACTGCAATCACATTTACAGCCAGAGCTCCAACAACAACTACAATTAGAATTAGAAATGCCGGCAAGGACGTCGATGAGTAAGAACAGCTGCGGTGACTGCAACTGCGAATTTCACATTGACGATGATTTCGATACGTTCGAAGATAACCAAACTCTTGTTTCAGAATCTGAACAAAATTTAATTGCTACACCACGACCTCCATTCACCGTCAGGGCTGATATCGACGACAACCAGAAAGCAAAGCTTCACATGCTGATGAACGCCCCAACACCTTGTGAATCAATCAACAATCTCGTTACTACCGTTGATCCTACGCGCATATCTCAACCATTACAGTTTCAATCTGTGGTTCAAAACCAACGACAATTGAAATCTCAGGTCCAAATTCAGGTTCAAGTTCAACCTCCGCTTCCGCCTTTAGTTCATCATCAGACGCCATTACAACCTCACCAAATGCGACCTCAGGTACAAGTTTCCCCGCAAGCTCAAATACAAGTACCATCGCAGGTTCCGTTGCCACCATTGACGCAGATCCAGACGCCACCGCAGGCGCAGACTCCGCAATCACAGCATTCTCAACTCCTGCAATTACAACCAGCAACTGAGGGTATCCAAGCGCAACTTCAGTTACCTCCTCAAGCACAGCTAGTCCAATTAAATCAATCACAGCAGTTCTGCATTCTATTTTTCCCTGAATCAGATGGCAATAACTCTGCCAAAGACAGACCGCCAACAGCGGCCATAGTCAATTTTCAGCCAGTACCTGACAACGAAATTGCTAACAAACCGCTGATCTTCATGCCTACTACACCCACAAAAATTTCAATAGACGATCATGCTAAGCAATACGTCTGCGCTAGCTGTTCACAGGTTCTAGATATCATCGGTAGATTGGAGGCTAGTCTTGGTATGACCGAGGAGGACAAGAGTGCTATCAAGTGCCCGTACTGTTCGAACCACTTTCAATCTCTATTTTACCTTGAATACCACATGATGCAGGAACATCTCAAGTGTGAAAACGAGAAACAGTGCCGACACGCCGGCTTCAGCAGTCTACGCATTCCCACCCATGAGGTAGCATCTGAATTTGAGATCTACATCACGTTTGCACTTAAATGTCGCAGCTGTTACGACATCTTCAATACGGTCCTGCACCTTAACGATCACGTGATGCATAAGCATAAAACACTCGTAAGGTTGAAGCCACCTTCTTTGCCATTTCCGAACATACCGGCTGTAGGTCCGGCATTTCCTTCAGGCTCACCTTTCGCACGGAAAAACGGCGGTCCTGCTCACGTAGCTGTACTCCAGTGTCCCAGTGATTGTGTTTGTCGTATTGGTATCCGTAGCACTGATAGTCCGCTGCAACGCCAGCAGATGCTCAAACGCTGTCCGAACGCCATGCGTCGATTGGAGAAGATAGAACCAGCAGCTTATGAGGTTTATACTTGTACGCTTTGCAAAAGTACATTCCTGATGAAAGACGAAGTGGTTGATCATCTTATGAAGATGCACGAGGTTTCTTGCAAATTTCCATGTTACACTTGTTTAACAAGTTTCCGCAGTTTGCAGATGCAGGAAAATCATCGCTGCTCCGAAACGACACTCCAAGATCTCGACAAACTTCTCAGTATCGCCATCTTGCCGGTCAATGTTAGCGGTTCTGGTAAAGACGATCGTTCCAAGTGCCTGGAGCGCGAGGACTCATCCACTGATGAATACGGAGCGATTAAAGCAGCAGCCGCTACAGCGAGTAATTCTACAGCAACATCCGAAGACACGCATTCCCAGCTGACATCGAACGGTTACAAAAGGAAAAACGGCGAAACAGTTGCAGCTTTGCAGAGCTTCTTAACAGCAAATGCAGCCAAAAGAGCAAAGGTGGCAGCTGAATCGATGACGACAATTCAAAAAGCGAGTTATAGAAGGCGAAGGGTCTGTCCAAAGTGTAAGCTGAAATTCGCCGCCAGAAGAGCTTTGCAAGAGCACGTAATCTACGATCACGTCCTGAAAGGAGACGCTAGTGAAGGACCTCGGAAAATTGCTATCGATTTATTAAGAATACTCACCGCCGGTTTTGCAGACGATCAAAGTACCAATGAAATAAATGACTTACTGAAAGGGTTTAGCGATGACGACTCTAAAGCAGTTAAGAGTTTAATGGTAGTTGAAAAGGACGAACAAGAAAATTGGATAAAGAGTAATGACAAGAACTTCAGCAACGAGTTGCATATTACACATTGCGGTAATTGCAAAACGAAAATAACCATGCCTACAGAATCAGGTAAAATGAAAAACGTCATGATGTTTTTTCTTATAATTATATTTTGTAAAATATATTAAGGTTCGATATACCCAGATAGTACTATGTCAATCTTATTGTTTAATAACTTGTAATTTCAACATCAAGTTTTATAATTCCATTTTTAATTCAAACCCCCCATGGCTTTATAGTGGTTATATTGTTTCTACCATTAGTTTTTAAATACTTTTCATTTTTATCACTTAATACGAAAACAAACAACTTAATCTATCACCAAAAAACTAATAGACTTATTTCTAACCTTAGGCAACCGTGTGGAGGAGAACGACCAGAAACCCATGCCTCCAGCTAAACTGTTACTTTGCGAAGGCTGTGAAAATGGTGGTCCCATTACACGTCGACGTACTATCTTCAATAACGGCCACCACGATATTAGCAACATAATGACAGAATCTGAAGCTCATCAACTATCAATTGCACATCAGTACTTTTGCAAAAAGTGTCCTGAATCTTTTTCTTCTCTCATGGAATTGAAATACCACAAACGGAGTACTCACAATGTGATCTGTGACATTTGTAAAAAGTCATTTACCTCCATGCGTATGCTTGAGAAACATAAAAAGACTCACCGAGAGTCTAGCTTAGACAACTCTTCAAAATCTACCACCGAGGATGATAATAGAACTAACAATCAGATTATCAATGATTGTAATAAAGACAACGGTGAAGCAAATAATTCACTCAACGACAAGACAAACTCATCAAGTCGACGTGATTCTTCAGATAGTAGTAGTGGGACTTCTAAAGAGCCCGAAGAACAACCTCTTAATTGTTCTTTTTGCGAAGAGGTTTGTTCGTCTAAAGTCAGCCTGAAGAACCATCTCAAACGTGAGCATGGGCGTCGCGCTTCTATTTGTCAATTTTGTAACGGTCTGCTAATCGACACAAGTGAGGTGCGTCATATGTTAGATTATCACATTGTTCCGAGCAAATCCACCTCACGAAGCATTCTCACGAAAAGTAACGGCACCATTCTCCATTGCGAAGCCAGCTGTATGCAAGATGATGTAGAGGAGCTCGTTCGCACTCTTGGAAAACACAGATTGCAATCGCTGATGATGTATCATGACTTTGAGGGCAAGTGCAATAACGCAATAATGCGCTGTCCGATGTGTCCGGAATTGTTTGCAACACGAGAGTCCTGTAGATTCCATTACGTCTGGATTCATGATGACACTTGCCTGCTATGTGATGAAACATTTAGATCGGGTAGCAGTGCCTTCCAGCACAAAGTAGATGCGCACACATCCACCGCAAGTTATCTATGGTGCATACAACGCCTTGTTACCGCAATTGTTTACACACTGAGACTAGATCCTGATCAGCCATCTCATGTTTTATATCAAATGCTCGCTATGAGGATTGAGAATGAGGAAGCTGCTGCTTTTCAGGCTGAGCAGGTAGCTGTAAGAGGTACTACTGGAACTGCTGAAAAGACTGGTACTGCAGAACAGGCTACTGATGCCGAGCGTTTTGGCTTGGAGGCTGTTGTACTGAGCGAGGATCAGTTGCCTGACTCCAGCAACATAATAGAAGTAGTTATCGGCAAAGAGGACTCGGAGGATGATCTTCTATCGATGCTCAACTTATCACCGAGTTACGAGAGCTGCAGTGAACAACATAGATTGCCTAATGCCGGTACCGCTCCACCCGAAGAAGAGGAAGATGAGGAAACAGCAGCAGCGGCTGCAGTGGCAGCCATGGCCGTCAGCTCGATGCCAACAACACCTATTCTGAGTTCAACAGTAGCATCAGTCGCGACAACGCCTGTAGGACCAACGAGTGTAATTAGCCCTGTTCTCGATAACTACGTGACTTCGGGTGTGTGTAAATATAGGCTCGAGAACGACGAAGAGCAACTTGTATTGGTCGTTACCGATGACGACCTTATTACCTTTAGGGACGACATTGGCAGCTTGGCCGAAAGAATAAGCACAACCTGTGACTCGCTGACTCTCGACGAGATCACCGAGATGCTCAGGGCCTATTTCGACAGCATGAATGGTGTAACGAATAGCGGAACGAGTGCGTGAAATAAACTGCATCTGCTCTTCCTTCCTTCTGTGTGTGTGCAATCTTCAAAGACTTAAAAAGAAGGGAAAAAAGAACTGAGTTAGCGCGTGACCGTGTTTAATATGTATAATGTATAATGTAATAACGATTTAACGGTGGTTCCCCCGATGTTTTTCGATTTATCTCTATCTCTTTATATATACATATAGTTGTCCCTTGTCTCTCCGAAATATTTCTACTACTTTTATCTGAGCGAATTGAATGAGAAGAATGATAAAATGATAGGTATGTGTGACGCGTACATTAATAAAACCTGGCTGGAAAATTTCATAAATATTTTCAAAAACGATGATTAAACTATTAAATTAATATATGTTTAGTAAATTTGGAATGTAAAGGTTATTTGCTTTTTGTTCTATTTTTTCTTTGTAGTACGCAATACAAGGAGATCAAAGACTTTATTATGTTCTTTAATAATTATTACGAAGACACCGCTTATCTCGAAATAAATTTTCAAATGAAAACTGTTCCGATTTGATGCAATTAGAAGGAAGAGAAAATTAACTAATATCTTTGTAGATACATAGTCATGATAAAAAAAATTTTGTTGAAAATATAGAAGCTGAAGAATGTTGTATATCATCATTGAGTTGTCGATTCTAATTGCATGGAAGTTAGATCTCTTTAGATAACGTCTACACATTTAAATATAAATAAATATAAATTTGAATGTAAAAAATCGCATGTTTTAAAAGATCGGATTGTTATATGCAGCTAAAATAAATTAAAAGTGATGAAATGGCAGCGAACAGAATTTGCCGAATTGAGTACTTGAGCATCGTGATTTTTTACGAAAATATACATTATACATGCAGATTCTTTAGTTTTAATAATTGGATTGTAATAGATTTAGACCTAATTCAATGAAATTTTCCATCCAGGGTATCTTAAAATAATTTTGATTTTCGAAGGCCAGCGAGTCAGTATTTTTTCTTTACTTTTCTGATCTCTCAACCTTATCTTACTTATTCGTGCGTTCGTTTTTATTGCTGATGTAAAAATGAGACAAGGTTGGGAGCCTGTTTTCCGAATTTTCCTCTCCGTATGCAAGGTAACGCTGCTGAGAAACCATTGCTATCGGACTGGATATGACTTTAATCATAGGATTTAAATTGTTTTTCAGTTACTTTTCGTTGATTGAATATTTACATAAGATATAAACGTGTATGTACAGTTCTTGATAATAATGAATATTATTAGAAAGAAAAAAATGAAAAACGTTTGTATCCAACTAAGAGTATAGAGCTTTCCTACGTACGTTCGTTACGTTTTTGTTTACATTCGACATTTTTATAATGAATAGTAGAAATGAGAAAAAAAATATATATAAAAAAAGTACTACGAGAAACCGCCATAATTTACACCTGCGATTTATCAACGCAATTGTAACAGTTATTGTCAGCGAATAAAATTCTTCAGATATTTCGTAGTTTGGATATGAATCATTTGTCCTGTTGTACAGAACACTTTTCCCTCTTTTTCTAAAGTATAATCCATAATTATTGGATACCAAATATTGAGTACATCCTTTGTATTAACAAATTTTAACATCAACATATTGTTAAAAAAAACACTTCATCGTTAAGAATTTGCATATTGCGATTATAAAATCGTCTGAATTAATTCAAAATCATGAGACGTCGTTAAAAAACTTGGCTTTATTGCAAATCTGCTAAGTATTATTTCATTAGCACATATAATATAAAAGAAATTTAAATATGACAATACTACTCTATGCTTTCTTACCGACCGATGGCAAAGTGAAAAAGATAAACAAAAGGGGGGATAAATCCAATATGGCTTCGCACGTGGGCATGTTTACATATCTATATCCGCGTTCGATATAGATATACAAGTTGCATGTACTTTTCCCGCCCACATTCCAGCAGCGTTCGTATGTAATATATTCACGGTCCAAACGAGTCTACAGCGAAGTCGTGACGGTCATAATCTAAGAAGCATCTCGTGAAAAATAATGACCGTAAACTTCTCCCCAGCCAAAAATTTGCCAATAATAGTCGGCTCGAGTGGGGTATTGTCGTGCGACGGTGCGACAGAAGTTCATTGCCACAAGATGTGCGCGTCCGGACCGGCTTTGACTATGCAAATTGTCAAATTCATGTATACGGAATTGAGAAAATTGCATTCTGAACGTTCTGTCTGTCGAAAGTGATAAAGAAAGGATAGTGCGAAAATGGAGACAGTCGCGAGCCTTATGGAGATGCTTGGAAGAGCCTGGCGCAACGATGACAAACAAGCGCTCGTAAGGATTTTCACTGACGCTCCCGGCCACTTGCAAACTATCCCCGATAAGCATAGAGGTGATCATCATTTTTCCTCGTTCATTATTCTAGTTAATTTTTTGCAAATTAAATAGCACATTGCATTATTTTTTAATTAATCGTGCTCGATAGATATATTCTTCTTGCTTTCGTGTTTATGTTTTTTTTTTATTCTTCATTTTTCTAATTCCGTCCTTTTCGCTCATTTTTTCGTTAATTTAATTGTTTCTATGGAATATTTTAAAATAATTAATGTAAATTGAAATTAGAATGTTCGTTTTAGGTTAGCGATAACTCAAGCAGTATATTACATATGGTCAATTATGACAATTCAATTGAAAACACGTATCAGAATGATTTCAATGATAACGATATTGTAATTAATTTTTTTATAATTTTCTTAGAAGCTGCGTTAAGGATGATTTTTGATAAGAATAAAGGAATCGTCAAATTCATCACCACTATATTAGATATGCAAGCACCGCAATTACAGCAATATGACCAGATATTAAAACAAGTGTTTTACTTGTTTCGATTCATTATGGAATGTTTTCAATTGGAGTATGAACCATATATTTTGCGTACAAAGGTATGTTTTATTGACTGTGTAGGTTTATTAATAATTTATTATGTAATTTATAATTTCATTGTTTCAGGCTATTTGTTTATATTGTATTAAAAGACATCCTTCCTTAGACATTAAAATAGAAGCTAGTTACACTTGGAAATTATTAATTCAACTTTTCCATAGTTATGGTTTAAATTTTGATGAAATTGCAAAACTTTGCAAAGGTAAAAATTTCTTTAAAAATATAAATTAAATTGAAAATATTTCATAAATTAATTTATGAGTATTTCTTTGTCCTTTACAGATGAAAAAGTAATGTATACTGTTGTTGGTGCTGTTGCCAGATATTGTCCAAAAACCAAAAATTTTGAAAATTTGGCTAACTCCATTTATTCCAAATTGCTAATAGAATTAAATGAACTGGTAAAAAAGTCATTGTATCTTGTTAAAATAACATTTACAATTCAGGATCTAACAAATTAATTTTCATCATAAACTTTTCAGTGTCTATTTACTAAGAATCAAGAATACATACAAATTTATTTGGATTGTTTATTGGATATGATGAAGAATTATAAACACTTTATAGATAGTAGAAACTCTGAATATTATAAGAAATTGTACAAAGTTTTGATTGTGTTATCTGAGGCGAGTTTCAGATCAGAAATTGTAGATAAAACTGTACTAGTTCTGACTACTCTAATGCAGTCTTTTTCAAAATATGTTTTCAAAGACTATAAAAAATGGCATAATTTATTTCATTGTTTATGTAAAAGTGATTCTATTATTGGTGAAGATGCTACAAAAGCTTTTTACAAAACAATGTCTGTACAATTAATGGAAACATATGATGAAGATACTTTTTTGGTAACACTAATTAAATTTTTCTTACTTCTAAAATTGATGTGCTTTTAATGTTAATAGATTTGATGCTTTTGTTTTTAGCATTTAAAAAATTATTTTTCAAGAACACTTAGTGATGAAAACACGTCGTGCAAAGAATTGGGTTTGGTTATATACGGCTTTGGATATTTGTCTGGTGTTTATGCAAAGAATTCACCTTTAGAAATGAATGAAGTCTTCCAAAAAATTACTTATCTAACTATCTCTTTTCCTTCAAAGTAAAATATTATGTTATAACAGTTTTTATAAAAATTAATCAGAATCTATTCATTTATTTTTGTATCTTTTTCAGGAAAAATAATGTTGAAAGTGTACAGTTGCTACCAAGTTATTTATACACTATCACAAAAATTTCAAATTATATGCCAAATTTTAAAACTCATCACCTCGATATTGCAGTAAAACTCAGTGTGTTCATATTTGAAAAATTTAATGAATTAAATGATCAAAGTAAGAAGAGTGCTGTAGCTGCACTTAAATTAACTTTTAAAAATATTTATAAATCTGAACCAATTTTTCAACGTCAATATTTCGACCGTTTATGTAAGTATATCACGATGCAAAAGATTTAATTTTTTATAGTTTTATATACTTTTAAATATTTAGTTAATAACTTATATTAATCTTATTACTAATTTTTAGTTTACAAGAGAATACTGTGGTCATGTTCACATCCTTTATTTATCGATATTGAATTGCAACGAGAAATTCAAAATCTTTCAAAACATCCCATTTGTTACAAAGACTCATTACAACTTTGGCATGAACTGCTGAAAATTAACGATGATGAAAAGTTAGTGAAAAATATTTTCAAAGAAATTATCTCAGTTTTATTTAATTTGATTGAAAATTTAAATTTGAATGTCAAATCTCAACCAAATAAATTTCTACCAGATGTATCTTTATCTCATAAAGCCTGTAACGAGGCTCATTTTCGTTACTTTATAAATCTTGTTGATTTATACGTAGATGTTTTTAAAGAAGTGGAAGTTTGCTTACTCCAAGTCCATATAGAAAGATTGTTAAGGTATTTCATAAACTCTTCCTATAAGCATCCAATAGTTTCTGGTTTTTACAAACTGATTGAAGCTATTTTTAAAAAAGTCGATGATCTTTACAAATATAAAACTTTGTTTCATAATCATACGTGTGAATTAGTTTCACAATATTTATTAAATGTACTTCGAAGAATGAGTAGCTTTGCAGATGAATTGCTTTTCACTTGTATATATTTAGTATTTAGTACTCCATTATTTTTTATTGAATGCATAGTAGATGAAACAATTCCAGTTTTTAAAATTGCTTTTAAAATTAGTTTATTAAAAAATAATACTCCACTAATGTTATATGCATTACAAACGTTAGAAAAATGGAATGATAACTTTAAGAGCAAAAACTTAGGTAAGTTTTTGAAAGATGTGTTAATTTACACTGTGCCATACTTTTCGATGCAATCAAATTTCGGGCATTCATTTAAAGGAATACCAAAATCTAAACAAGCGATAATAAGTACATCAGTAGATAAAGACTTAAATAAGTTGCAAAAAAAAATCTATGCTCTTAATAGATCACCTGATCAGAGAGCTTTACTTAATTTTGGTAATAAACAATCTATTGATACTGAACCACTGTGGACTAAAAAACAATTATTGCTATTCAAACTCTACTTTGTGGACATACAATTTGAAATCAGTTTCGATAAATTGATGCCTAAAGTTATTGAACTCATAAAGTCTGAGAACCGAAGAAAAAAAATTTCTGCCTGTGAATTTCTGCATACCCTTATTACACTAATACTGGGAAGGAAAATAACTGATTATTGTTTTAAAGATCTATTTTACATAGTCTTAAAATTAGGTTGCGATATGGATGAAACGATATGGAATTTGTATCATCCATTAGTAATTCAATTGACTCATTACTTGAGTTCAAAACAAATGATAGAGTCAAAAGTTTCTAAAGAATTTGTGAATTCATTATTTGATGGTTTGATTCAAGAATTTAATCCTTCTTTGCGAGATTATTGTGGCATATGCTTAAAAGAATTTGTTCGTTGGATGATAAAACAATCACCGGGTAATGATTCATCCAAGTCTACAAACTTTAGCGATCTCTTTAATCGAATAATAAATTTGGCACTTCACCAATCGAAGAACAAAAAATTAGCTGCTGTAATAGCATTCAATTATTTATATCCAATTCTTGAAGGAAGCATTAGCGTAATAAACACATACTGGTTAGAATTCCTGTATGCATTTGTTAAATGTTTAGAAAAGTGCAATGACATTAGAGTTATCAGTGCTCTAAATAATGTACAAAGTGTTATAGGAGTAACACAAAGTATACTAAATGCTAAGAGTTTTGATAGAAGAAAGCACACGGAATTCTCTACGGAAACTCTTCAAGGTGCAACTATGTGGCTCTTTTCTCAGTGTGGTGTACTCAATCCACATTGTCGGGAGAAATGTATGCTTCTTTTTGAGAATCTCTGTGTACTTGTTACCGGGTATAAATACGTAAAAGACTTCATTAGTTCCTGTGGCATTGGCTGTGTAAATGCGATAGCTCTTAAGAATTTAGATGACAATTTCCAGAATATTAATGTGAATAACACAAAAACTTTTTTAAGAAGTTTAGATTTTTACATTTGGATGTTTAAGAGGAAATATTTGACGCCAAAATGTGTTTTTATAGTTGAGAATGAAAATGATGGGAAAGGTATTTTTTTTAAATTTTTTACAAAATTCGTATTAAATCTCACTGAGGGCAATATCAAAGAATATACAAAAACATCAACTAGTAGCTTTAAAGAAGCTGAAGAGCTTCATAACTCTTTAAATACAGTCATACTGAGGATTATTGATTTTACATCCATAGTACTAGAGACTGAAGTAAGTATTTTAAAATCAACCAATACACGTATTTATATTACACTTTATCAAAAATAACATTGCTTATCTTTGTTTTTAGGAAAAAGCATTGGAAGAAATTTTAGAAAATATTTGGAGTAACAAGCTTAACTTATTGATATCACGTTTCACACTTTGCCCTCGTGATATTGGATTGACTAGTAGTAAATCGCTTCAAACTTTCTTGCCTCAGGTGTTGGAAAATTGGTTTTGTTTAATTATTAAAAAGCTCCCAGAACCTTACCTAACGGAATTGAAAACAAATTTTTTCAATGAAAAAATTGATGATTGCAAAAATTTTATCAATATTTTGGACATTATTAGTCTTAAAATTGATGTTCATTCTCTTAGCGATTTTCTCTACGGTATGATGATTTTGAGAGAGTGTAAATTTTATAGTCCTGAAAAGGAGGTAAGTATTGCATCATAAGTTAAAAATTTAATTACGGCAATCCATCAAATATTTATTAATCGCAATACTATGTTTTAGCATGAGCTTTCCATAGACTATTCGAAAAAGATAATTTTAAGCATATTTGAAGGTCTGAAAGTTGTAAAATCTAATGGCTACGCAAATACAAAAGTTGAAACTTACATTACAACATATTTACGAGACCTCCTGCGATTTTTCCTTCTGGAGTATAAGGTAAATTAATGAAATGTATTAAACATTAAATTTTACATACTTAAAATGATAAATCTTTCAGCCGGAGCTTATAGAGTGCGTGGTGGATCTAATGACCAACGATTCGTTCTTCAGGTCTTCCTCTGAATCAAATACAGGTCACTACGAAGACTTATACGAGCCATTGAAAGTACAAATCTATCAGTACATGTTAAAGAATCCATCTACTAGTCTACAAATCCTTGATTCGAAATTATGCGAATCTCCCGACAGACTCTTTTCTCTAATTGAAAATCTTCTTTACTTCGCGCAACGCGACCACACAAAGCAATCCGACGAATTGGCTAAAGAAGTAATCAAAAAGTGCCATAATTACGAAGCTTTAATCGGCGATAACGATAGTCGAATGGACAGATTTTTCAGCATTAATGCGATGGCTGTAGAATTGAATCCAATGGACGTGATGCCGGCCGACGGTACACCTAGAGGATTATACGGCTGGATTCTTGAACAGTTCAACAAAGCCGAAAATCTGGAGCGTAAAGCTGTTATCATCGAGAGCTTTCTTATTTGTATGACCGATGAGACTAACAAACCAAATCCGAATCTAACAATGGTTTTGTGGAACCTTAGATTAAGTAATTCAGAAAGTTGGTTACTCAATTTACAAAATAGTGAGATCGATAAATCTCGCGCTGTCCAATGTCTAAGATCTCTGCTTAAAATGCTACTGGTTACTAAGTCTTGGATAGTTTTCGAAGGTTTGATTAAATACGCAGCTGGCGCTTGCAAGCTCTTCGCGAAAGAAAGCATAGCCCAACACGTTAATTCTTATTTCACTTCGATAGTAACTGATAGTATATATCCCTTATTGGGTAATCTTTACAATATCTTTCAAAATGCAACGACTTTCAATGCGTACGAGCGACTTGACATTCTTGAATTTTTCTTACTACCCTCTCTGGAAGCATGTCGAGTTTCTATCATTGGCAAATTTTATGAGCAAACCCGATCAGAGTTAGCTAACATCCTGACGAATAGTTTGAACGAATCCGATGAAATTCAACGCAAACAGAGTCTCGTTAGCAAGATAGGTAGCTTCAGAATCTTCGAGCTGATGTTTGGCAGACTCACGAGTCCAGCCAAAGAGGCAGTCGATTTTTTACTATTGGATAAAAGCCTTGAAATTCGAAGCTTCTCTACAACTATTATACAGGACAAAGAAATCATGAGACTACTTCATTGTGCCGCTTTAAACTGTTGCATAGCAGTGGTTGGCTCTAAAGGTGATAACGAAAGGCACGCAATAGTTTTTCGAGAATTTCCTCAGAAGAATATCTTCTTCTGGCAAAGAATCGTCGACTGCGAGAGAGAATACAATTTTCAACCTGGACCGCCGTGTTCGAAGAAGAGAACAGTTAATATACGTAGAACACCAGAAGACCTCCAGATACCAATCGAGCCAACGTTTGATTTCTATTTTAGCCGATATGATCCAACAGATATTGATTTTAATAAGAGTAACAATCCAACTGACAGAAGACAATCATTGAACCTTGAAGAAGACGAGTTCAACGAACATGAATGCGCAGCTATGATCACCGGTATCATGATCCACCTATCGAAATCGATGTCACGTCTGCCGGATATTTGCGACGAGGTTGCTGAAGCTGATCTGCCTTTGTGGATTAGTTGCTTCAGAGATGCCTTTAATAACACTGAAAATAACGTGAGACTTCTACTTATGAGAATCGTCAGCAATGCTAAGAAAATCTTTCTTCCCTACTTAAGATGCTTATTCGAAGGACTTGCGAAAACTGTAATTTCTTATCTGAAGGACAAGATACTGAATTACCTCGTTAGAAACATGTTATTTATCTTCATAGAGTGTAAATATGATTTAAAGACTCAGTCTGAAGTATTCATAGCCCAGGAGCTTTTTGAAGCTGTAATCAGCAGATCTAAGGATGAAAATGAGAAAGTATGTCTTTACAACGTACAGATATTGGAGGGTTTTGTCAATACTTGGGAAGAACATTTGAAGACTCCAAAGAATCTTGAAACGATCATTGAAATGGATGAAGGATTAGCTATCAAAATTATACTGATGCTGTTCAGGCACCACATTGATAGAGACAATCTGATGAGCAAACGCGAGGTACACAAACTTGTGAGGAAACTCATGTTTATGTGGCAGGAACCTACAACACCACAAGCTTTCGAGACTTTAGGTTGGATAATGAGATTTGTTACAGAAGAACAGAGACAGACTTTGATCAAGGATGATCTTGAGCATTTATTCAACTACATGGAAAGGTGCGTATATCTCTAAGCACCTTGAACAATTAAGATTTCATTGTTAATTGAAAAATTAATTGAATAATCGACTTATTTCTCTTTTCAGACTAAGCAAAGACATATGTGTTCGGAATTTTTATCTGACCTTCATTGGTTGTCCTATGTTATCTTTACGAGAAGAGTTACGACGATTTAGAGACCCAGTGCCATTGGAAAATGATGAGCGTCGTGCCGAGTGCTTCGAGATATTCCTGGAGTCCATAAGCGAACTTACCAGTGAAGAAATATATTCTATGCTGGATTCCATGAACCTCATTGGACTGTTACAAGATCGGGTTCTACCTTGCGTCGATATTGGTTTCAGAATACTCTACAGACTCACGTTTATTTTTGAGGAACCCAAATTATTACCCTATGCTCAAGCCATCGAAAACTATACGAAAGCGGACAATTTACTGGAACATAAGAAAATGGCTTATTCGTTTTTCATTCATATTTACGAGAAGCACTCAAACGTCGATAACAGAATGTAAGAATATTGTTTTTCTTTCAAATTGTAAAAACGTCACATTTTAAGCTTCATGAATGTTTACAGGGATATCGACGTTGAATCAAGTCCCAGTGAATTATTAATTTTAAGCCGTAGAATCTTGATAAACGGTACGATAGATCCGAACGACGAGATTCAAGATTTGTTATTGACTTTCTGGAAGGTGCGCCTCATCGATATTGTCGATACTCCACAGCGTCTTTACCATTTACTCGATCTCTGCACACCAGAGATCCACTCCAGTTTTGCCCAGTTCTTCTGTTCGATGATGCTCAATTTAACTACCCGTTCACGCGCGGCGGAAAATCGACTTCTTTTTGCGCCATTGGTTGATTGCGGATTCGAAGACCACGAAGTTGCGACATCTAGGAGATGGGAGAGAAGAAAAAAGCGTTGCGTTAAGTTAGCGCCGTCGTTTGCGCCGTCTTTGACAGGATTATTGGAAAGAGCTGTCGTTGAGCAAGGTAGTAGAATGAGAAGACTCGATAGAGACGAAAGACTTCAAGAGACGCCAGCTGGAGCTTTGGCATTGAGTTTGGATGTGATCGACCGATTGGCAATGTAAGATCCGTTTTTTTGAAAATTTTCGCGCTATTTGACAAGGATTTTGATTAGCTCGTCTGACAACCAATCGGGTCGCTCGTTTTATGCTTCGAATTTATAGATTCTTTATTTTGGTTAATCCGAGTTCTAAAAACTTCTCAATCGCCGGTTAACAATTTTTTAAAATAGGAAATAATATTTATTTCACACTTCTCTATAATATCCGTTTTCTAAAAGAGAGAATTAAATCTATTTTACGCTTCTTAATATCGTCTTAATTGAATCTTTAAATAAAAATTTTTGTTATATTATTTCGTACGTTAGGTGTATTGCAGTTGGTTAATTTGAAATTTTGTTCCACAGGCCTAACGGTTCGGTGAAACACGAACGAGCTGTAGATCCTTCAAGGATTCAAACTTTGCCGACGAAAGTTCAAATCTCATCAGCGCAACATTCGCTGGTTTATAATTATTACGAAAGAATTAAACAAGAAGAAGAAGAACAAAGAGAAAGCGCGAAAATCAATCGTAGGTATAGAATAGGTAGTTATCCGGATGTTGAAATCTATCAATCGGACGTCGTCGTTACCCTCGACGATCTAGTTCGACAAGATACGAAATTTGCCAACGATCTCCTGGTCTCTATAATTTGCGCTATGGCAGAAGGCGTTGTTGACGAATCTTTCCACGAAGAATTGATCAAATCGATAAGCAAATTTTGTCGAAATGTTCTGAAGCAACCGGAAAACGCTTGCATTGCTGCTTCTGCGATGGAGTTGTTGTTAAAGAACCGATGCACGGATTTCGATGTTGAGGATGTCACCAGAGTAGCTAAAACAATGGAACTACAATCTTTAGGTTTGTTGAACATTTTTACGTATATTTTCGGTGTATATATGAACTATATATGCATTAAGAAATTATCATATACTTAATTAATATTTGTTTTATGTTAGGTATACTTTTACTTGAAATGGTGTCAATTGAACGCAATAAATCGGTCTATAATTATCAGGCGCAAAGTTCGTTTGCTAGTGCTATTGACCAACCACTATATCATAATTTGGAACTTTGTAAATTGTACCGTTCGATTGGAGAAGATGATGTTGTTCGCGGAATATTATCCAAATCGATATTACCTTCAGGTTTAGAACACTTACATCAAGCTAGTTTAAAGGAAGCAGAAGGTGATTGGATTTCGGTGAAAACTGAGTACGAAGCTGCTTACGAAACTCTTACTGGGACTTCCAAAGATTATTGTATGGATGGTTTATTTCAGGTGAGTGATAATTGTTGTAGTATTTATTTCAAGGGAAATTCATTTTAGAGTAAAATAAGGAAATTTTGATAGAGAAAAAGCAGATAGTGATTAATATTGTAACTGTACATTTATTTGTGAAATTTTGCAAATAGGATATTACTTTGTTGAGATATAATTTTTTTAAATATCAATTAGTGTGATATTTTTTCACAGTGTATTGTACAAAGTTCTCAAGTCCAGTCAAACATCTGTTAAAATATGGTAACATTATGATTTCGCATTATTATGCAATTTGCAAATGCAGAAATACAACTTCGTTAATGTCGAATGAATTAAATTGTAAATTAATAGTTTTAATATTTATATATGTATATATCTACAAAGTGTAACCAAGAGACTTTAAGCAGGATTCTCTTTGCCTTCGTATCTCCATCTCCACCAAGTGACCTTCATGCGATCCCACACGTTTTCCCAAGAATTCATGGCAGGCCTAACATCCAGTAAGGCAAATTTATGATTTTTGTCTACATCTCCACCATCGTAGTAATCTATAATATATTTGACATTTTTCCCACATCTATCTACGATCCAATCGTGTCTGTCAAATGGTAAACCATATCCAAGCCAGTAACGAATCCTGGCTCGTGGGGAATAATCTTTGGCTTTGCCACCAAAACTTTTGAGCTTTGGATCCATACATTCAAATGCATGTAATGCTTCCCATTTAAGTACTTCACGCCAAGCTTGCTCATTATTAGCATTATGAATTTTAATAATATCATCCATGTCCTTGGGTGAAATGTCTTCGTCTTTCCATCTCCAACCTTTACGCAACATTGCATTCCAGAACATCTGTGGTGATGGATAGACCCAGAACCCACCTTCTTCACTGGCTTTTGGAATAGAGGAAACTTGTCTCTCTTTCGACAATGGAAAAGGTTGATCAGGTGCTGGATTTTGATTCTCCTTTGGCATCATGTTTAATGGATTCAGATCCGAGGTATCGTCGTGTTGAACTGGACATTCACTTTTCTTTTTTGTTGGTGGACTAGCACCTTGATGGTGAACAGGACATTCAGGAGGAGGCTGTTTTCCTTCAGGGTATTCATTCTTATTTATTGGGGGATGGTCACTCGGAAGTACAGGAGATGCTGATGACACTGTGTTACCCATGTTGGTATTATCTATAAAAAAAGTTACAAAAGCAGTGATTTCTTATTAAAACGGCAACATCAAGCTATGACGTAAGTCCTAAAACATACATACCTAGGGGGTATCTTCAAAGTGAGAAAAGCTGGAACTCAATTTATAGGTTATAATTCTTAAAATATGAAAAACTCGATTGTCTTTAATGAATAGAATTGTACAATTCGGTAAAAATGTGCAGTGCCGTCCACTAAAACACTAATTACTGGCAGTGTCGATGATTCTATGACATTTTATAAATTTTCATTCAACAATCATTTACGATGTAAGCGCCGACTCGTCGAGTCTTGAACTGATCGCGCTCTCGTAGCGAAAGCTATGACACGGAAATGCATCGAAAAATTTTTCGACACTATAAATTATGCAAGGTTAAGTTAGGATGAGGAGTCCTCATTGAGGACCAACGTCAAGAGCTTTGAGAAATGATAACAAAATCTGATTAATTATTACTTCATTTTTTTAATATTTCCGTTACGTTAAGCAATATCAGACAAGTTTCAAGGTCGCGCTTAAATAACTCGTAATTGACTATAATAGATCATTTAAATTTATTAACAATTATAATTTATTTACAGTGTCTCGGCGAACTATCATCGTGGGCGGAGATTAATAAAAGAATAGACACGATATTGAATGAAAATTACGAATCTATTTGGCAAAATTCAACAAAGGATGATCTTCTCCCATGGATTTTCACAGTAAGTTTTTCGAAATATATATAAATGTTTTTCATTTTACCCAGATCTATGTATATTAATGTTAAAAATATTATAAAAAACAGGCGCAACTGCAAAAACAGATCGAAGATATCGTTATCGGTCGATCCTCGAATATGGATTACACCGAACGTTTGGACGCTTGGATCGATTCCCAAGGAACTTCTATTACGAAACGTTATGGAGATGATTTATGCATGTTTTATCTGTGCTCTGGAAAAGATGATTCGGAAACTATGGCTCGTCGTTGTTTGCAAGATTGCTCTAAATATACCTTCACCCATATGGACCAACCGATTAAAAAAAATAAATTGAAAAAAATCCAAGAATTGGAAGCTTATTTAACAATGCTTGGCTCTAAGGATATTGAAATATCTGCGATGGAGCTGTTACGTTTTTGGGATACAGTAACTTTTAGCGAGTATGAAGATTTTTTTATCGCGTTGCAGTGTACAGGGTATAGATTAGCGTTTGCTAATTTAATGATTAAACAATTGACGGACAGTAATTGTAATAATCGGTTAGTGATTTAAATTATTTAAATTAAAGTTTCTATTGAGCTGTGGTATATTATTACAATATTTTATTAATTTCTTTTTAATTTTAGAGTACTTATTGATATTCTATCAGCAAGTTTGTACGAGGATCTCAAAATCAGCGACTTAGCGATTTTGAATCGTAACAGACCCGTGGCTCATAGGCACATTATGCGGGTCGAACAAATCCTAAGTCAGTTTGATAATACTGACGTTAACTATGTACAACTTTGCGCAAATTTTAATCTTACAGCGTCTCGATTTAAATTCCTGTGCGGAGAAATTGAAAATAATCTTCGGGATAAGATTGAAAACTATGTGACAGCTTGGCAACTGGCTGATGTCGTTGTCAAAACTGATGGCTTCGATCTTTCTACGAGGACTGAGGCGAAGCTGCAAATTTTCGATGTTACATCGAAACTTTTTTTGAATAACGCGCATTCCGTTCATCAAATGATAAATAACGAATTTATCAGAAGCATTCTTAATGTGGAAAGAACTGATCGATTTTTTGTCGAGGTTTTGGAATATAGATGGAATTTAATAAAAGAAGCGTGCACTGAAGAGAGTAACAAAGATATGTCCAAAAGTTACACGAAATTAGTGGAATACTGCTGTGATTTAATAGATGATACGTACGAACAAAATGTTCATCTGTGCGATGAACTTGTTTCAGCTATTCTGACAGGTATGCGCTTAGGATCAACAAAAGTAACTAAATATTTCCCACGACTTTTACGGACTTCATTGTATAATAGTAGAGCGCGCACTCTTAATATATTTGTTGAAAACTGCAAAACTGTACCTACCTGGCTGTTTTTGTTGTGGCAGGTAATGAGTTATTAACTTATTTATAGGAATCCTTTAAAACTATAATTATTTAACATTACATATGTTTGCAGGAACATATTCTAACGTGTCTGAACACTACTCTTATGCCTCTTACTTTACCAATAGTTGAAAGAATAGCGAAAGAATATCCGAATGCAATAATTTACAGTTTTAGAAGGATATACCAAGACTACTCGAATTTACGAAATAATTTAGTTATTGATAAAATATACAAAACTTTATTCTCAAATATAAAGACAGAAGCCTTTTTCAACGCTATGGAATATATGTGCCAACCAGAACAATACTTACGACACAATTTAACGTTACTGTTTGGATTAGTGGAAAATCACAATGCGCTAACTAAAGCGCTTAATTCTCTTATTGAAAAGGTAACAATATTTGTTTAGAAATACTGTTTTTCCAAACTTGTCAATGTTCAATAACTATAATTATTTTGTACAGATATCGGAATCGTCGTCTGTGGATGTTTATTTCAAAGGTCCTGTGTACAAGGAAGTTTTCGCAAAATATTGTAATAGTCGAGGTAACATTATCCAAGAACTTAAAAACATATCTGACATTGAAACAATGAAAAAAGAAATCAAGAAACTTTGCTACGATTTAAATTTATCTATGTTACGGAGACTTGAAAATAAAAAAAAATTGAAATCTTCTCAACTGGCTAATTACAGTCCATATTTAAGTGACTTTGTAGGAGAAGATATTGGTATTGAAATTCCAGGTCAATATACTGGTTATAAAAAACCATTAGAGCAATCTCACGCTAAGATTATGAGGATAGAAGGTTCAGTAGAAGTTGTTGATGGAAGTGGATTTCTAAAAATTAGCTTACTTGGAACCGATGCCGAGAGTAATGAATATTTGGTCAAAATTGGTGTAGACCTACGATGCGATCAGAAAATGCAACAAATTTTCGATTTGGCCAATGATACTATTTTTAACAATGTCATGTGCAAGAAAAGGAAGCTGTCTATAAATACCTACAATATCGTACCTTTTTCACAATCATTCGGTCTTGTTCAATGGATCCGGCAATCAAAGTCGTTAAAGCAATTTATAACGCTTTCGTCAGTAAATAAATCAGACTTGCTTAGGACTATAACAAAGTATCAAAATTGGCTGAAAGACGCTGACATTGACGAATCTTTCTCAGAGATCGAAATTCACAAAAGAGCTTTACTAAAATACACCGCGAAAGATGTTGTTGCGAAGATAAATGAACTTTCAGACAGTTTTAACTGGGATATTTTACGAAGATGTTTCATACAACTGAGTCAATCGATGGATATTTTCTTTGAAGTATGCTAACCATTAACAATTGAATTTTCTGTATATTATTTACAAAATGATGTATATTAAATGCTTTACTTTGTTTTCAGCTGCGGCAAAATTTTGTTAAAAGCTACGCTACTATGTGTATTGTCGATTGGATCATGGGTGTGGGTAATCGAAGTTTGGACAAAATTCTAATTGAAACAATTTCGGGGAAGTGTTACGGTCTAGATTTTAGGATGGCGTTCGGTGCAGGAGTTGCTCAATTAATACCTGAATTAGTACCATTTAGACTGACCACGCAGATTCTCGGAGTACTAAGACCATTTGGAGAAAAAGATCTACTTGGATCTATAATGTCTTGTGTACTCACTGCACTGAAAAAAGATAAAAACTTAATTGTAGCCTGTCTTTATGCGTTCTTGAATGAAACATTGAATCAAGATGAAATAATAGATCAAATATGGAGAAATAATGACAAAAGTATGTCTACATTTATAAAACTAAAAAAATACTAGTTTGATAAATTGTTAATAATAATTGAAAATTGCAGGTATAACGTGGCTATCTGACGAAAAAATTGCAATTGTAAAAAGGAAATTGGACGGGGCAAAACCCTCTATCGTGATGTTAGATGAATTGTTATGGTGTATACATGAAAGCAACAATGTTACAGAGAAAAAGTATTTTGCCTTATACAAACACATTATAAATGGCACCGAGTATAATCATATTACAGCTAGAGCTTCTATAAATCACTGTCCCCTTACGCCTGAACAACAGGTTTGTTTGAATATTTTTCAATATTTTCAAATAATCAACAAAATCATTACATTTTATAATTTTTTTAATAGGTGCTTTGCTTACTGGATCAAGCAGTAGACAAAAATTTACTAGGTCGAATGTCATCTAAATGGATACCTTTTCTATAATATTGCCTCGCATTAATTTTAAATTAAATTAAATATATTTATGCATATGTATTATATTATAAATAAAACTATTTTTGATATTTTCAGTAAAAATAAGTCTTATTTTTATTCATTCTTTACTTGCAAAAGTATATTAAAAATATGACATAAAACGAACCGATCAAAAATAAGATGAAAGATAATGCAAAAGATACTACGAAAATTTATCTCAGATAATCGATAATACCGACTGTTGTACGTAACCTCTAACTAAAAATATTGTTTTAGTGCCGACGAACACATTCTCAGCATGTTTACGAATTTGTAATAATTGATTATTCAGAAAAATCGAAGATGAATCCTGGAATTACCAATAGAGTCATAAAAAAATATTTTCATCAACATTATCGTCAAATTTTATCTCTGCAATGTGATATCAACAGAAACAGTAGTGCTTATCACACAGTGAATTTTAAGCAAAAATATGAAAATCGCAATTGTAGTTTTTCACTTTCAGAACATTATTCAAGGAAAAAATTGTTTTCCAATTCGATTCTAATCAATATGACTTTTCATAGAAATATAGGGAATGAAATACAGGACTTCTCAAAGATGTTTGACAGTGTGGTTTCTGAAAGTAGGCAATTAGTGCCTGCTGAAGAAGCTGCAAGAATTGCTTCTTCTGCTTTACCAGAATTTTTAAAAACAGTTGCAGATTGGAAAATAGTGCATATAGCTCAGAATACACTTTTAAATGTACACGATTTATCTGGATTGCCATGGTTTTTATCTATCCCTCTAGCTGCCTTTGTAGCAAGACTTATTGTTACATTGCCTTTTTCTGTGGTTCAGGTAATGAACAATTTGATACAATATATGTAAAAATTTTATGCTGATTATGAATTGTATCAGTATTAATTTAAATTTTTTAAATTATTTTAGGTACAGAATTCGGGTAAATTACAATTAATCCAAGAGGAAATAAAACCTACTATAAAGACTTTGCAAAATGAAGCAAGTCTACATTGTTCTTACCATGGATGGCCAGAAGATCTTGCAAAAAGACACTACAAGTTAGCGGTAAATACAGTTATCTAATATATGCTTATGTAATGCATCAATCTTAAGAGCTAAAGTCTAATTATGCCATTCATCTATATAATTAATGTTTTAGGTCCGAAAAGAATGGAATGCTTTGGTTGTAAGGGATAACTGTCATCCTGCAAAGTCTTATATACTGGTGTTAGCTCAACTACCTCTTTGGTTTGCATTTTCAATTGCAACTAGGAATTTATGTTATATGCTACCTATCCCAGATGTTAGTATGTATCAATTGTAAATTTTACTTTTTCTTTTATTTTTTAAACTTCTCGATAAGAATTTAAATAACTACCAAATGTAAATGTTCGTTACAGGTGCCCAGGTAACTTATATGGAACTGATGGTTGGTGGTTTTGGATGGGTACAAAATTTGACAGATGTTGATCATTTTTTAGTACTACCCGTCTTACTGGGATTAATAAATTTGTCGATAAACGAAGTAAGTTTTTTCATTTATACATTTTTCCACGATTATAATAGTCCACTTACATAACAATTCAAATTACAGACACACAATTTATTCAGAACTAGTGAACCAACGAGATTCGATAGATGGAGATCCAATTTATTTCGTTTCATCTGTATTGCATTAATACCTATAGCCGCATACATGCCAGCAGTAGGTTTATTTTCTAAATAATGAATTCAATAAAGAAAAAGAGTATAAATTAAATTCGTTTATTTAATTTTAAGGCAACGAACGTTTATTGGATAACGAGTAGCTGCTATGGATTATTACAAGCCTTCCTCTTGCAATCGCCTCGTCTGCGAAGGTCTCTTGGAGTACCGATTACCCCCGAGATGAACCATCCGTATCGACACTTTTATAAAAACCTAAAGTCAAGGCTACCCACAGCGTAGATTGAATCGAAGCAGAGGAAAGAAAAGGAAACGTCAAACGATTAAGAGGTGCGCGAAGATTCTTTTTCCTTGGAAAATGGCAAAGATCAAACGTACACGAGGACTATCTCATTGTAATATCTATTGCGTAAATGATATGACCAAATGACGCGATTCCTATAGTCTGTCGCGCTTTATGCACATATTTTGCTCGGCTCTCTTATGTTTACTTAGTTACTGTATTTCTGGTTTCACGCTAATCGCAATGCGGGAAATTTCGCAAGCTAAACGATTGTATCGAGAAAACACGATGATTATGCATGCTATTAATGGCATCTCCGATCTCGCTAGAGACTATCCGACAGAGAGTAACTTAGAAAATTACGTCACTTTGATTCGGTGACTATTGGCGAGGGGAAGTTGTTTAAAAGCAATCGTTCAAATGACTAAATGGCTCATTAGGCTTCAGAAGCCGCTGTCGATAACAACAACTTTAATAATATATAGTTTTCGTAGATTTTTTTTATAGTAAAAATGAAATTGAAAATAAGTCTTTTTGTTACTATTATCAGTGCGACTATCCTCGTCGATTTAGTCACTGTAAGTAAAATTGCTATAAAATGAACTCTAAATCTTTATACAACCACTAACGAGACTCTATGATTTACACGTTTTATTATATTAAAATACACAAGTAAATAATGTTAATCTTTATTTTCAGAGCGAAGTGCTGCCTTATCCGGGTGATTGTACAAAGTATCAAAATTGCGATTACAGCGGTTGTTTTGTTTTTGACTGCGCACCAGGTACCGAGTTTAATCCAAAAATAAATGTTTGCGATTATCCATTGCTCGATCGTGAATCGTGTGGCAAGCGCGCTACGCCGATAAACGCTGCTGGTAGCGGTGGTCCGTCGGGTGGAAACGATTCGCCGGCTAACGAAGACTATGGCGAAGACGAAGACGATAACGGAGACGACGACGATGACGGTAACCAGGGTGGAAACCAGGGAAGCGGTGGTTGCAACCAAGGACGAGGTCCTTGTAATCAAGGCGGTGGTTGTAATAAAGGAAAGCCCGGGCCTTGTAACTCTCGTCCAGGAGTGAGTCAAGGAAAATCGTCTTACCGCCCTGGAGTCTCAGGTGGAGGCCAAGGTGCAAGTAGTTCTCACTCGGGTAGTCAAGGAGTCAGTGCAGGCGGTCAAGGAGTAGGTAAACTCAATTATGGAAGTCAAGGCGCTGGTTCAGGCGGTAGTGGGGTAGGAAGTCAAGCTTCTCACTCAAGTGGATCAGGAGTCCAAGCTTCTTACTCGAGTGGTCAAGGAAGCAATGCAGGTAGACAAGGAGCTGGAAATCTTTATTTAGGCGGTCAAGGAGTAGGTAAACTTAATCATGGAAGTCAAGGCGCTGGTTCAGCCGGTAGCGGAGCAGGAAGCCAAGCTTCTCACTCAAATGGTCAAGCAATCAATGCAGGTGGACAAGGAGATGGTAATTCATACCCTGGTGGCCATGGAGTAGGTAAACTCAATTATGGAAGTCAAGATGCTGGTTCAGGTGGTCTTGGAGCAGAAAGCCAAATTTCTTACTCAAGTGGTCAAGCAACCAATGCAGGCGGACAAGGAGCTGGTAATCCATACCCTGGTGGTCAAGGAGGCATGGTAGGTAGCTCAGGAAACCAGCTCTACTCTGGAAGACAAGACGCTGGTTCAGGTGGTTTTGAAGCGGGAAGTCAAGCGTCCTACTCAAGTGGTCGAGGAGTCAGTTCAGTCAGTTATTATTCAGTTGGTCAAAGTGTCGGTTCTGGAAGCCCATCGCATCCGGGAAACCAAGGTTCCAATGGTGGTGGCTGCAATGGTTCCTGTAATCGTCCTGGAAAGAAAGGTCCACCTCGAGGTGGAAATCTTCAACAATCCGTTGGTGATGATTATCAGACTAAACAAAGTTCTGGTAGTGGTCATCAAGGAAACGTCGGTGGTGGTCCAGCGTATTCACCGCCGAACAGCATCTGCAACTATAAGAAATGATTTGGTTCAATGTTTTTAGACTTTTTTTAGTCTTACGCTATTTGTGCGTGCGAATCGAGCAGCCGAATACGAAGCAACTACTGTGCGTTTATAGAATAAATTTTTACGTTTGAAATCGATAAAATATTATTATGTAATACATCGAGTAAATAAATTATTTTACATTAATTTAAATTTTATTCGTTTGTTCGTTTACTGACTACCAATAGATAATTTAGCACTAGATAAGTTTATTGATTTATTGCAGTGTAAATCATCCTTTTATTTCAAATTTACGCAACACTGTATACAGCGCGTATTAAGTATCTTTCTTTTTATCTACAAAAGATGTCCTATAGATATATTTGTCTTCTGCACTTAACCTAAAATCTCATGTTAGCTGTTCTCTAGTGCTGAAATGGACCTGGTTGTGATTGTGATGTAAACATTACATTGAACAATTATGAATTTAACAATTTCATCTCGATTTTTTGCTCGAACTTTTCGACAGAACTTCTGTCGATATCTTTCTTCACAATCAAGTGTGGACAAAAGTAACAATAGAAATGGAGTGTCGAATTTCCACCGACGATTTGAAAATCGTTCCTCTAATTTTTTACTATTTAGACAACCTTTTGAAAAATCCTTGTGCAATAGACCTTTGCCATTATGTGCCAGTTTTCAAAGAAATTTTTCAAAAACAACAGAAGATCCACTAAACTTTGAAAAAACAATGGATTCCGAGACGGTAAACTCATCACTTGAGACAAAAACATTTGAAGAAGAAATGGAAGAAATATTAACTACATGTAAAAATGTAGTTGATGACTTTTCAGAAACTACAGTTGTTAAATATGCCGAAGATCTTTTAATAGAAATGCATAATATTACTGGATTACCATGGTGGGCATCAATTGCTCTTACTGCATTTTTTATCAGAACAACAATTGTTTTACCTTTCTCTGTGACGCAGGTTTTGAAATTGATTAGCTTATATGAATTATTTTTTACTACACTTTTTTGAAATTCATTTAACATGACATGTATATTTAAAACTCATTTCCAGGTTAAAGTTATGGGAAAATTGCAAGTGGTTACATTGCATTTAAGGACTGTTGTGCAAAGATTGAAAATTGAATCTGAACAAGCTTGTAAAAGATTTGGCTGGCCTCGAGAGATCACTGATGAAAAATTTAAGCAAGCAGTAAGGCAAAATTTATAATCCTCGCTATGTTTTACTCTGTTCAATGTGTATTTTATCTATGGTTTTGTACAGGTTAAACTTGAATGGAATGATTTAATGGTGAAAGAGAATTGTCATCCTTTTAAAACTATATTTCCTCTCCTAGTTCAGATTCCAACGTGGGCAATATTTTCAGCTGCTTTACGGAACTTATCAATGCCACCTGCAGATGGTGTAGCAGGTACATTATTATAGGCAAATTACTCAAAATATTCCAATTGAACATTTTTATATTATTCAAATTTATATCTTAATTTGTTATTATTTTTCAAAAATTATATTTTAGCCAGTGATACTTATACACAGTTATCAACTGGTGGTTTTGGAACGATCACAGATCTCACAGCTGTTGATCCTTTGGTATTACCAGTGACACTTGGGGTTCTTTATTGTTTAACAATAGAGGTGATTTTTACTGCATTATATATAATTATAAAAAACTTATAAATTGATCATAATTGTATATTTTATTCTTACGAAGACTCACAGATTATTTAGAGCAGAGCCGTACGTTTCTGCAGAACAATTAAAATGTTTACTACTGCAATGTCTGAACCTCATGATAGTTGCACTTAGTATGTCTTCACCTTCAGTAAGTATTAAAAAAATACTAGAAAATTCATAACATACTTTTTTAGGAAAAATCTCAGTGAAATACTATAAAAACAATTTTTAACTATATAGGCATTAAACATCTATTGGATAAGCAGTGCTTCATATGGATTAATACAAGCTTTCATTCTGAATACACAAACTTCGTATCGCCTTCTCAATATACCAGTCTTGCATACACCAATGGAACATCCGTATCGCTTATTTAACAAAAATTTGAAGAACCGATTTAAGAAAAAAGAAAAGGAACCTATATTTATAATTGAAAAATAAGAAAGGTACTTCATATATTCAAATAATTAATTACATTGTTTATTATTTACAAATCAATGTTTTGAAATTCATTTTTCCAAGCACTTCCGAGTCTCATTTAAATTCACAACGCGTACTTGAAGGTTTCTCCTGTAATCGATTAATAATCCGAGAAAAATTCCAACGTCGATCATTAAAACTAAGGAAAATACGATGTTTCTACATGCAATACTTAATACCTTCTATCCGAGATGCATTAAAGATAGTAATAGAGCGAATCTCGAAAAATGACGTCACGTAAATTTCCGCAACAATTGACGAGGGAAGCGCGAGTCCTGTTTAAATATGAACGTTAAAAAGCGTGGCTTGCTTATTAAACTTTAGACGTTCCTGCCGTTGACAAGGCAGCACACGCGATTTTTTTTTATACACTTGCCAAGCAATTGTAACAAACTGTTAGCTGACATGAAGACTGGCTCGTTTATTTTCTGCGTTGCTTTAAGTGTCTTTTGTCTTCTCGTCAATCTAGTCAATGTAAGTAGCTAAATAAATACGCGTGATATTTCTTATTGTAAAATTAGTTGACAATTTTATGTACCCTCGATAAATATTCTTGCAAATAACTCTATAAAGTATTCTCACTTTATCGTTATAATCTCGAACTCGCACACGACGCGGATATAATTAATACAACACTTTTAACAATCTTCGTTAAGTTAATCAATTGCATATCTGATTGCATCTCGTTAAATTGTTCAATCGGCTATTTAAATCCATTAAAGTCATTTAAGAGCGACGATAAAAGGAGCGCAACTATGCAATGCCACAATTTGAACAATCGAAAACTGATTTAATAGGTACAAGGTCAGAACTACGGAGCAGGTTACGTGTTACCGGTACCGGGTGACTGTTACAAGTACCAGGTGTGCGATTACAGTGGCTGTTTCGTCTTCAATTGCGGCATCGGTACCGAGTTCAATCCTAAAATTCTCGTCTGCGATTATCCTTTGCGAGATCGAGGTGCCTGCGGTAGTCGAGGCGTCGTTACACAAGGACCTGCTTATCCTGGAGGATCTCAAGGATACCCCGGTAATTCGGGATATCCCACGGGCGCTTATCCAGGAAATGCTGTAAATTGATTTCGAAGAGTATAAAGACAGATTGGAACGATCCGCTGCATTACATATTATTGCTATTGTACAATTGATAGATGTACAGATTTACATAACGTGTAAATAAATTGTTGACATTTTTACAATAATGAGAGTTTGCGTGGTTGTACGATTATTTCGCTTGCGACATTGGATGGGAATTGAATAAACAACGCGATTATCTTGGCTGATGGTTTGATTGATATTGCCACGCTTGGCGATGGAGATGCAGTATCGTCTCATTTATTTTTCTGAGGTAATTGTTGATTTAACAGATTTATGATAATCGTAATGATATTCCTTGGTTATGATGTATTTTTTTTATTGATTTCATAAATCATATTTTGTTGCCTCGAAGACATTCGGTTTACGTATTACGTTGAACTTTGAAAATTATTAGCCAATTACTGCGTATGTAAATGTTTCGTGTTTTTTTCATCAATTACATAAATTTCTTATCTTACATTTTTTTTCTCGATAAACTGTGTATACACTATGAGTAAAATTTGAATGGTTCAACTAGACACATATCAGTTCGAAAGATAACAGCTTCAACGTTAGGATCAGTTTTCTCAGAACAGTCATTTTTTCGTTAAATGTCTATCAATTAAAAAGAAATTCCGCACTCTAACCCTGCATCCTAATCTAAATTATTTCTAAGTAACACGTTTCTCAACAAGCGAGTAAATAATTTTGTTTACCAGTCAACTCAACAATATATCGTTTCAGGCTTTTTTTTTGTTTTACGCGAGATTTTTACTGAGATATATATTAGTGTGTCACTTAAATTCTAGAAAACAATTAGCTTACGTCGTACGTACAGTACGAGGCGATATACGTCAGTAGTACGGAGACCTTTGACTCGTTCAAATTTACAAGAGACGATTCGCTCGGTTTCTCTCGTCTTAATTCGTTGAGTTACTATAAAGGATTAATATAACGAAGCGAAGTGGAAACAAAGTATTGAGATGAAAAAGATTTAAAAAAATTTCAATTCCCCGCCAATTGTAGAGCTTTGGCCTGGTTAATAACTATATCTAACGCCGTGTGTGACTTAATCGAATTGGACGATTGAAGAGTGTAGGATATTTTTTCTTATCGAGTAGGTTACTGTATCTCTAAACTATGATTTGTCTCGATGATTTTATCGAATAGTATAGAATAAAGAGAAATAAATAAAATTTCACCAATTTATGTATGCGTAACAGAAAATTCAAGTTTACGCTGAAATTCATTGCCCAATTACAAACGAAAGGATCTTTGTATAGTCAAGGCGTCAAATTGCTATAACGAGTCGTCATCGTAAATTATATCTTCACTATCAAAGTCGACATCTCCGAGCAATTTTTTTTTCGACTATACGCGCACTCGACCCCTCGTATTGTGCATTGAGCAATTACCGTAGGGTCACCATCCAATTCTCGCGGACCACGACTTATTCATTCTCGAGGCAAACGTATATTATACTGTTCCTTACATTTTTGTGTGTATACACAAATGTGTTACCGAGAAAAATCATCGAATCACGTGCACGACTACTAATTGACTCGTTAATACTTTGAAAAGATATTTATCGAGTACTAAAGTTACACCATCAAAACGAAAGATAAAAAGAAGCTAACGATGACTTCACTGCTCGTTGTAAATAAAATTATTCGATTTTCCTTACATCGTTTCAAAAGACCTTACACGTCGATTCTTTTATTACGCGTATTAAACGTTCATTGACTATTTTTAAAATAAAGAGGAAGACGAAGTGGAAGCGAAAGCGTGGGAGTATATACGAAATGAGTCTCAAAAAGAAAAATACAAAACATTTGCGCAGCTTCCCAGCCGATGAAAATACGTAGAAGTATAAACGAGAAAGAGAGAGAGAGAGAGAGAGAGAGAGAGAGAGAGAGAGAGAAAGAGAGATAGAAAGAGACATCAATCAGACTCATCGAGAACAGCAGCAGCAGATGCGTCGCACTTGGTCGTATTGTCGCCGAACGCGCGCGAGAGGCGACCCGCAGCGATAACCTTTTTTCTTTTCCGAGTATAGCCCCGCCAAGTGTCGAGGGACACTCTGCGCTTGTAGAAATTCAGTCAGTCGGTCTAGGGAAAAGCTACACGCGCCATCGAATTTTTTTCCGCTTTTCCTGCGTAATAACTAAGCGATAGCACATTGCGCTCGTCGATTCCCGACGTTCCGTTTAAACGGGTCAGATTTTAAGTTCTACGATCTGCGGATGATTTTCTGAGATTTACTCTGTATTTATATATACGTAGGTTTGTGTACTTGTTTTATTCACGGAATTATCGCTATTGATAAAAATACTAATTTGATGTATCGTTATTAGGATATCCGAAAAATCGGCCATCAATGAATTGTATAGTGGAATAGCGAGAAAAAGAAAAAAAAAAATTTGTGATAACGAAATTGCGTGAATAATGTTCGCGCAAAAGCGCAGACTTTTACTGACAGTGCTGGTTAGCACTTGCGTATTAAGTCATTGCTCCGAAGCCGATAAAATCGTTGCTCCGAAATCACTGCTACAAGCGGAGAAGAATTTTCCAGATGAGGTAAGTCTGCGTATGGATCGATAGTAAAGTATGAAAAAAATTTTTTTTTTTCAAGCTATAATGATTCAAAATTATGAGTAATAGAGCTAAAAGTACAGAAGATCAGTTTTTAAATAGTCATTCGGAGCGCGCTCGATTATTATTGAAAAAAATTGCTGTCAAATTGAGTAGTAGTGGAATTGGTGGAAAAAAATTATGCTCGCGAGGAAGTTCATAATTTTGGTGACTCATGCTTCTACGGCTTGAGACGCATCGATGTATATCCTCGCGTAATCCTTGGCGATTCTTTCACAAATCATGCACAAATAATCGCTCGCGAGTTTCTTTATACTTTTTTTCTTTGTTAGCGAGTATCGATTTTGTCTTTTTCTTTTATTTCTAAGTAAATTATTATTTTATTATCAGTGAGTTATATATATATGTATGTGTGTGTGCTAGAGATTATTGTGTTTGTGTACAATAATTACTCACAGTACATACAAGAAAAACATTAATTAACGATTCATTTTCAAAACAAAATTCTGACTCTCAGCATCTGAAAGAAATCGACAACGATGAACACAACCTCGGTAAAAGAATCGTCGGTTGGCCCACTTGGCAGCAGGAAAAGGAGTATCAAAATCGAGATTCACAAATCGGTAGGCAACACTCTGCTCAGTACAATTCGGGAAACGAATGGGTAACAAGTAGTGGCCACAGTTACGAATATCATCGCCAGAATCCATCTAATCCCGTCAAGTTGTCGTCATCGCATTATGGACATAATAAATTTAATCAAGGATATGACGATAAAGAGGATGACGAATGGTACGAGGGCATTTCCAATGAAAGCACGGTATGTTTATCAGATTCTTATAACCTGTGATCATTACAATGATTTGCGTGTACGGTTTCGAGACTCCGTACTTAAATGTTTGGTTTTAAATATAGAAGCCACGAAGAGAGAAGCTTTCGAAAGGATCAGCTGATCAGCGGAACATCGTAGCGAAATATGATGTAAACGATGGTGTTCAATGCCCGAGTTCCGACGCGACCGGTATTTTCGTGTATCCGTTAGATTGCAAGTTTTATGTGACCTGTAACAATGGTAGAGCTTTTGTTCAGCCTTGTGCTCCTGGAACGCTTTTTAGTCCTGATAGTCTAGAGTGTGATTTTCCCGACAAAGTTAAATGCTATGGCGGGGAGACCGTCGATTTCCCAGGAATCGATACCGATGAATCGGCTATAGTGAGAAAAACGCTGCTTAATGGACCTCACAGTGCTACATCCGAAGAACAAGGGCTGTTGGTGAGGGAGATTTGGTTTAATTTAATACGTGATTCTTTTATATTATGCAATAAATTAGCTTGATGCAATATTATTATTGAAGGAAATATCATGCCCACCATATCTCAATGGTCTTGTGTCTCATCCATCGGAATGCACCAAGTTTCTTCAGTGTGCTAATGGACAAATTGAAATTTTGACCTGTGGTCCAGGAACAGTGTTCAACCCTATGTCGACGGTTTGCGATTACCCACAGAATGTCCTGGGCTGCGAAGGTTAATTGATTCATCTTAACTTTAAAAATATGCATCTATATACGCTATACAGTATCAACCACCAATTGTTGTAAAAAGCTAAATAACACATTAAATGTAAACAAATCGTAGACGCAGTTGTGGAGGAAGGCGCAGGGAATACAGATAGTTACAAGTACGCTCAACCAGATAAACCAGCAACTGACCACGATTACGCTGAATCTAAAGTTTTTTCGTCCGTGGAGCCGAGCAATTCTCATCTAACAGCGAAGGTCGAGTGTCCAGCTGATTTCAGTGGTCTTTTACCTCATCCAGAAACCTGTACGAAGTATCTCCAGTGTGCAAATGGAGTTACTTATGAAATAAATTGTGGTATTGGAACTGTTTTCAATCCTTTAACAACGGTATGCGATTGGCCTAGTAATGTGCCTGGATGCGGTGATAGTGTGTTTTCAATTTTTTATCATTTTAATCACGAAGGTCACAATGTCATGTATTGAGTGTATACTTTTTAATAGAAAAAAGGCCAGCTGAACAATCATTCGACAATTCTCCAAGATATGAACAACTAAATCCTTCGCATAATACTCAAAATCAAAATTTGAATGGGTATGGACATCAAGGTATTTCAGGTGTCACCATGCACGATGACGATACAGCGAGTTCCAATCATGGTTACGGTCAGCAAGGATCGTTTAACAATCAAGGCTATGGTCATCAAGGACAACATGGTGGATCATCCATTAACCAGGGTTATGATTATCAAGGTCAACATAGTGGATCACCCATTAACCAGGGTTATGGTCATCATGGACAATCTAATGGACAACATAAACAAGGCCACAGTTATCAAGGTCACATTGGTCAATCGACATCTAATCAGCATGGATTCAATCATGGTCATGCGGGTTCTACTAATCAACATGGTTTTAATCACGAAAGTAACTACGGAATATCGACCTCAAGTCAATGGCAGAAAGGCCCACAAGAGTCTTATGATTCGCAACATCAAGGATCCTCTCAAACACCGACAGGTGTATTGATAAATTCTGATAGTCAGCATCATAAACAACATCATGATCTTCATAGCCAAGAATCTCAAAGTAGCTTCGGACATGGTTCTGAATATGGGCAGATTGATCATCCGAATTCTCACGGTCAATATGAAACTTCGACTGCATATCCCTATAAAATAGATGTTCGTGGATCATTCTCAAATCAACAACCAAGTAAGAAATTCTTTGTTTTGATAATTTTATTAAAACTATAATAATTTAATAATTGATACATTTCTACAAACATTGGATTTTTTATTAGTTAAGCCAAACTTTACTACCAACGGCCATGCTCATCCATACGATTCTCATGTCTCCAATAAAAATCAACAGAAACCAATTAAAGTTCACCAAATCAATTCCGAAACATCAAACGAAGAAGATATTTCGTATAACAATCAAGGACAAACCTCGACTGAGCATACTAATCGACCAAGTAATACAACTGAAAAACCTTGGATCATGCAAATATCTAGTGACAGACGAAATTACAGCCGAGCCCATAATAATTTACCAACAAACTCTAGAACTGAAAATAAGTGGAGCACTCCAGAATTAACTGATCCGAAACCTGGTACTTTCCAACCGAGCACCTGGCGTGGTATGGGTCCAGGATACGAGAAAAGACCGAGTATTCCTGGACGTGGTCAAACCGTTAGTCAAGGTGTGTATTTCAATGTATTCTTAGTTATTATTATGTATAGTGTCTTGTTTTATACGTATAAATAATTTATTTCTAAACATGATGCATGAAGGGAACTGCACTGCTTTTGCATTGTGTCAGACTTACTGTAGCTTTTATGCATCGCAGCTGAAACAAGTGTATTTGCACGTCTTGCATGATAATCGTGGAGATTTAATATCTCTCTTCTTGTCGTAGAATATACTTAGGGTCGTTAAATAATGTAAACTTAACCTATGGATGCAACAATAAAAATCCTGAATGCCGTTGGGTTTTCCCTTGAGTGATGAAGTAAAAAGGTGGGAATGCAATTATTGATTAAAGAAACGGTGTCTTTTGAATACTACATTTGATGGTTCACGTATTAAATGCTTAGGTCCAAATGTACTGGCAACGAATGATAAACCACACGACAGACCTTTGAACCAAAATATTCAAGATTCGTACGAAGGACCACTGGTTTTCGTTAATACGCCGTCGCCAGGTAATTGTATAGTAAAATTAATAAAAATAAAAACAGTTTAATAACAATAATTATACATTCAAAATGTTTTTCAGTTTTGTTACCACCGTACGAAAATACAAAAGCTCAACTTCCTGAATTAATTTATTCGAAACCAAACAATACCCAGAACTATCAAAGTCCTGTGATAATTCAAGGCCACTCGAAATTGAGAGAACAACACGCGGATTTACCATCACAGCAGAGTGAAACAAGAGCATCAAAGCATGATGATTTATTTCCCCGTGAAATTCACCACGTGATGAACATTCCTACGCCACAAAGGCCTACCACTTGGAAGCCAGAAGTTGTATATCCTAGTCAAATGAATATAACTATGGTATGTACATATGTACCGTAATTTAGATAATGTTCTTTCTAATTTAACTTATTGAATGATAATTAATTATTTCAAGTTTTTATAAAGTTTTTCAGAAACAATTTTGTCAGGCACTAAATTTACAGTAATACAATGTATTAAAACTGTAATAATTTAATTAATGTTGAGAGATTTCAGTATACTGAGTTATTAATAATTTCTTTTGAATAATTATTTGTTAAATTACATTATACTTTTAGATTACCAGCGTACAAGTTGATGAACCAAAACCAACGAAACCCAAATCTTCAATGAAAGATGATTCAGACTCCATCGATTCTGAAGAAAGAAACAAAGAGTTCGTTTATAATCGTTCACTACTTGAACCAGATGTACCAACGGTTTCCATCGAACTCGAAGAAGACTGGAACTCATCGGTACCGTTACCTTCCGAAAAACCAAGTTTAACTAAAGAAGATAGTTACGAAAGAAAATTTGTACCCGAAGAAAACAAATCAATTGATTACAGTGACGCCGATGATTCCAACTTAGAAGTAGAGACATCAGATGGAATTAAGCCTTGGAAACCACAGCTTATTCTTCCAAACAAATCGAAATCCGATTCAAAAGAACCGAAATCGGTAGTTATGAGAGTTGGTAGCAACAGTAATAAAAGGAAGAATTTTCTTGATGACGTGGAGATAGCACCTTTCCTAGATGGTAATTTACTCAGCAAATTTGTATTATTATTATTTAAATTTTGTGTTATGGTATTTGTATAAGAATAACATTGTCAGAGGTAAGATTCAGGCTTGGCTGTGGCTTGTTTGCACACTCAATTATTTCTTACTTCATGCATCAATTATTGCTTGCACTAATTTAGATTAATCCCTTATATTTACTTGTTATAAAATCGTCATGTGTAAAAGTTCCATCTAAAGCTTTTTAAGTACCTTATTGATTTATTTATTAGAAGAGCCGCCGTTCCCAGTTGCGTATTCACCGTCTAAAATAAAATCATCTTCGCTCATCAATGGATCTTATAAATCAATGGCACTTACACCTCTGTCAGGACAGGTAAACTATCTTTTCGTTCACCTAGATGTAAAATTGTGATTTCACAATTATCACATCTTAATAACCACTAGGTGATCCGTTTACGAGGAGGTCCCGATCCTTCCGAGGGATACGTAGAGGTACAAGGAAACAAACCAGGTTGGGGTGTGGTCTGTGATTCTTCAGACAGCTGGACTCTAAAGGAGGCTCACGTCGTATGCAAACAACTTGGCTACAGAAGGTATATAACGAAGCAGAAACCAAATATTTCATAAAAATAACAAATTTTAAACAACTTCCTCCCACCTCTCAGGGGAGCCGCACTGGCTTACCAAGGCCGCTCGAGAACCTCTGAAATTCCAAAGTGGATCGCTGCGAACAGCGTCTCCTGTAATGGTAATGAGACCAAGTTCCAGAACTGTAAATTCACTCACAAACAAGAGTGTCGAGTCGAGAAAGATGCGATCGCGGTTCGCTGTATACCTCATCGAGTTGTTCATTGTCGCAAGGATGAATTGGCTCACGATGGTCAGTGCTACCACTTCGGCGAGGCTGATCAAGCTCTCAATCATGCCGAAGCTCACGATTACTGTCAACATAGAGATTCGAGACTTTTAGATGTCGTCGATCAGACGGAACAAGATTTCATCTCAGAAATGCTTACGCAGAGTCAACCTCACGTAGACTCGGTTATGACGGCTGGTATGGGATTCACGACTTTGAACAGAACCATCTGGATGTGGGAGGATTCAAATGTTGCACAGTTCAAGTGAGTAAGATCGTTACCATATCTTATGAGATGAAAGAAGATAGCATATTCGATAACAATTTGGACTTTAGGTTTACTAAATGGTGGCCAGGATGGGATGGTGATAGAAAGACAGCGCCGTTTGCCGGTTCTCGACCAGTTTGTATTTTCCTGACGAAGAAATTCCCTTGCCACGAGCGTCAGGAAAATCACTGCAAAACTGATCACTTCTTCTGGGACGTCGAAGACTGCGCCAGTTCCAACAAAGGCCGAGCTTTTATCTGCGAGCGATCGTTTGATGACATTGGTGGGTAACGTTAATTATTTTATTAAAAACTGATCGCTGAACTATACAATACCTTCTTGTAGGCTGTGTTTACGGAAATGGTAACCAATACTTTGGTAATGCAAGTGTTGCCGCATCGGGAAGAGAGTGTCTCTCGTGGTCTGATCCTCAAGTATCTCGTTCTCTCATGAATAAGGTTTGTGAGTTGTATATTTTAGATTCATTTTTCAGAATTTTCTCAAAATTCATTCGAAATTCAGGTCACGAGCAAAGAAGCTCGGGAAAAATTGAAGTCACACGACAACTTCTGTCGAAATCCGAACCCAAATAAGGAATCAAGACCTTGGTGTTTCACCGGACCTCGGGGCGAGTATGAGTACTGCGACATCCCTTACTGTGGCAAGATTCGTAAGTACAAAATTTCGTACGGACATTGCTTTCTGGAGTTTGGAAAACTAATCTACTGGAAATTATAATTCAAGTATCGAAAAAGGCTCATCTAACCGGTAGCTGCAAGCCAAAGCACTTCGAGTGTTCACCAGGCGAGTGTATCCCTTCACCTTGGGTTTGCGATGGGGAGGAAGATTGTACTAACGGAGCCGATGAACGCAAGTGTTCGTCTCATATAAACTTTTTCAAAAAGCATCCCAAACACAAACTCGACGGTTATGAAGTCGAGAAATGGCTGAATACACCGGCCAAAACCTGCGCACTCCGGTGTAAAGAGGCTGACTTTACCTGCCGCTCTTTCACGCATCAGTAAGTTAAATGAAAAATTCAATTGTCAAACAAATTTTAATGAAACGTAAAAGACAACGATAATATTCGGTTTTATAGGGCAGCCGGTAACGTGTGTTATCTATCGGATAGCAACATCGGTATGACTGGAGCTTTGGTATCGAGTGGCGAACACGACTATTACGAAATGCGCGACCACAGCTTGGACTGTGAAGACATGTTTGTCTGCGCGAACCAGAAGTGCATTAATCAGACAAAGGTCTGTGATGGAAAAAATGACTGCTTGGATCGTTCGGACGAGAAGGTCTGCACTGCGGAGAATCTGGATTATGATATCCGATTGGGTGGAGCCAATTCCAGTCACGAGGGTAGAATTGAAGTCAAAAGTGAGTGCATCGTATAATAACGATTTTTATTTTGACTTTGTCATTGTGGCAACTCGTTTATAAATTTGTGTCATCGTAGTTTTTGGCAAATGGGGACAAGTCTGCGATGACGGATTTGACCTAATCGATGCGAACGTCGTCTGTCACGAGCTCGGATTCAATCATGGAGCTTTGGAAGTACGACCTGGTGGCTTTTACGGAAATCTCGATCCACCGGAGCTTTTCATTGTCGACCAGCTCAAATGCAAAGGAAACGAGAGCAGTATTCGGGAATGCGATTTCGAAGGGTAAGAATATTCGGTATTAATTGTTAATTAGAATTATTAGCTAAATGAAAATTTTCATAGATGGGGTAAACACAATTGCGAACCGGAAGAAGCAGTGGGTGTTGTATGTAAAACTGACATCGACACCTGTCAAGAGGGTCAATGGAAGTGTGACAATTCTCCCATGTGTATTCCTACACCGTTTATCTGTGATGAGGTCTCGGATTGTCCAGACGGATCAGACGAAAGCTCTGCTCACTGTGATGTAAGATTATTCTCGACTATCATCTAGTACTTTACAAAAAACAGTTTATAAAACTAATCATGATTTATAGGCTCCATTCGAGTTACGACTAGCTAATGGTAGCAGTCCTATGCAGGGTAGGGTCGAAATTCGTCATCATGGAATCTGGGGTACAGTTTGTGACGACGACTTCTCCAATGCCACTGCTAAAGTCATCTGTCGCTCTTTGGGATACGGAGGACCGGCTATGGTTAAAAAGGACGGATATTTCGGACCTGGTACCGGTCCCATTTGGTTAGACGAGGTAATCAAATTTATTTTTCTTATATAAGTTAATACGAAGTGCTTCTATGATGAAGTACTTTTTAATGATTGTAACATCAGGATTTGAAGACATAAATATATTTGAACAATATTTAACTATGACCAATGATTCATCCATTGGCACGATAAATTACTTCCACAGTTATGATGTATCTGTTTGAATAAAACTCGTTTATGAAATGCTACATTCGTATAATTTTCAAACGCTTTAAATGTAACGATAAAAGAGACTTCTGCATTGTAAAAAAGCAATTAATTCTAGTAAAGAAATCTGGAAGTGAAATGTCATGAAAATGATTTCTTGCAGGTCTTCTGTTTGGGCAATGAGACACAGCTTTATAAATGCGAGCACGACCACTGGGGAAGGCACAATTGCGACCACCAGGAGGACGCTGGAGTTATCTGCAGTGCCGGTCCTATACCAGCCGAATACGAGGTAATTCGAGCGAGACACGCGCGTTTGAAAAAGAAAATGCATTATTAAAAAAATATGATAAATACTCAAGAGTCAGTAATAAAACAATAATATACAGTGCCATACGAGTGTGCCATAAATGTAATGTAAATAATGTAGTGTAATAAAGTTTAATGTATATAAGCACAATTCTTTTTACTTTTTTTTAAACTTAATACATACATTCATATGAAAAAAAAGAGGCGTAACTCCCGTATCCGAGCATATTACATCTATTTATTATTTCGAGATAACGACAAATTATCCGGTAATCGTATAATAGTGAGTCCTGTGTATTTCTCTATATGTATCGAGCAGAGCATCGGCGATGGAGACAAGGATCGAGAGTCAAGAATAGCCACGGATCTGAACGTCGACGATCTTCTTCCAACCGAATGTGGCAAACGACTCGAGGACTTCGCCGAGGACGACGAGCTCATCTTCGAGAGGGTCGTACGGAGCTCCGTTGCTCCTCGCGGATCTTATCCTTGGCAGGTATATAGATATATCCCGTATCCCGAATCGCACTGAAATATCGGTTGTCGGTCAAGAAAGTTTTTCTGTATTAATTAACTTATAAAAATATAAAGGTACAGAATCAAACCCTCTCTGTTATATTAAAGATAAGATTAACAGAGTAAGTAACGGAGTATTTGATTATGAAAATAAATTAGAACTTGTCAAAAATAACTGTAATATAAACTAAGGGTTTTTTACGAGTTGAACGCTGAGGATAATACATAACAATATTTGGGATTTGCTATCTGCCACGCAGTCAACCGATTATTACCAGACTATTGCTTCAAATTTTGTTTTAACGTTTGATTTAATTTTCTAAAATAATTCTCTTAAGTTCTCTTTTTTTCCTACTGAATCAAAATTGAGTGATGTTCAACATTGCATCCAAGCTTATCCCCTAAAGAATACGTTAAATTTATGACAAAAAATATTCTGTCAATGTTGAGGCGAGTATACGAGTGAGGGGCCATAGTAAATCGAGTCACTGGTGTGGTGCGGTTGTTCTGTCACCGCTTCACGTTCTCACTGCTGCCCACTGTCTCGAAGGATACAACAAAGGCACGTACTTCGTAAGAGCTGGAGATTATAATACAGAGGTACAATAAATAATAATTACAATTAATTAATTATCCAATGAGGGAAGACTATATACATATGCGTTATTTGATTTCGTTAAATTTCGGAGACTGAATTCTCACTACTACTGTATTATTACATCCAGTGTACATAAGTTTCATTTTTATCGTTAACGCAGTTAAAGGCAAATGCCAATGAGTTTCGTTTTTTACGGACATTGTTCCGTTGTCCAAAAATTAATTTTTACGAGCGCAGTTTAAGAGCTATAGATTAAGAGAAAAAAGTATTCTAAGTTCGAAGATAAACAATATTTCGTTTAAAATTCAAATGTATTCATACCTAACGTCTTTGTTGGCGGATGAAACGTAAACAAATGTAAAAACACTTTTTGTGCGTAAGATGTTAGTGGAAACTAGTTTTGTGCAACTTTTCTGTAAGGTAAGCCGTACTAACTGTTACATTACTACGCATCTTGAAACAATCATAGTACATCAATAAAAAGAAATGTTAATTTTGTAGATGCAATGTTCCTTATCGCTACTTATTATAACTGTTATAAGCTGTGCTATGGTTTCCGTTACTGCTCAGGGAGATGATCTGAATTTCGACAAGGTTGGCTTGTTTTCGTAAAACTATAATGCATGTAAAGTATAAGAAACAATAAATATTCGTTATTAACGCTATCCCGAAAAAGCACTTTCAACCTCCTAATCGTAGAAGACCTCCCCCAATAAGAGGTAGACCTGGCCATCCGTCAGTTTTAAAGTGTCCTGACAACCATGAGAATGGAATATATCCCTATAAATACAGTGACAGATTTTTCATCAACTGCTGGAACGGTGAAGCTCATCTACAACAGTGCGGTCGTGATACAGTCTTCAACCCATGGAGTAGAGTATGCGACTGGCCAGACAATGTTTACAAAGACAGGCGCTATGTAAGCAGATTCTAGAGAAAAAAATCAATCGAAAGATATACGTTTCAGTTGAGATCGGTATCGAATCGAACACTTAATGTTCTGTTAATTGTTATATCTTTGACTTTGATGTTTATCTGGAAATGAAATCTCTTTAAACGTCTTGTGTAGACTATCATTGAAATTGCAGAACTACAATCATCGAGAAGATTTGGATAATCGTGGACCCGATTCAAAAGATTTTCATTGGAGACGCAACAATTATGACTCCTGGAACTCGGAGGACGATTCTCTGGAGGATATTTTGGAATTAGAGATGAGCTAAATACAAGTCGACATATCGTACTAATAATAACAATGTTAAGACTCATTATAAACTTGTACACATTTGTCAAATAAAAGCACACGAGGTATACAACGCGATAGAGCACGTGATAATACGTTATTTTATATATTCATATAAAGGGCATATAGTCTTCCCTCGGTAAATAATAAAAGAGCGATTTCTTTCTAATAAATTGTGAATTAAAATTTGATGTAAGGTTGACGAGGGTACGGAAGCTGAAGCAAACATCGAGGACTACTACATCCACGAGGACTTCCGCAAAGGTCACCGATTAAACAATGACATCGCGGTGGTGCTACTCAAAGGAAGAGGTATACCTCTGGGAAGAAACGTCATGCCGATCTGTCTACCCCACGAAAACATCGAGTACCCAGCTGGACTAAATTGTACAATTAGTGGCTTCGGTAGTATCGAAGCTGGATCTTCCAGTGAGTATTAGAATATTTTTTCCAAAACTCATCAGCACTTGCTCTTTGTGCAATAAACAATCGTAAATAATACTTTTTCAACTGCAGCACATTCTCGAAAGTTAAGATTCGGTTGGGTACCATTACTGGACCAATCGATTTGTAAAGCAGACTACGTATATGGTCAGTCGTCCATAACGGATGGTATGATCTGTGCTGGACACCTGAACGGTGGTCCAGACACTTGCGACGGTGACTCAGGTGGACCGTTAGCTTGTCAGCACAATGGTGAATGCGACTATTTATATTCTTTTAAAATACAAATAGAAAAAACATTTCCTTAATTAGGAAATTGAGTGTAACGATCTGACGAATCGTTTTCAGGTGCATTTACGTTGTACGGACTAACTAGTTGGGGACAGCATTGCGGAAGAGTCAACAAGCCAGGTGTTTACGTCAGAATCGCACACTACAGACAATGGATAGATAGAAAGATCAAAGAATCCTTGATTGGAAGATAATCGTCTTCGTATTTTGTTATACGATTTAAGATCTAAGGGTGTTATTTCACCAAATTCTCTTTATCAAAATACCGATTATGTTATACAATAGGCTATAGGTGTAAACAGGATAGAAGACATTTTTTTGTACAATTTTTTTGTTCGACTGCGAATATTGTTATTTTAATTAACGATTAGCTTAGACTTAAGATTTCTGCGAATTCAGTTTGTTTTTCCTTTCTTACGCTATGTGATGTCGTCCGAAGCAACGAATATCTCTATACATATATACGCTATGTCTGTATACGTAATATTAAGATTAAAAAAAATTACGTAAGCAGTTGAGGCTGCCATTTATTTTGTAGTTAAAATATAAAAAACGAAAAAATACTCGAGTCACGCTAATATAACGCATCAGCGTGCGCTTGATAATATAAATTTAAGGTTTTTACAATAAACACGGATAGTGTGTGCATCTATGCTTATCCGTAAAAAAATTTCTATTATAATGTTCTTGTTTGCCAACCGGTGTTCTTGAGTATTTTATTTCATTTATGTAAAAGTGGAACTAATTGACAAGATAACAATAAGAGCTCGCGCAGATACCTAACGCACTACGGAAAAAACAGCTGAGAAATTTTCATCCATAACAGATAAAGCTTATCACGTTTAACAAGCCTTCAAAGGGATGACGATCCGGTAATAATCCAAGCGTACTAAATTTTATTTATAATTTAATAATTTAATATTCAAGAAGAGATATACTTTTTTCGAACTCGCCAAACACGAAAAACAACATTGTAGCTCGCAAACAATAGCTATTGTCGATGAATAAAGGATGGCACGGATTAAATTTGTTAAAAGATAGCGTCGAAGAAGAAATTGCAATGCGCACGTATGCAAGGAGCTGGACAAGCAGCATCACGAGAAACTTTATCTCGCAAACAAAGTTCGTCGGTGTTATGGAGTCTGTTGGGGTCATCGTTGCGAGATAACCCGCGTGAAATAATTTACTAAAGATCTTGAAAGCTTCAAATCTGTTTTTATATTTATGCAATGGGTGTACTTGGTATTCAGTGTTTTTGTTAGAAACTTGATTATCCTTTTTTATAGTCAAACGAAAGGATAACTTCTGATGAACTTTGGACTGTTTATTCGTTAAACTATCTTGAAGAATAAACTATCGATTTGCCCTTAAATTTTGTTGTATAACGTTCTAGCAACAAACTATTTCTACGACTTTTGACGAAGAGAAAAAAACAATCGCCGAATACATACGTGAAAGCATGCATGTTTGTCAATGCATAGACGATCACAGATAGATATTGGGGAAATAAATAAATATCTTTTGCATCGAGGCATTCGATAAACATTCAGCTAACACTAATCCGACCTTTGGACTTAAATATATGCAATCCTTGATCGAATATTCGAAACCTGTAAAGATATACATATACACCTGTATATATCTGTCTCTCCAGACTTCATAATAATCGGTCGATATTTAACGATAAGGTTAAATCTCTGTATACTAGACCAATTCGAATTCTTGATATTCGCACGTTACTGGAAATATGACCACCTATTCTAATCGATGCGATAGTCTTATCCAAACTATAATAACCAGGCTGCATTGATATTGTATATCAGTAATTGTCTTACTGTACGTATACATATAGGACAGCTAGATAAAGAGCGCGATTTTCGAATTTTCGCAAGATGCGTCTCGAGTCGAGAGACGTCAGACGAGAAATACACTCGTCTACTTACGCGCGCCTATCCGAAAGTTTATTATAAGTAGCCGCCGCGAGCCCAGTCCGGACTTCAGTCTACTATCTGCATCGCGCGTGAACGCATTGTTTCGATCGCGACTGTACTTACTCGAGATTTTTAGTTCCGGTTTCATACAATAGTCGTGTATATATAGCACATATAACTATAACTATAAATATTTATAAATATATACGTATACCACTCGATCGACGTTGTAAGTGTTACCCTTCAGGATAAAATGATTTTTTATCGATGTCCATGAGTAAACGACACGATTTAGGGATCGTATTAAATTTTGGCAATTTTGTATCGTCGACGCGGTTTCGTAATCCAACATTGTACATCGATCGCGATGTTAACAATATATCAACTTATAAACGCATGTATCCGCGTAACATCTATTCTATGCCGTACTTTATCGCGAATTCTTTGACACTTCGAATTTGATACACTGTTATTTATTTATTTGCAAATAGAGATAAGAGATTTTCCTCGTATATATGTGTACCTCCTATTATTACATAGCATTACATACTCGTTTTCACTCGACTCTAAGAACGATCGCGCACTATACAATGTCACTTTGTGTATACTATTTTCATTATCAACTTCTGCGCTTTGTTTCGTCAAAAGTGTCGTTGCACACTCGGATGACGAAACTATCGACGTTTTTGTAAATTTTCCGTCGATTACAGGGCTTATACGCGCTACATAAGATTCTCTGACGTCGCGTCATATGCACGAGACCGCACGATTACGTTTTATATACGAAATGACTACTCGATTTACAGACGGGAAATATTCCGTATAAAAACGTTTCTTTCAATTACTCGCACTCGTGTACGTATACGTATCGGGAAACGATCGAATGTCACGGATTTCAAAACTCCCGACTGCATTGGAGTACAATTCCGCGAGATTCGTCATTTAAACACTGTACCTATATAGACGCACTGCATAATGTTTGAACATTTTTTCATTTTATTCAACAGCTTTTAGGAACTACACTGGTGCGGTATAAATTAGAAGCGGAGAACTGTACTTATATTTGGTAAACCACGAGATAAGAGAAGAAAATGATGAAAATCGGCTTCGTCGGCGGTGGTAAGATGGCCCAGGCTCTGGCGAAAGGTTTCATCAAAGCAGGTAACTAACAGCGTTCGCCTTTACGAGTCGTCTGTTATATAGATCTCGCGCTGCTGCCGATTTTTTTTTTGTTAATATATATACATATTTATCCGCAGTGCGCGTATGTATGTACAAGTCACTCGACTGATAAATGTTGCGGCGTTAAGGCATTTGAATCGGTAAATTTCATCGGCTCGCTCTGTTTGACCTAAATAATCAATTTAAATTTCAAGAAATTTGATAAATATGATAAGCTTATTATTGTGGGATTTTTCAAATACACGTGTAACGATCGTATATCTATATCCGTATGATAGATGTTATCCGTACCGAAAAGTAACCGATTTTTTTACAGGTTTGACAAAAGGCGAAATGATGATCGCCAGCTGTTTGCCAACCGACAAAACTAGTATCGAAGAATTCGAGGTAAATACAGAGTACATTTAACGCGTTAAATCGAAATAACGGCGACAAACATTCTCGTATGCGTCAACGCGTTCAAGCCGGAATGGGAAAGTCTCCATTGACGAGTCGGTATCTCAAAATCGATCGACTGCTCTGATGCGTCTAAGTACGGACTTTTCCCAGAACTCGTACTCTCCGTACATATAACTGAGATAATTCCAAACAACGCTCTCGAAAACAAAAAAATAAAGATATGAAATAAATATATTCCCCTCCAAAAAAATACTCGTATATGTAATCGTGCGTTGCAGCCGGAGCACTCCATATTAGCCGATATGAACCTGCTTTTTTCTTTTATCAGCGCGAAAAAAAGGCACGTCAATTGATTCGTCGGACGGAACTCGGAAGAATTTTCCTGGCGATCGGGTTCATCGTGGCACGAGACTGGAATTTTCCAAAGATATAATCTCTAGAGGCTTATCGCTTAGTTTCGATGCTTTCTTATCAAAAAAGTGTTTATTATCCGATGCGACGCTATGATGTACATAAATAGTCACTATCGCGGAAATCATTTAGCAGCGCCGACGACTAATACTTTTACTGTCATTTTCCTGAACTTGACGTACACGTGCGCCGCGTGAGAAGCGAAACTATGATTTCCCAAGGTTCTCTAACTACTTCTCTACAGACTATTCGATAAAGAGTATGTGCATTGTGTTATATTTATTGTCGGTCATTTTCAGGCAATGGGTTCGAAATCGGTTTTCTCGAACCCCGAAGTGGCCGAGCACAGCGATATCTTGGTGTTGTCGGTGAAACCACAAATTATAGGTAAAATTCTTCCCGAATTGAGGGACAGTGTACAGGGTAAGAAGAAATTGCTTCTCTCCATAGCGATGGGAGTGTCCCTGAATACCTTACAAAACGTAAGTAAGATGCAGTATTTTGTTTTGTAATGAAAAAAAAAATCAGTTTTTCTTCGATGACATTTTAATTACAACAATTCTTACAGAGTCTACCGGAAGGAACGTCGATAGTTAGGGTAATGCCAAATATTCCTGTGCTGGCCGGTTGTGGAGCGACTGTCTACGTTCGAGGCAAACACGCAAGTACCGAGGATGCAGCGTTGACCAAGAAACTTTTTTCTGCAGTGGGACATTGCGAAGAAGTACCCGAGAGTATGATGAACCCCATTACTGCACTCGCTGGTTCTGGGCCTGCTTATGTACGTGTAATCAAAAGTTAAAGATTCGAATTTCGCGCCTTTTGTACCTACAATTTTGAATTATTATTATTACCGAGTATAGTATACTACGTATGGAATATACTAAAATAATATATACATTTTTAACAAAACGTTAAACAATGTATAAGTACACTGTATTATGCTCGAATTCGAATGTTTGCATTAAACGCGAGAAAATGAGCGATGAGTATGTCATGGCGGGAAATTAAACCGCACGTGTACATAATTATCGATATTGAATTTTAGGTATACATAATGATCGAAGCTCTAGCGGACGGTGGAGTAAAAATGGGATTGCCCAGAGATCTAGCTTACAGACTAGCTTCGCAAACAGTCTTGGGCGCGGGAACGATGGTCAAAGAGACGAACATACACCCCGGAATGCTGAAAGACGACGTTTCCTCACCTGCAGGTACATTAATATTTATATTAAAAATTAATCGATACAGATATCGTATACATTCAATATATATTAATGCACATATCGTCGTGAACCGAATCAACAAATATCGACGGATTTCAGGCTCGACAATAACCGCAATCCATTGCCTTGAGAAAAACGGCTTCAGAGCAGCGTTGATCGATGCCGTCGAAGCTGCGACCGTAAGGTGCAGTGAATTTTCGCCAAACGTTACGGATAAGTGAAGAAGTTTACACATACTATAGTACTGTGTCTATTAGATTACATTCGTATACACATATATTAATATCCTTGAGAGATGAAAACTGAAGGAGGACGTCCTCATTGCTCGCGATCATGGTTTTGCGAAAGGCAATGAAATCTTCCGATCGTTGTTATTTTTTTCTTTTTTTGTAATAAGCACGATAATTTTTTAGTTATTGTATCAAGATCTGCGAATTTATTTGGTTTGCTCAATATGAAGTATATGAGAGGCGACAAGATTAATGATTGATAGTCGATCTAATCGTACGTATGTGCGATGTATTGGAACGTATATGATTGATTAATTTATATTTTTAGATCTTTGAAAAAAATGAATTTTTTTTTGGTAAATTTGTTTATAGAAGCGAAAAAAAATTGCGATATCGAACGATACGTATGTAGACGCGTTTTGGAATGTATTGTTTGAACAAAAATCGTTCGCGAAATGTGTATGTAAATAATATTAGCTGTTTTTTTTATATTATAAACAGATATTACATGTGATTTCTATTCCTCTGAGGATATTGCGTGCATCTCACTTTACCCATATATGCGCGTAAAAACGACTGAAATCCTGTATATAAACGTATATTGCGTAGAAACTATATTTTTGTATATCTCGCCGTTTTCGCAACATTTTTATTTTTACGAAATCAATACCTGCCAGATAAATGTAACATAAATCTTTATCTAATAAATATCTCGTATTCGATCCTCGAATCTATTTTTCACTCGTGCGTGACTTCTAAAAAAGAAAAATCTAAAAAAATGCGTTCCGAGAGTAATTACGTAATCCAGCAAATCGTTCGGATACACATACCATTCACTCGTGCACATCGTCCATCTGCTAGCGAATTTCGAAAACTGCAAAATTATGCGGCGTTGCATCTTGAAGTGCACTCGAGAAGAGAAAGAGACAGAGCTTACAGCCTAGCAGCTACGTATCCCTTAGTTCTTCGTCGAAATCAGCCGTGGACTATCCGTTGCATCGGCTGCGCAATGTTTACAAACAAACAGTTACGATATGTGTATATACAGTACTTGCTCACCTCTACGCTCTACAACAAAACATATATACCTATATATGTTTTGTTACTCCAAAGCTATTACACGTGTATGTACACAATCGATATGAAACATACGGAGAGCAGACGAAAAACCGAATTTCCCGCCAAATCTAACCTCGTCTTCGAGCGCCGGCAGTAATATGTACAATATATATATAACGAGAATAAAATTTCGGCGCATCGTCTCACGCAGATCCCGTGCGAGTAGAACATAATATTCGCGAAAATCGCCGGCTCCAGCAAAGTAAACAGAACCAGCTGTGGGCGTCATAGAAAAAAAGCCGAGGAACAGGTAGGCGTCGAAATACCGGTACACGTATATATATATATATATATATATATACCGTATATTCGTGAATCTAAACCGTCGTAACGTTCGAGAAAGAGTCGCGTCCACTCGCACACGAATACAGCGATAAAAACGCAAACTACTCACGCATTTCTCTGCCTCTTCATTTCTGCGGCACGCCAGAACGTTATATACGCGCAATAGGAGAGAAACACCCGAACGATGAGGTTCGTACCAGCATTGGGACTCCCGGTGCTATCGCTAGTGCTGGTTGCGAGCTTAGCAACGGCCAGCAATAAATTCGGCGAGGACGAGACCTGTTACTCTTTCGCCGGAGGTACGGTCTACCCGAGTGGCTCCAAACACGAGGGTCACCAGCTTCACACGACCAAAGCAGTCAGTGAGTACACGTACCTTGATTTTCTTTGGCTCAAGGGCTGCAGTTTGTAGACGCTTGTTTATTGCAAGTTTACGCGCATTCGTGCACTGCGGAAGGGGTACAGCGTAGAACGTTTGTTTGCCGTTGAACATTTGGGGTGGGGGACAGGTGTTCGATGGATTTGAAATTCGAAATGGAGTTCTCGAGAATTTGGTGGAATTTTTTATTTTTCGCTTGTGTACTCGTGGCTTATCTATGTTTGCGATAAGAAAGAGATTTTGACGTTGATGGAATATGAGAGGAACATAAATAGATTTAATGGATTTTTTAATCTGACAACTCGTAAACGAGCGTTGTTGCTATTATGCTCGTGTGTTTAATTTTTTTATCATTGCTGTTAATGTTTGGAAGCGAATCTTATCGTTGAAAAATATACGATTTTTTTCTCCGGACATGGAAATACTTGGCGCATAAATATAAGCAAATATTACTGACTAGAAGTATAACACAATTTTGTAATTGGATTTGACCTTGTATATAGTTTGTGTTGTTATAATAAAATTATTCTGTTTCAGTTGGCAAGAAAGCGCCTTATTTTGAAGGAACAGCTGTGGTCAAAGGTGAATTTAACGAGATTAAACTAAGTCAGTTCAAAGGAAAATATCTAGTCTTTTTCTTTTATCCCCTTGATTTGTAAGTACGGTATAGGATTTTTATATATGTAAAGACGAGATGTCACTTGAATAGATAATAAATAAAAATTACTTTTTTTAGTACATTCGTTTGCCCAACGGAGATTTTAGCATTTTCGGACCGCGTCGAAGAATTTAAAAAACTCAATACCGAAGTCGTAGCTGCTTCCGTCGATTCGCAATTTACTCATCTGGCTTGGATCAACACTCCGAGGAAAGAAGGTGGCCTCGAAAATATAAGGATTCCATTACTATCAGATTTAACGCACAAAATAGCTAAGGATTACGGGGTTTACCTCGATGATTTGGGGCATACTCTACGGTATTTTACACTTATTTACGTATAGTAACAAATAACCCATGAGATTTGTTAATTTTTTTTATTTCTTTTTATTAATTCTATAATAGTTAAACATATAACTTGCATAATACATTTATTCCGATATTACAAAAGTAATTTATTTCATTGTCATGATTTTTATTTGACAATAATCATGTCCATATGTTTGCAACGAAAATGCAAGATAAAATAATTAACAGTATTGAAGGACTTGATTGCTTCGTTAAAAATGATTTCTTTTTAAATAAATTCATGACTTTCAGTCCGTTTGTATTTAACATCTTAAAAATGTTTTTCCAGCGCACTATTTATCATAGACGGTAAAGGAATTTTGCGACAAATAACAATGAATGATCTTCCAGTCGGCCGATCGGTTGATGAAACTTTAAGGCTTGTACAGGCTTTCCAATATACAGATGAACACGGCGAAGTATGTCCAGCTGGCTGGAAACCAGGGCAAGACACTGTAAGAAAAACTTGTTTTTTTAAAACAAAATTTGGATTTATTCTGTAGTCTCTGAGTCCAAGTTTAATTATAATGTCTTTGATTTACAATTTTTTAAGTATTTCCTCGACTTATTTATATTAATGATCGAGTATGTCATTTAATTCTTATCAAAAATAGCTATAAAATATTTTACTAATTTTTATTTAATTTCTTTTCATTTCAGATTATTCCTAACCCAGTGGATAAAAAGAAATTTTTCTCAAAAAATCAAGTATAAATTTTGTACGATATTTTATACATCGAAAGAATAAACGCTCGTTTTTATAAACTTTTGTAAACTAATTTATCACAATAATATACTCCTAACAGATATAACTGTACATAAAAAAATTAATCAGCTTTCGTCCGCTTCGGACTTGATATAGTTATTAACTGCACTCTTCGTGGCGTTCTTGCTAATAAAATGGATGGTGGTTTTTCAGTCTTGGGAGGTGTAATTTTTACGTTCGATTTTTCACTTTCAACTATGGTATCTTCTAAAACTAATTGAAAATCTTCTGTTTCATCGTGATCAGTATTATTACTACTACTCTCTACTTCCATTTCGATTAATTTATCTTGCAAACAATCTATATCTTTCACTTTCTCTTTGCTAATTTTGTTCTCGTTGTTTTTTGTGTCCTTAATCTTTTCTGCGTTTTGTGTATCTTCGTTGGCTTTGGTATCTGATGATTTTGTTTTTGTAATATCGATATCAACAGCATTTACATCTAGTTCTATAAAAGGTTTTGGCGTTGTTTTTGCGTCTTTAACATTATTAATTTCATTTTTCTTTTCTATGGCTACTTGTTGGGGAGTATGTTTATAAATTATTCCCAGTTCACCTTCTTGGAAATGAATTATTGAACAATAACCATCAGATGATGAGGCAATTAATATTCTTCCATTGGATGACCTTAGATTAATAAAATCATTATTAGAACATAGATGACTCGCTGTTAAATGTAATTTGTTATTTGATATAGACATACCATGTGACGTCCGTTAGTCGCGTATAGTGAATATTAGAAATAACTGCAATAGGCGATATTTGTTGCGTGTCATAAATCATGACTGAGTTATCCGTTGCTACAGCAAATACCATTCTATAGGGTAACGGTATCATTGGTGTAGGGCCATCTTCACGAATTTCGAAATACACTGGACAACATCTGACCGCATTTGTTACTTCATCAAAAGATGGAAGAATCGCTACAGGTCTATGTAAAATAGTATAAGTTTTAATTATTTATTATCAAACTGCATTCATTATAGTTCTCAAATTATACTTACTCTTTTAAATTGTGCCTCGAAAAGATGACTGTGCAGTTGGAAACCTTTTCAGTTGAGTCTTGAGGTTCAATAATACCTGAAGGCACAATTAGTAATGATCCATCTGAAGTAAATGTTAATCTCCTAAAGAAAGACTTGAATGTGTCATCATAGAAAAGACGAAGAACTTTTCCCTCTAATGGATGTCCAGCAGGTGTAGGGATCTTTGACTTACTCACTCGCTGTACTGTTCTCTTTGCAGCAACATCGATCAATCTACAAATCCTAGAGTACAAAATAAATAAATTTAGAAAAAAGTTTTAACAAAAATAATTGCAATTTTGTGGTTGTACAGTTTTCACAAACCTGTCAGAACTTATAGTGGCAATGAATTTATTAGTTGGATCCCATGCCACTCCTTGAGGAAATCCTTTATTATAATCTGACAACATAGCAATCTTTTTGCCCTTCATGACATTCCAGAGAATGACTGAATTGTCTAAAGAGCCTGAAACTAGACTACTTGAATCCGGTGACCAACTTATATCATAAACGTCTTCTATATGACCACGCAAAACCTTCCATGAATTCCACTGCTCCTTATCCTGAATATCATCTCCAGAAAGTAGAAGAATTTCCGATCCTTCTCTTTGCTTCCAAAGAATAATGACAGATTCTAAATTCAAACAAATAATATTATAGAAAATAAAAAAAATTATTTAAAAAATAGATGTATGCATGAAATACATTTAACTCACCATCATCGCCAGATGCCAAAATTTCTCCCGATGGTGAAAAACGTACAACATTTACAGTTTTCTGATGCCTTTCCAAATCTGCTACACACGAAATTGTTGATTCACCCGCTTTGTTCACTGTGACATGCCAGATCTAACAAAAATATTAACAATAAAAAACCTTAAATCATCAAAATCTATTTTATTAAAAATGCCCATCAAACAATTTGAAAAAAAGTAATAAATTTAAAATAACAGTGTCAATTTACACTTATGAAAAGATGAATAAAAACACAAGATATGATAGAATAACATATGAAATGAAAAATAAAACAATAACAATAACCAGAACGTGAGAATCGGCGCCACCAGAAGCCAGTCTCCAGAAGACTTCTCCATTCGGAGTTTTGAAGGAACCGGTCTGCATGTCGACGCTGAGTACCGGTCCCCGATTGTGCCAAGAAATCTCCGGAATGGTACATTTCATTTTGGCTTCTCTCGACTGCACCGGCATCTTCAGCAGCTATGGCAGCTCGCCCTGGTCTAACTGAAATTTTTTTCGGTAAAGAGTCGTCAAAGGATAACCTGTTACTCACTCAACGACCGCACAAACACTGTATGTGTATTTTCGCGCGCGATTCCACGGACCGCGAGCTCATTGGTTAACAGGCAATTTAGTCCTATCAACATAACTGCGTATACAGTATATATATATATATATATATATATATATATTATTTCTTACAATTTTAATATTTAAGAAACGTGAAATAAGCTGCAATTCTTACTCGAGACTTCGAGCCTTAAAACTAGCGCAATATTTGAATCAGACAAATTTAGGAGCAAATAAATATCAGTATGTGTTATATAAGCTAGGGTGTGCTTAAGGTACTTATGGGGTTACTGCTTATTGCATATATTCGCGTTAAATATTTGTGTAATATTTGCTTAAGCAAAAAAATTACTCTCTGAGATTTGACAAAGCAAACATTGTAGTAAATATATTATTTATAGATTTATATTATACATTTTATAAAATAAGCTCTCGTCTATGAAATAAACAAACAATATACTCCGTATAAATATAATCATATTTGTAATACTTATACAGTATCGGAGTAAGTTTAGTTGACGGAAGTCCCTGTGTATAAAAGACACATATAAGTAGTATGTGTGTTTAGGTTGGCTGAGTCGACCAGTCGACTCAATTCAGTAGCGGCTGTGCGTTTTGTAGCGGCCGTGGATCTTTGAGTATTCTCATCGGTTTTTTTGTGATTTTCTATTTTCGAGTCGTATTTTCTGAGTTATACTTTATTCGTGTGTATGATATAAGGACAGTTTATTGTGATTTGAAGTAAAAAGAAGAAAAATATCAAAATGCCGCGTATTATGATAAAGGGCGGCGTCTGGCGCAACACCGAGGTGAGTTTCTAACCTCACATATGTCTATTTATTGTATTTTTTTATTAATTAAACAATCATTGGGACTTGTTTCAATCAATTCATTCTTTGAATATTAATTTTTTCACGTATAATTCTTTAATGGAGGAAGAGGATTTATTTTTAATTATAAGAATTGTCAAAAATTATTCTATTCTAATCGGTACTTTAACTTTATCAATTAGAGAATGAGGATATATAGTTTGAAGGAAAAGTTATGTTTTTGAAATATTGCAGAAATAAAGATTTATTGTTTTTTAAAATGTTAGAGTTTGCGATTACAGACAAATTCGTATAATACTTACAAAATTGTAACTGATACTTACAGGATGAAATTCTTAAAGCAGCGGTGATGAAATATGGAAAAAATCAATGGAGTCGTATAGCCTCACTGCTGCATAGAAAGTCAGCAAAGCAATGCAAAGCTAGATGGTTCGAGTGGCTTGATCCAAGCATTAAGAAAACAGAATGGAGCAGGGAGGAAGACGAGAAACTTCTTCATTTAGCAAAACTTATGCCTACTCAATGGAGAACAATTGCTCCTATTATAGGCAGAACAGCTGCCCAATGCCTGGAGCGTTACGAATATTTGCTGTATGTTATTTCTTTAGAGATTACATTTACATATTTTTATGAATGCCTATTTAGAGTGCGACTAACATAATTTTTCTTATTCATGATATTGTTTACATTTAACAGAGACCAAGCGCAAAAAAAAGAAGAGGGAGATGAAAGTGTTGATGATCCTCGAAAATTGAAACCTGGTGAAATTGATCCTAATCCAGAAACTAAACCAGCCCGTCCTGATCCGAAAGATATGGATGAAGATGAATTAGAAATGTTGTCAGAAGCCAGAGCTAGATTGGCCAATACTCAAGGTAAAAAAGCTAAAAGAAAAGCTCGTGAAAAGCAGTTGGAAGAAGCACGAAGGCTTGCAGCTTTACAAAAGCGGCGTGAGTTAAGAGCTGCTGGTATCCAAGTACAGCAAAAGAACAAACGAAAACGCGGTATCAATTATAACACGGAAATTCCTTTTGAAAAGAAACCTGCCCAAGGTTTCTATGATACCTCTGCTGAAGAAATAGATCCTCTTGCTTCTGACTTTTCAAATTTGAGGCCTGCCAATCAGCTCACTTGGCAGGAAAAGGAAGAGTTGGAAAGGAAAAAAGATAAGCAAAAGTTAAAGCAGCGTAAAGAAAATGACATACCTGAAAGTATGATCAATAATGAACCGATTAAAAAACGAAGTAAATTAGTTTTACCTGAGCCACAGATTTCTGACAAGGAGCTACAGCAAGTGGTTAAATTAGGTCGTGCTTCAGAGGTATTTATTCAATTTCGATATTATTGAATCAAATGTAATTAAGTACGCACGTCATTGTGATAAAATGTATTTTGCAGGCCGCCCGAGAAATTGTCCTCGAAAGTGGAAATAAATCGTCCGATAGCTTATTGGCAGATTATTCTTTGACACCGAATACAGCAATGACCCCAAGAACTCCAGCTGCCGTAGATAGAGTCTTACAAGAGGCCCAAAATGTGATGGCATTGACACATGTGGATACTCCCTTAAAAGGTTCAATTATATACTGCATAAACTGTTATTTTCAATTCAATCAACAAAGTTTAATTTCTATATCAAGCACAAATAACAGTTATTTATGTAAGCTAATTAGATTAATTTCATTATATTTACAGGTGGATTAAATACTCCACTCAGTAATGCTGACTTTAGTTGTGTAGTACCTACTCCAAATGCTGTAGCAACGCCAAATACAGTTCTAGCAACGCCATTTAAGTCTCAGAGAAGTGATATTACTCCTTCAGGATCTGTCAGGCAACAGAATGGCTCCACTTTTCCTGGACAGACACCAGTTCGAGATAAATTAAATATCAATCCAGAAGAAGGAATGGAAGTTTCTCAGACGCCATTAGAAGTAAAACAAATGAAAGATCAATTGCGTGCTGGTCTGAGTACGCTTCCGACACCGAAAAATGATTACGAGATTGTTGTACCAGAAGATGAAATAAATGAAGATGAAGGTGCCACAACTGCAACTGATGTGATTGAAGATCAGGCGGACATAGATGCAAGATCTCAACAAGAATTATTAGAGCAACGTTAGTAATAGCTTTCTATTAAATTATCACTATTGACAAAAATTGCAATTGGTACTATTTTTTTACAGAAAAACGAGAATTAGAAAAACGATCTCAAGTTATTCAAAGGACATTACCGCGACCTAATGAAATAAACATGAACGTTTTACGACCTTCGACAGAAGTTTCATTGACTGATTTACAAAGGGTAAGAGATCCTATATTATTATTTTTTCTGCTTTCAATTTGCATGAAATAATAAATGAAACAATTGTTCATATTCACAGGCAGAGGAGCTTATCAAACGAGAAATGATTTGCATGATGCATTATGACGCGTTGAAGAATCCAGTTGTAACGAATCCTAAACGTGCACAAATAGTAGCTAATCAAGCACAGAACTATTTGGATCATCATCCTTACGATGAAGTATCAAAAGAGGATTTTGAAAATGTATGTTCTAATTTTGGCAAATTATTAAGTAATATTCCAAACGTTTTCTGCATTTATTTTGTTTTTTATAGTCCAAGAAATTATTGCAAGAAGAAATGACTGTGGTCAAAGAAGGAATGGCTCATGGAGATTTAAGTTTAGAATCGTACACTACAGTATGGGAAGAATGTCTATCCCAGGTAAAAGGATTAATATTATTTTTTTGTCTGCCTATATTATTTTTAACTAAGTAAACAAATATTATTGACATACTATATATTTTTTTAGATTTTATACCTAGATACACAAAAGAGATATACAAGAGCTACATTAGCATCAAAAAAAGATAGAATAGAAGCTTGCGAAAGAAAGTTAGAGGAAAATCGTATGCACATGACTGCTGAAGCTAAACGTGCAGCTAAAATGGAAAAAAAATTGAAAGTGTTATTAGGAGGTTATCAGGTATATAATTTCAAACATTTTATATAAAAAATAATATCGTCCTAACTTTATTTATTTGTTTGTCTCTTCTATGTTTGTATTTCAGAATCGTTCTCAAGTATTGGTTAAACAGTACAATGATTTAAATGAGCAAACTGAACAGCTCAGATTAGAATTATCGACTTTTAAATTTTTGCAAGCTCAAGAAGAGGCTGCTTTACCCAGGAGGCTTGAAGCACTCATGGAGGACGTCGATCGTCAAAAAGAAAGAGAAAAAGCGCTGCAAATACGTTACGCAAAATTACAAGAAGAAGTAGTTGAAGGTGACAAACAATAACTAAATACAAATGACAAACATCAAAGCATGTAATTAATGATTCAAATACTAAGTTTGATTAAAAAAATACGTTAAAGATGTTTATTTCTAAGAACCATATTAAAGTAAATATTAAATAAATAAAATAATTTATAGATTTAATCTCTGGATTTCATTCATTTATTAGTAAAAACCAATCACATTAAAAATAATAAGAAATTGTATTTACAGTAACATCTTTGGCTTTATTTTTTAAAAATTTTCATTAAATGAATATCAGGACTTGAATAAGTTGAGTGCTGTTCAGCCCTTGCAATATTTTCAATTTTGAATCGTTGATTTAACTGAGTCATAAATTCTTTCCATACAATGACTTGCTTTGGAGTGTCTCTTTCTTCTTGGGATAAAATTGCATAAGTTCCTTCATTATTACAAAGCACATCTAAAGTATCCAGTAATGGCTTCACTGACTAAAAATATAACGTATACTGCAATTGTAAATTATCTTTTAAGATTCTGTAATGAACAAAATTCTTTTAAAATTAGGAAATACCTCTTCATAATATACACAATCTGTCAAAAGTATTATTTCAGGTTTGAAATTTAAATGAACTTCTTTCCCCCATTCTAGAACCTGAGCTTCTGCTTTCCCTCCTAAAGACTTCCACTGTTTTTCATTAGCCTTAATATTTTTCTCTAACATTGGTAATGCATTTTCTAGATCAGTCAAAGTAACATGAGCACTAAAAATATATAATTTAATTTATTATTGACACGCTGCATTTTTAGTCATAAGAAATTGAAATAATATTACGTATATTAAGTGTTTATACCCCAAACATGCAGCAGTAATTCCTGCACAACCTAAACCAGCTCCAAGTTCCAGAACTTGTTTGCCACACAACCATTTATTTTTTTGACTAGTTTTGTCAAGATATTTAGCAAGTACTAAAGCTGCATCCCAAATGACACAACTTACGTCTCCTACTTTTTTTTGTAAGAAAGTCAAACAGGCATCGCAACTGTCTAATTCTAGTTCTCTGATAAAAATATCTTTATCAGAATCCATTTTTAAATAACAAGTGGAGAATAATTTTCAAATACTTCACAATATACAATACTGTCCTTAGCCTCAAATACAAGAAATATATGGAAACGAGAAAATATATTAATGAATCCTACAAAACGTAACTTTACAAAATAAGAAAACAAAACATATTTTTTAAATTACATTGGAAATAAATTTGTATTCTTAAATTAAAAGTGCTCAAGAATTATTTGTTTTTATTTTGATGAAATTCAGTCACGATCACGCCGCTATCATGACTAAGACTACCAGATGGCAGCAGTGAGCAAGAGAAGAGAAACAGATTGGCCAAGGTGCCAAAGGCGCGCGCGGAGCGAGAGATATATTGTACCGGCTTATTTTCAGGGTGTTTTGAATTCTTGGTTTTAGGTTATACCGCCGGAGAGGAGGTTCGTTATATTTAATAACGATTTGATCGATCCATTAATCAACTGCAAGTAAAAACTATTTTATTCAGTATTTTAATGATATATCACATTTTGAATCGAAGTTAATTTTCAAATTGAAAGATGACTAAACATCAATTTTTATTTTAGATGCTGTGAAATTTCATGAAGATATTTACCCAATCTTATAAAAAATGGATAAAACAGCAGATAAAAACCAAATTTATTGTAAAGAACTTTTGGTACGTCGAATGTTCTTTGCAATAGGTTCCACTATTGTTGTACACTTTATTTTAATGAGTGGTGTGATCCTAGTCACCAATTTGAAGATAACTCATCCATTAGAATGGATACAAAATACGTGGAATGTTGTTACTTGCTTAAGAATGTGGACTTATTTCTTGTTGTTTTCAATTGTTGTGTTTCTGCAAGGTATAATCTGCAGTAAAGACTACATGAATCCAGTTTCATATGCCTCTAGTCGATTTGTAAAGTTTTGTCACATTTTTACGCCGCATAATTTATTAGTTGGTGGACTTTACACTCTTCTGGGAGGCGTTCTAGCGTGGCTGCATCTGTCTGTAGAAGGTGGTAGATACGGATCTCTTGTAAAAACTTGCGAGAAGATACAAGGCTCTTGTTTAGTTGAAGAACATTATTTTCTACTACTGGAAGGATTTTGGATTGGTTTATACTTTTTCATGAATTCAAGTTATTTGGGATCTAGAAATTTGCAGTTCTCTGTTATTCCTCAGTCAAAGTTGTCTCAAGTTAAGAGAGGAATTCAAACTATGATTGCCAATGCACTATTAGATGGCTTATGGCCTATGATTTATTTCCTTGGATTTTATTCAGTTTTTGGTAGTTATTGTAGAAATTTCTTGTCGAGACCTTTTTCTTTGCTAATCGAAGAAATGCCACTTGACAAAATTTCAAGATTACTGAGCATGTCATTGATATTTTACGCTTGGTTACATGCAGTACTTTTCATTCTCATAATTCAATCTATGCACTTAATCTTCCAAGCTTATCTAACGGAATGGATCCAATTCGATATAGAATCTGCACAGTTTCTTGAAAAACCAAAAGTATCGTTAGCTAATGCATTGACAATGGAAAAAATACCTATTTTACAGCAATTGGGATATTTAGATCTTGTCACAATTGCTCAAAAGGATAAAACCAGAAGAGCACTTTTGTTTTCATTGAGCCAACCTGGAGGCCATCCATATAATTGGAACAGCGTTGTAGAAAAAAGTTTGTCTCTTATAAAAAAATTTTCTGAAGGTTTGAATTCTGCTTGTGCTGCTCAAAAAGACCAAATTCCTTTAACAGTAAAAAATGTGCCAATATTGACTTCTCAAGTAGCAGACAAACCTTATACATATCATATGAGAAGTCTAATATCTCATAAACCAACAATTGATTCACCCACCATAGACACAATAGAGTGTGAACCAACTGAAAACTTTATTACGCAGTATTTAAAAAATATAAAGAAAAGCATTATTAATTATCTCTTGTCGAAAAGACTAATCTCTTATGTTTTTGCTGAACAATTTGAAAATAAACTAAGGCATGTACTTAGTGATGGACAGTCTGTTGTCTGGGCAACAGATGCTATTTCTTCACTCGCTGCAGTCTCTTTAGATGAAGATCCATATGGAATCGTACAGAAGGATTTACCAGAAATAATTGAAGTACTGCTGAAACTTAAACAATCATTAGATAAACTACAGAAAATGAACATTTCAATTAGAAAACCAATGAGCGATGATAAATTCTTGAAGCAAACATTGACTGCACTTCGTTCTGCTGTGAGACGCAGTTTATATAGAATTGTAGATCACTTTAAAAATTACATCGATGACTTAGCATTGTCTCCGATGACTGTGGATCAATTACAACCATTTTTTACTTATAGGGAATAGTTACATTTTTTTGTTGCAAGTGTTCATTCATAATTTTCTACTAATTCTTATACAATATAAAATACATACATCAAGATCATAATGCTTGTAAAAAAATTTTGTATTTAAACTTTAATTGAAATATTCAAAAAATAATGTAAAAAGCCGAGCTAAAACAATATTTTCATAACAAAGTTCAAAAATAAAACTGCTCAATATAAATAAATTTAATATTTTTATAGTTAACTGTGTTGTTTAAGCATTATTTACCCCTTTACCTTTTTTAATCATATTTATTAATAAATGTATCAATACTATATTTATGTGAATAATTATTAAATTTGAAGATGAAAGATATTGACATTTGAAAAATTGTTTTCAAATGTTTTTATACTAAATTAAATCATAAAGTTGATTTTTGTTTTGTTCAAATATTTCGATTATAATATTTTTAAATTGCAATAATTGATTAATTTATAAAAATATATATCTATATATATTAAAAGAAGAAAAAAGGAAATCAATAAATGCTACTGTATTTTTCTGTTATATATATTTAAATATATAATCATATTCTTAAAATTATTGAAAATATAACGTCGCACAAATGCTTGGCTTAATCATTCGACCATAAGTTTATTTACACTTTCATCACTAAGGTAATTCGTTAAAAAGCAATATTAACAGTTTTTACACGTTTCTTCTCTCTACGTCCGTTTAAGATGTTGAACAACACTGAGATTGTAGAACAGCTTTTCCCGGACAACCTTCCAGCTCTTGAGTTGCAATTTCTGGAAATCGGATAAGAAATCAGCTAACTCCTGCTCTTCGCTCAGCATTGTTCCATGACACTTGAGAAAGAGGGATAAGTATGCCTGAGCTAACTCGAAGTCCTTCTTACTTTTCAACATGTATTTAATCATCTTCAGAAATTGTTGGAGCATTGGTACAGCGCACCTCATGTCAAATGCAAGAGATTGTAATTCTAAATCGATGGCACTTGGTCCCATGCTTTTCAACTTCTCTACAGCTTGAGCAAAATCATTAGTTTCTGCAGACTTTTCGAGCAACTGTCCAAAGGGTGTTGTGCTTTGGAAATCTGGATGGGCGAGAAGCTTAGCGGAATCTTGTTGTTTCTGTACATCCGAAAAATCGAATTGCAATTGAGGAGCCGAGATAGTGGGCAAGAAGAAAGGAGCTGCTGTTGGGGCTTTAGGTGCATCCTTTGGCTTGTTACGCTTCTTTACTACGTCGATATTTAGCAGATTCAACCAACGAGACGTAGCCAAAGCTGACATGGTAACGAGTTTTGTACTGAGCTGGTCTGGAGATGTGTAGTCTTTGAAGTCCTCATCCTCATCATCGTCGAGGACCATTGCTTCCTCTGCACTATTCGAAGAGTCTGGAATAGTATCTGCAGTTGATCCTGGAAGCGATATCGTTGGGACTTTCTCATCAGCTTTGATGGCTTTCAAAGGTACGTGGGAGTAAAGAGTTCGATTAGACCACAAGAATATGCCCAAATTGCATACATGTGCGGAAACGAGAAACTCGCCTGTTGGTGAGAAACTCAGTGAAACACTAGCTTCGGGAACCTGTAAAATATATATTCGTGAAAATAAAAATTTTGTTATTTGATGGAAAAATATGAAAGAATTATTAATAACCTGGAAAATATCTATTAACTGGGAAGATGGAATATCCCAAACCCTTATTGTTCTATCCATGGCAGCACTCACGAGCCATCTAGAGTCAGGACTGAAGGTAGCATCGTTAAGTCGCCCAGTGTGACCTTCGAACCGTCGCACGATTCGTTGCATATCTACATCAATTAAGATGATTGAGAAATCTTGAAGAGCTACGGCAACTAAAGAATTCTCCCTATGAGCTCGTAGCCATTCTACTGATTCTGTGACATCAATTACTGTTTTTGGTTCCTTGTCTGTTGCTGTAAAGATAATATTGAAGATAAAATTATTTTTTTTTGTAGTTTAGATTGTAGATATTTTGGTATAATAAACTTACGTTTTAGAACTTGGAAGGGCCAAAACTTCACTTTTCCATCTCTTCCTGCAGAGACAACAACTGTATTTAGACAGTCAACAGTTATTCCCTTGACAGGACCTTCGTGGGCTCCTTTATCTGTACCATAAGATGCCCTGTGAACTCCGGATTGTATATTAAATCTTTCTAAGTGACCATTGTTGTAACCAGTAAGAACGTAATTTCCACATTGAGTTATGGTAACGGTAGTAGCAGTGACATTCATATTGAACTTGAATTTTTCTGGCAATAGTTTGTGCTCTCCCATTTTTAGTTTGTCATAGGACCACGTTGTAACAACACCCAAACCAAGATGGGTAGTAGCTATATTGTCCCAATCTTTGTCTCTTGTACTTTCTGCTGCTATGTCAGACATTTGAGGCATTATTAGAGGATCCTCTACTGCTCTACCCTTCTTCTTTGATGCTTTTCTGTTATATGAAGCTCTTCCTAAACTTTTGTTAAATGTTTCAGTCTGGGTTGAAAATATCCTCAATGATGCATCTCCACTAATGGACAAAATATTGTGACCATCATTTCCATAAAATCTGAAAATAATTATCAATTGTTATTGTAAAAGTACAATGTTAATCTCCAAAGATATAAAAATAAATACCTTATAATTGTTGGAGGCTCTGCGTGTCCTTCTCTAAATCTTAATAATCTTCCTGCACCATCGGCTACATCAAATATCCATAATTTCAATGTATTATCTGGAGATGAAGACACTAGCAATGGTTCATTGGGAAGACACTTTAGTCCAGTTACAGATCCAAAATGAGCATTCAAAATTTGACTTTCTATTTTGCGCTGCTCAAGATTCCAAAGTACAATGTGTCCCTGGAGACTGCCAGTAGCCATGATGGGAAGTCCATCGCTTCTGAAAGAAATTGAAGTGACTGCACCCCAATCTTGTACTAATTCAAAAACAGTTTGATCTGCTTTTAAATTATGTAAAATGATTCTTCCATCAATTAATCCTACGGCAACAACATCAACTGCAGGAGCTTGTTCAATAATACTTATAGAACAGTTCCATCCGCTAAATGTATATATCATCTTCATCATCTTAATATTCCATAATTGCATCTCTCCTTGTTCGCTTCCCAATAATATCTTATTGATATATGTATTGGGATGCATGAGAGCCGTGATATTAAAAGTGTTATTGCTGAAATTTGACTCTGAAATAACTTCCTCCGTTTTAATATCCCAAATTTTTAAATTGCTTTCCTCATCGACTGACAAAAGATGAGCTCCAAAAGGTAATAGAAGATGCACTTGGGATTCATGTCCTTTGTAAGTGTGTTTCAATTCGTTGCCTCTTCTCCAGGCATAAATATTGTTACCACTAGCTGTGTAAACATGGTACGTGTCAGCAGAAAGACAAGTTATATCCTCTGGGTGAGCACCGGAAACACTGAGTAAAGTGAAGTGCGAACAACCATAAGTATGAAAACTTCTACCAGTACAAGTTACTATTAAATTTTCTTTTCTTCTTTGAATATAACGTGTGACCACGGGAATGTGGTTGCTCACGTATCCCAGAGCTCGATTTCGTTGAAATATTTTACTGTGCGACATTTTTATCAGTTTACGTTTACTTTTGCATCGATACAACGATTCCTCACAGTATCAGTACCAAAATCATGGATACTATACTATTCACTAAACTTAGTCGGCCCTTACGGAGACTTTACATTTTCACAAATCGGAAGAGGTTAAAAACGCACGTGTGTTTCATCAAAATTCTACCGCCATTGTTGTCCTCCTTAAGCCATAAAAAGTCAAATCGTGTAGATAAGAAAATATATAAAAATCGATCTAATATACTATCCTAACAAAATTGATAATTAAAAAATTGATTAATCTTCTAATAAATAGTATTTAGCGATAAATGTTATTAATATTCTTAGAGCACATTTTTCAATCATTCAAAACTAATGTAATTTCCTCACACAAATTTCATAATTAATGCAAGGAGCACATGTACTGTTTAAGGTTTAATCAATAAATTGTTATTAAAAAAGACATCAGTACATTTCATATAAACAATTCTATGAGTATTTTAAATAATTTTTTAAATTGACATTTTCGTTATATAGTCAAAACTTTACGCACAGAAATCTTGAGACGATTTCTCATCTGTTTGTAGTCTATGATACAAGTTCTCGTTCGACAGGCTTCGAAAGCGTGTTCTCCGACAACCCGACGTTCGAACCACATGGATTTGTGATTATTGTGTAAAATAAGTACGAAAAAATGTCTGTACCCGACAAAGTGTTAATGCGTAAAATAAGGAAAAGAGAAAAGAACAAGTTGAAAATTTTAAAAGATAGAGAAATACAAAAGCAGAATGGTAAGTTCATTTTTGCGTTAATTTTTGAGGTTAGAAAAGTACAAACAATAGTCTTTTTTTTCAACTACTTGTTGATAATTATCGTACGATTATTATTCCATTTCGTGATTTTCATTTATTTTTAGAATCTGTGGCAGAAGAATTGAAGAAGGCAGAGGAAAAGCTGAATAACAAGGCAAAACAAGGTGTTAAAAGGCAGTCCCCAGAAGATGGACCAGTTAAAAGTTAGTATAATTACTGTTATTAATGCAATCATTAGGTGAACAAATAATTAGAATTTTGTAATTTTTATTTAGAGAAAAAGAAAACAAGCAAAGTGAAAGCAAAAAAAGAGAGCGAAGATGAAGAGGAAGAGGTTAGTGATAAAGAAATAGAAAATGTTGAATCAGATGACGAGGATAAAGATGAAGAAGAAGGTGATGATGAGGAGGAAAATTCTGGTTCACAAGAGGAAGCCAAGGATGAGGCTACATCAAGCTGTAAGTATTTATAGATATAAATTATTGAAACTGTGCTTTTTTATAAATTTCTGTATTTATTGATTTTTTATCCATTTTACAGTACCAGGTTCATCTGTTGGATTGGAACTGACAAAGGACAGATCATTCTCTACCTTAAAGGATAAGGTATGTGAAAATACCTTGAAAGCTATTGCAGATATGGGCTTTACAGATATGACAGAGATTCAAGCAATGTCTGTACCTCCTCTTCTTGAAGGAAGAGATCTTGTGGGTGCAGCAAAAACTGGATCAGGAAAAACTTTATCTTTCCTTATACCAGCAGTGGAGCTTATTTATAAATTGAAATTTATGCCCAGAAATGGTATGAGAATTTATTTTTTGTATAATATTATTTCATAGATGAATAATAGATTAAAACATTTGAATATAAAATTTGTAGGAACTGGATGTATAATCATCTCACCAACTCGTGAATTATCAATGCAAACGTTTGGTGTTCTCAAAGAATTGATGAAATATCATTATCATACGTATGGTTTATTGATGGGTGGTGCAAGCAGGCAAACCGAAGCTCAAAAATTGTCAAAGGGTGTAAATATAATTGTAGCAACACCTGGTAGACTGCTCGATCACTTACAAAATACTCCTGATTTCTTGTATAAAAATCTTCAGTGTCTCATTATTGACGAAGCTGATAGAATTCTCGATATTGGATTTGAAGAAGAACTGAAACAAATTATTAATATTTTGCCAAGTTAGTATTTCTTTGTTTTTGTTTTTATAAAATAATTGTAAATTTGTTTTCTCTAACAAAAACATTTAATCTTTAGAAAGAAGACAAACTATGTTATTCAGTGCAACACAGACTCAAAAGACAGAAGCGCTAACAACATTAGCTTTGAAAAAAGAGCCCGTCTATGTCGGTGTTGACGACGAGAAGGAGAAAGCTACTGTGGAGGGTCTGGAACAAGGATACGTAGCTTGTCCCAGCGAGAAACGTTTTCTATTACTTTTCACATTCTTGAAGAAAAATCGACAGAAAAAAGTCATGGTATTTTTCAGTTCTTGCATGTCTGTCAAATATCACCACGAATTGTTAAATTACATCGATTTGCCAGTCATGAGCATTCACGTAAGCGTTTTCTTCTCATTATTGATATTGCGATTTCTAAAAGTAAGCGTATATAATCACAAATTACTCTACTACAGGGAAAACAAAAGCAAACCAAGAGAACGACAACTTTCTTCCAATTTTGTAATGCGCAATCTGGTATACTACTGTGTACCGACGTGGCTGCCAGAGGACTCGACATTCCAGACGTAGATTGGATTGTACAGTATGATCCTCCAGACGATCCAAAGGTACAGAACATAATCAAAGAAACAAAATGTACATATTTTAATTTGATTTAAACAATCAAATCATACCCATTACAGGAATACATTCACAGAGTCGGTAGAACAGCTCGTGGCGAAGGTAGCAGCGGTCACGCTCTGCTCATCTTGCGACCGGAGGAACTTGGTTTCCTGCGGTACTTGAAACAAGCTCGCGTTCCTGTCAATGAATTTGAATTCTCGTGGAACAAAATAGCTGACATTCAACTTCAGGTAAGTTTTTCATTTCTCGTCACCTAATCAAGTGCATTTTTACACCCAGATGCACGCAAAAGGATCGACGATTTCTATCTCAAATCCCTGTTGCGTTTGGCAATAGTGTTATCGCGCTCCAAATCTGCGATTGGTTAACGACTCCATATAAATTAATTGTCGCAACGCTGCACGTCGCAACGGCTAAAAATTGCATCGGCGTGGCGTCGGACGGTCGACAATCGCATACAAAAGGAGCGAGAGTGCGCACGTATGCGTGCGTGTATGTAATTTTTTTCTAAGAACGATCGTTAAGGGCGATCGCGTTGGCGATAGAGCATCGTGCTATTTCCACTTGGCTACTGGTTAACAGCGGCTTTGTTGTGAGTCACCCGATTTTTCAGTCCGTCAACTCAACTGTGCAAGTGTGTGCATATATTTGCACACGGACGTGTTTTTGGTCGGCTGTATCGAAACGTTGCACGACTTTGCAAACTTGAACTTTCAACAGTCTTATAATTCATAAGTTTCAACTTTCACGCTACTTTAATAATTGGCGCGACGCGCGCATCTCCTTCTTTCGGGCAAAATTAAAAGAAAAAACACACAGCTTGTAAGCGAGTACTCCAGACTGAAAAGATGAAAGTTCGGCGCTTGAAATCGAGGATGAAGCGAGTTCGAATGTACGTAAGTGAGTGGAAACGAAGTGGGACCTCGGAAGGGCCCATATTTGGTGCGTCAGTGACGCAACAGCCTCTGGCTACCCTTGACATTGAGAGATGGTAACTGTACTCTCACCGACAAATGGCCAACAGCCGGGTTAATACAGACCCATCGCGATAAATAAATTGTTGTCAACTCGATGTCGACCTTCTTTCGTATCGTACGAACTTAGCAATGGATCGGCCGTTGTTTCGGTTACGCGTGGGATCGCGAACGATATTTATACGTACGGATGCACACATGAGTATTAGAAAAAAAAATGTTATTTTAATCGTTTTTTATTACGTTTATCTGGATAAATGTGCGAGAAGAGCGCTCGAGCGAATGAGATGAAAGAGAGAATCATAACGAATCGTTACGGTTGATTGACCTCGCGCAGGTTTCTCCCTAATTGATGCGGCGCTGCGCAGTGCAAAGCCGAGACCGAAGACCATCGATTTTCAGAAATTCTCATACAGATCGTGAATCTCGGTTTAAACGCAAAGATCTTTCCTTTCAAATAATAACAAAATTCTTTCGTGTATAAAAACATCCTTCCGACACTCTACACGATTTGTAAGATTAAACAGAGATACCGATCGAAGATACGTAGCAGTGTGGTAACGTAAATTTTACAGGAACAATTCTCGAAATCGACTGCAAGCCTTTGTATAATAATGATGACATATTCCGCGATAAATTGTACATTCCGAAACATTTGTACAATGCAATCTGCACGATTTGCTGAAAAATTGCAAAACACAACAATCGACTCGATGGAATCGTTAATTAAATCCTCCGCGCGGATATTATTTCAAACGAGACTTGTTCTTTGCGCAAATTGTCTTTTATTAAGAAACTACTCGTGCACAGTAAGTATTTTTACAAAACACCAGCATATACATGAGAATATCGTTCGTTTGGTTTTGTAAAGTAAATTCAATTTATAATTTTGTATTCCGAGAGATTGTGTCCGTTTGTAGGAGCAACATTAGACGAATACGAAGTCTTTTACTTGAGATTCGATCTGATATTCTCGTGTCTAATCTCAACCTTAATCTAAACGAACAAACGAGGCTGCACGATTAAGTGAAAAATCACTAGGAGGCATAATAACCACCTAAGCAGCGTACATATTCGAATCGGTCGATCGTACGATTCGTTATAATAGGGACAGTGCTTTGTATTCTCACTTCGTACGTCACTCCTGACACCCGACCTGCATATTAATGCGAAAGTCGCATTCAATGTCCTATAGATTGCGAATTTCGATACAGAAATTATTGACGTTTATTTATGCATTTATAATTGTTACTTGCGATTTTATTGCTGAACGCGTACAATTTATCAAACGGTTCGAGTCGAGTAAAAGAAAAGAAAAAACAAAAAAAAAAAAAAAAAAAAAAATTAAAAAGTCCGCTTAAATTTCTACAGTTTTTCGCGTTGCACTGCAGCTGTCTAATTTTACAATCCATCTCATTCGATGCAACAAGAGCGATATTGCGTAAATCTAAACTATTCGAGCCGAAGCGGAGAAAATTCTCGCCTCGGGCGTCTCATTGATTTTGAAAGGTACGTACAAAAAGTGTATTCACCTGATTCATTCACGAAAGGTGTCGCGTGCAGGTATGTTGCTTAATTGGAGGATTTAACTTTATTTTACGATTCTTGAATCGCTTTTCGGCAAATTCTGTATTAATAGCCGTTAATTAATTTCTTTCCGTTCGAAGCGCAATCGATGATTTATAGATTTGGTTGCGTTATTGCATATCTATGAAAATGATCAGTAGTAGCTGAAAAAGTCAATGGACAATCGTGCCTCTACTTGGACTTAATTTAGTACAGCAATCGATGCAATTTATCTCGCATAACAATCTGCACGTTTTCTCTTTTCCACAGCTGGAGAAGCTGATCTCGAAGAATTACTTCCTGAACATGTCGGCAAAGGAGGCATTCAAGGCGTACGTTCGAGCGTACGATTCGCATCACCTCAAGCAGATATTCGACGTTGAGACTCTGGATTTGACGAAAGTCGGACAGTCCTTCGGATTCACGGTACCACCAGCCGTCGATTTGAGTATCCTTTTTCAAAGCAGTGTATTCGATTACTTTTAAAAACAGCGCTCAACTGTGCGTGCTTTTTCCATTTGATTGAGAATGAGCGCGTCGTGTATAATACTGAGTAGGCAATCTCTGTCGTACAGACTTCCACAATACGAATCCTCACTCGACGTCACACCTATAAATCGCACGATCCACGCGCACAAACACATACCCGTAGAATCGCACATCTAGTCACATACATAATTTGCAAAAGTTTTCGCAAGCTTCGAAACCAAGGTCATGCATATAGGCGACTCATTATTCCTTAACGAGAAATCAACGCAGAAGTGGGAGTGAGCAAGGATTCGCGACCGCGCAAACGTCTAGGTGGCGGTGGATACGGCTACTTCAAGGGTCTCAACGGTGAGCAACCAGGAGCTGCCAGACGTGCCGAACGAACCAAAACTTTCCGTCAGGTTGGTAAGCGCAATCACAGCGATAGGAGACAATTCGCTCGGTGAGGAACGTTGCGCACACGGAGAACTAACAATTTTTAAGGGGAAGATATTGTTGACGCTCGGAGCTTAATAAAAATATAATACTATGTTTGTACAGTTGATATAACTTTGTCTTTTTATTGTACATAAATTGCGATAACGAGCGCAAAAGAAAACACTTCGGTGCTCGTATTCCTTCTCGGTGGGTTGAATAAAACACCTATATGTACACCTATATACACACCTATGTATACACCTATAGATACACCTCTCGATGGAAGGCGTTCACCAACGGACGAAGAAGAAAGAGCCACGATTCCCATACATGGAGCTGCTTGCGAGAAAGACGCGCGCGTCAACAATTACGAGACACAGCACTTCGTATCTCTGGAATATACGTTCGTCTCTTTTGGATTTTTAATAGTCCTATGAGACAGTGTGGGCGAGTGTTCTCGACTCGAGCGCAGAAGATACTATGAATTTCGAGGTCGAGTAAGGACGACGATTGTACCGATCAGTCGATGATTTTTTTTGTCACGAGCTTGCGCAAGCACGGTAACGCGGGGGTTTGTTCGGGGAAAGGGTGGATGCGATTAAACTTCAACGCTTACGCTGTGGCTTTGGTCAGAGGTGTTAAATGTACAAATGGTTTTTGAAATTTTATAAACCGGAGAAATAGTATGGAAATGACATCATAAATACATACAAGATTATAAATGTTCGATACGCCTGCGCACTTCTTATTTATGCGTTAATTCAATTCGAAATTTCATATTTGAACATTTGTTTAGTAGTGTAAAAAGGCCGCATTTGCATCGGCTGCTCATTAAATCGTTTAGCCTTGAAATTTTGCAACACCATGACTAATTATCATTTTGGCTATATCGCTCTAGAGGAACACGTAGGCGTATCGTAGTTTCAAATCGACTCGGCGTATATGGAATCTTGAAAACGGCTTTGAAAAAAAAAAATACTAAATTATATACAAGAATATAAACTGCCGCCTATCTTACTTCGAGAAGACGTATAGACGAAAGATAAGTGAATATGGAATACACACATAAACAAACCAATTAAAATATGCATAAGACAAAAAGTGCTAAACCTTACGGTCGAGTTAAATGAATCAAAATGTCATTGATTGTCAAACAATTTATTCGCGTATGTTGACATACGTCGAATGCACAAAAACCGGCAACGATAGAAAAAACTGCTTTTTCTGCACTACAACGTCTAAGAAAAACGTCTAAGAGAATTAAAATCGATTAACGAGTGTCATCGGAATGAGGAAGACGCAGAATCCTGAGTGCAAGACGAACTCGAAGCCATCGGTTACTTGTAAGCAGCTGTCTCCGCAAGTGAATAAGTTCATATATATATATGTGTGTATATGTGTGTATATCTATGTATATATATATACATATATATATATAATATATAAGCGATCGAGCGTGTCGCAAGGACAGATTGAAATGCGCTGCGACGCCGGTGGACTGGATTAACCGGATATTACCGTAACTCCGCGCACTCGCGTTCGTCCACGTAGCCGAAAATCTCTTAAAGTTTATCGCTTCTGATTCTTCATCTTCTTCTTCTCGCATATACGTGTGCTACACGAAGAGTTGGCTATCGAGAGGGTACCGTTTACTTTAAAGTGAAGGTCTTTTGATCGAAGGTGTTCGATGATTGGTGGGAATACATCGTCGTTAGGAATGAATTTTTCACTGAATTTTATTCCTCCTTTCGCTTTGTTAATTAAGCACGAAGCTGTGCTATCGACGTATGTAGGTAACGCGAAGTGTTATTAAAACGTATTTAAAAAAAAAAGCGCCTTTGAAATGAAAAATTCGAACTTTTTCCTCGGTACACATACACACGCGGTAGTTAATTTTTTATCGCCACTAAATCAGATCGATCTCAGCCAGTTGGTCCGTATAACGATGAAGAAGAGGACGAAGAAGAAGAAGAAGAAAAAATCATTAGCCGCAGTATCCCTCGGTCATTTCGTCGTCGCGTACTCGAAGGAGAGTCGAGTCTTCAGTATGTAGATATACTCGTACATACATTGCTCTCATACGCCGGTTTGTGTGCGAGTATAACGGTTACGAGGAGGCTACGCTGCCTCGAGGAATTCGCATGAGAATTAGCGCGAGCCTTTATATGCTGATCGACCGAAGCGAGCCATACGCTGTATTTTCCACGGGATCTTTTTTTTTTTATTCTCCTTTCTTCTTCGACATAAACAAATAAAATGTTCAATGTATTGTATCGGTATAATATATATAACGCACGCGTATTATGCATAATACGATTTGAAAACCGGATGGAAAGCTGCGGGAGACTCGAAAATTCTCTTACGCATTTCCTCTCGGTTATAATTATTCGAAATCGACGCGCGTGCGATAGAGACATATAGATACGTAAGGCATTATAATTTCAAAGTATACAATGCTTTTCAATATTACGAATGACTCGCGCGAGCGAGCAAACGAGGAAGTGGATTGCCATCGCGATGACACATCCGAAAATCGCAAACGTTGGATCATTCCTCTCGGTTTCTTTCTCCCTTTCTCGAGGAGGAACAATCACACATACGAGAGAGTAAAAGGAGGCGAGAAAACAAGCCCACGCATTGCCGGTTCACTTTTCGAAAGCATCTCGCGCGCCCACTCGTCGCTCCGAAAACGCGACGCGAGTGGGTTGTCCCGGCATGTGTGAATATATATATACACACACACACACACACTTACCGAAGAAAATTTCTTTCAATAGGAACGGACAGGTATAGTATTTTCTCTCGGGCTAAGCGTTACGTGTTTTTTTTCTCCTCCTCGGTCTGAGTGGTTCCTGACACATGGAGGGGGGGGGGGGGGTGAATTCGACTGATAGCTTTATTTCTCCTCGACAAAAGTCGTTTTAAAGTCAGGACAAGAATCACTGGGAGAGTTATCAAGGCAATTAAAAAAGTGTTCTTCTTTAAAATTTTGAATTTCGCGGCGAAAATTTGTAATTAAAATAAAAACGTTTTCAGTACAGTGTACGTTTAGGAATTTAAACGTTAAACGATCTGTTTATATCGTATGTATATAAAGAATATATATATAAAGACCAGTAATAGTAGCTCGTCTTAAAGGCATTGCGTACGAATAATCCACCTTATTCAGAAGCGACATGTAGACACACAACCGTACATATCAAGAGATGATCATCAGAAGGATTATTCGAGCGAGTAGGCGAGGAAATTATTAATTATGCATTCTAGAGGCGTTATATGCGTAAGGACTTGCATATCGGCTAGTCTCTTTTGCAAATCGATCGACGCACGCAACAATCCGATCCGGCTGCACTTGTCTTTATGTGAAATGAGACGTACACGATTGATCCTTGAAAGATATACCGGTCTATACACATGTACGCGTATACGAACCCGAAAGGTGTTGAAAAATCTTATCTCCGGCAAAAGAATAAGACTGTAAACATAAAAAAAATACCACGAAACACAAACGCATATATATATAGAAACGTAAAAGAGGATTCGCGAGCCGACGAGTAACTCGACCAGACCACTAAACGTTATTCTTGCATAAACCGGCAAAGGTGCAGTAAGACTCTGTGGTGTGTAGCAATATCCCATTGTTGTCGCTTGTTCTGCGGATTGCAGTAAGCCATGCACCAACGTGGTGTGTGTGTGTGTGTGTGTGTACGTATATGTATATATAAGAGCAGCTGATACGTGATTTTTTTTTATATATTATATATACTTGCAGTACAATCGTTCGTTCAGGCACGCGATAAATTCAGTAATATATAATTCATGCCTTTGTCGCAGTACATAACGAAGATTCACATTGAGACCTCGCGATTATCGAAGACGCACTGCGCGTTCGCTCGCGATTGAAGATCGAATCAGCTGACTTACACTTGTATGCGCGCTTATATGCTTGTCGTTGTAATCGTATACATATTCGGAGCGTGCGACCGACTGGAATGTATATGTGTGTATATATGCGCTTTTAGCATTGCGCGAGTGCGATTTACACCGGTGTTTATCATCTCGTCGTTGTTCTTGCCAAATGACGAGATTATATCACACCCAGTCTCTTTGCACAATTTTTTCTTTCAATCCTCGTCGACGTTCCAAGATTTCTAAACAACGTCGCGAAACGATGGAGTTTGCCATATTTGCGCGTGCCGCGAATCGCGTACGAAATAGGCGTCGCTCTACGTACGCGTCCCGAGGAAAATGCTCGCGCTGACGGATTTATCTCAATTCCTCGAGTTCATCTCCGCTCGATGAAAAATAAAAATTCAGAATTTCCATGTATATCAGAGTGTGAATTTTCGTCGAGAAAGTGTTTTTGTCTCCTCGTTAAAGCTGTACCGTCGCGATTCTCTTTTCGCACTTGGCAATCAGATCGAGAGAACAAAGCAATTAGCCTTTTGTTTATGATGATTGAGAATTTGACGCGCTTTATTGTTTGCTACTACTTGTTCATTCGCACGTCATTTGTATAGTCGTTGCGCGTTAAACTTGTTTATATGTACGCGTGTATGTATAATGTAGGGAAAGAGCAACATGCGAATTTCACCGAGGTTCGTTCAACCTGCCTTCTATATGGACGTTGAAAAGTAAGAGCTTTGCATTAAGGAATAATTGAGCGCCATCGATTTCACTTTTTTCGAAGAAAAACTCGCGGATTCGATTCCAGCAACGGTTTGTAATTTGAAAATGATTTATCCAAAGCCATTGTTGACTGGTACATTGCCATTGTTTTCCTAGCACGAGAACATCGATCTGAAGTTACATACTGTGCATCCAGATGATACATAGTCTGTTATTTGCGATTGTACGATCGATTTTACTGTATCGACGAACGATTTATCGACTCGAGATCCGAGTTTCTGCGATATCGGGTAGAGACTGTCTTTCATTTATAGATTTTTTTTTCGATCGCATTTAACGGGCAAATTGGCAGGTACAGCTCGCGGAAACGTAGATTTAAAAAAATTCAAATTTCCCGCGCAAATGTACATCGGACTGAACATTCCACGACTCCTTATTCCGCAAAATTTCACTATCAACATCGTCGTCCACGCGTGTCTCCAGCATAATAAACATATGTCCTAAAAACACCGTTAAACATCCAAATACTTAAAACCTACGCTTAAGTGCAGGGGGAAAAATCTATACACGAAACGAATCAGCTCGCGAAGTGCTATTTACCATTTACGCTCAAATCGCGCTATTACCTGCATACGACGCCCAGCCAGTAGTACGGTCGTGTAAACATTAAAAAAAGTTTGCGCGAAACGAAAGCAGAACAAACGACAATTACCTCGGCCGTGGGCTCGCGTTATATGCCTATATGTAAACCGAGTTCAGGGTAATAATTTTTTATGGGCTTTGAATTTGTGTTTCCGCTGTTTTCGCACTTACGTGCCCAGAAAACGGAGACTTCGTTGCGGTAAGTGCGACGATTTTTCCGACGTTACGTTAACGGTTCCCTGATAAGTGCGACGTAACGCGTAAATTAAAAAATACTCGATTCTTCGAGTAGACGTATACGACGAAGAATTGCTATTCCGACCGGTTATGCGAAGATACGATCCGGCAGCGAATGGGAGGACAAAAAAATGACGTTTTCGTCAAAATCAAATCGAGTCCAATCGTTTTTCATTGCCTTTTCCAGCTACGACCGAACGTCGAGAGAAACAGAAAGGAAAAAAAGACGGAGCTATGAATGAACCGTCCAGGTAATGAAATCTCAGCTGCCCACGCTTGCTGCCACTTAATAGACCGAATTCGAAAGCTCATATGGCTTTGGTTTATAAGTACATACCTGCGGGAACGAAAGAGATTGATTTGATCAATTATTCATATACCGATGTGAATCCGGCGCCTCCGTTTACGGCAACAGGATGCAATAAAATTATCTTGGACGATATCGTTAAAACCTTGCGATTCCACTATAGATGTATAATCTCGAACGTGTCGTAATTTTTGACGATTTACTTCCACTTGCTGATAGCGATTCAAATGGTTAACTCGAGTTTTTCGATTTTCGTCATTAATTTCAATTTTCAGATCAAATCGACTCGCGATGCGCGAAGCCAGTGTCGTCGCAAAGGAAAATTATTGGACGAGCACACGAAGGAAAAATGTAATTCATCATACTGTTTGCTTCGAACCGGCCAATAAACTTTTATTGGAGGTAAATTTTAGTGACTACATTCTCAATTGTTCAATTCTCTCAATTGATTGTAATAAAAAAAGGTGTCAATCTGTTCATATGTGTATCAGTACAGCTTGCCACGTTGCAAATAACAATTTGTAAAATTTACCTTGTTGCTTCGAAATCAACAAAGCTTTGTTTTTACGATAAGAAAGCTGCGAAAAAAGTTTGGCAACAGAGAGAGAGAGAGAAAGAGAGAAAGAGAGCAGGAGAATATAATATTTTGAAAATGCGAGACATTCGAAAACATTTTCTGTCTACACATAATAATTTCCCATTCGTTTCCTTAAATTTCATCTTCGCGAGTGTCACCGGCACCTCAACTTCTTGTAAACAAACGCACGTACGCGCACGCGCTCGGATAGAGATCGACAAAAAATTCATAACCGTACGGCGAGTCTCGAAATTTGAATGCGGACTTTTATGAATAGATGAATTCTATATAGTACTCGCGGTGGGTGTCCGTCTTGTACAACACATATACATCTATATAGTGGCGCGTGTAGAGCGTCGCGGGTCCGAAAGAAGAGAAAGAGATTATGGCGCGGGTAGAGAAAGAAAGAGAGTCGAAGAGAGCAAACCGTATATGGGCAGTGGGCGGCGTGTGTATCGCGAGATGCCGCCGTCGACTCGCGCCTCTGTATAGCTGCCGCTTGTGTATAGGTATATTATGGCACATTCAACAAGAGCCGATGCCGCGAGAGGAGGAAAGTGTGTCGGGTGTAATAGCCAGAATTTAACGGCGGAGATCGTGTTGATTTTGTTTGTTGATCTTGTTTGTTGATTTCGTTAAGCACACGTGCATTTCTTTTTCTCGACGAGCTCGCCGCGTTATTATTCGCTGAGCTTGGACTGTCGTAGTATTTGTACAATACTATATAATTCCAAATAAACGACGTGAAATCGTTGCGATTAATTTTTATTCAAAGTACTCGTTTTGTATCTCGAGAAGTGTACTCGTCGTTAATTCGATAAACTTATCTTCCTCTCTCTCTCTCTCTCTCTCTCTCCTTTACTTTTATGTCCTTTGCGCTTATTTCGCGCGTCTGCGATGTTTTGGATCGAAAGATCGTTCGAAAATAAGTAAATTTCGAAAATCGAAATAAAAAAATTTCAATTAAAGCGCCAAGAAATAAAAGTAGAGCTCGGTCGGTAAATCAATTCCTATCTCATTCGAAATGATGCTCTTTTCTCCGGGAATCGCGACGATTTCTTTCGACAATGTCTCCGCTTACCGTCCAGCAACAATAACAAGATTCGCTCTCGTCGCTACGCTCGAGAATCTTTCATTCAACATCAACAATCAAAGTCGATTACAAAGACACTGCACTACTACACACCAACGCACGAGGATCGAACGCACGCACACACACATGAGACTCGAGCCGCGCGCAGCTCACCGTGCGCAACAAGTTAGCGGTGGCTCGGTGCGCATGCGTCGTCGATCCCTGCTCCGTTGCTCCGTTGCTCCGAAATTCTGATGCCGATTCCACACGCGGCACGCCTCGTCGTACAGCATAAAGCATTATAAACCGTACTGTGTGTATGTATACATACACATACACAGAGAATTCTCTCTCACTCTTCTCCTTGCATTCTCCCACCACCGCCCCCACTCCCTTGCGCGCGTAAGAGAAAGAGAGGACATCGGAGCTGTGATCGGGCTTATCTCTCCGTCTCTCTCTCTCGGGGCGTTTTTCCCTAGAGCACTGCGGGCGGCCCGCACTGCAGACACGCGGCGCAGTTGAGCCGAGGCTTCCGCAGCGCGAAGGCCGATCGTACAGTATATACGTATATAGTCGCACGCTCGCAGCGTCTGCAAGTACAAGGGATAGAACGAAAGAGAGAGAGATAGAGAGACAGACCGTACAGTGGACACACTAGTACTTACGCGCTCACCTCTCTCGGGTTGTTCGACCTGCATCCGGTCATTGTACAGAGAATATAAATATATATACTTCTATATATACATATATACATACTTATATATATATATATATATATAACTCTTTGTGCGTTTATATACGTATATATATATATATATATATATATACATATACGTGCGCACGAATCCGCGCGGATCCTAACCTCGAATCGTTGAAAGAGAGAGGAACAAGGACGCAGAAACATCGCGAGTGTATATCGAGGAGATAGGATTAAGCTACGCGCGAACGGCCAATCCTACGTATATTACGCCTTCGGATCGAGAAGTAGCTGCTGTGTTAGTAGTCCCCATGCAGCTTCACGCGCAACCGATCGGTAATCGAGGTTAGGAAGTCAGAATTCGTCGTTGGACTCTCTTCTTCGCGCAAAGAGAAAGAGAGACGGAGAGACAGAGAGAACATAAGTCGGCAAATCAGTGCGGACAGTAGCCAAGTTCATTAGTTGGACCAATTTGGAGGATCGACAACACAAGCCGTCGCGATGTGTGATAACACGAACTCGACGACGCAGAGTATAGCGGACTACCTGTCGCAGCTGCTCAAAGATAGGAAGCAGCTTGCGGCCTTCCCCAGCGTCTTCATACACGTCGAGCGTCTTCTCGATGAAGGTAAGAGACTGTCTTTCGCATACCGGTCGTTTCTCATTCTTCATTTACGTAACGCGCCGTATAGCGCTTTATTCTAAATCTAATTTCGAGACTGTGTGTCCTCCTTCTGCATATTTACGCATATGTACGTATATTTCTATGTGTATGTGTGTACGTGTGCGTCTGCTCTGTTTACCATTAGCCCGATAATGTATCTTTATGTACGTATATATATATACATACATACGTACATACGTTACACATCGTTTCTCTATGATAAGAGAGAATCTGCGGATTCGAAAAGGCAGTTGCAATTTTGACAGTGACGCTGCCGCGGCTCTAGCGATAATAAATGAGTCGAGCCAAGGAGAAGAGACTGTTTGCTCTTTTAGATAAGAGAAAGAGCTTTGTGTTGACTGACGATAAGTTTTCGCGCACTCGTCTCTAAAATTCAATCCAGTGTGCAGTAATAATAACCTCGAGGACAAGTATTATGTATATATGTATACAGTAAGCGAGCGCGCGCGCGCGCGTTAGAGAGAGAATCCGACTTGGTACACTCACTTTTCCATGTCTATAGGTATAGGCGTATGTATAAGACTGATATAGACCGGCATTATTACCGATATCGACTGTCGGAATGGAAAGGTGGAAGTTGCGTTACACCGAGCCTTGGTACGCTGAAAATCGGCTGTCATAAATAAACACGTACCGTTTGACTTGTTTCGATTTCGGTGATTGCAACGAGTCAACAAACGCGAGCATTAATTATTTACACCGGCCAGCGAGCGAGAGAAGAAAAAAAGAGAGGCTGTACGCGTTGAGCAATTTTCCGTGGAAAATGCCGATTAGAACTTGCGGAGTCTTTAATTGTCGCGTCGCGACTATCCGTAATAGGCCCTGTGAGCGTGTGTTTACAGTTGCGTCAGCGTCTTATAACTAAAATGGTGAGATTTACTTTTTTTTTCTTTTTTTTTTTTTCTAATGTGTACTGTACATATACGCACACACACGCAAGTGCGAAATCACCGACTTTGTATTTTCGAGAATTCTTCGTTATAAGCTTGTTATTGCAGTTGGCGGTGCTCTGTGTTTGGTAAATGCGCAGAGTTTGTTTTTACGCGCCAGAACTCGCGCTGCGCGATTTATCGCGCGTGCGCTTTATAAGTTTAATTACGAATGGAAGGGGAGGGATGATATTGCGTAAGGAATTCAATATTGACATTCGTTCGACAGAAGTATTTATACGTAAAGCAAATTCGGAGGCACGAAAATATGCATATGCATACACGTGTGTGTGTGTCTGTATATATGTATAAGTATTAGCATCGCCGAAATACAATATCTCTCTTTCTAAAGCTCTTTCACTCGCGGGGGGAAAAGAAAAAACTTTCGTCGCTCGTTAGCGGGTAAAAATAAGTGTTTACCGTGCCGTTCTAAAAGTGGTGGCGAGCATTTCATACAAACGTACAAATATAAAAATAAACACGCGCGAGCTGCAATAGCGCAATCCGCAGAAGAAAAAATTCCAAGAACAACGGGGAATATTTTTATCTCGTCTATTGAGTTCGATATAGAATAAAAAAAAAAGGTTCGCTCTTAGCAACGCGCGAGGTTTGCCGACCCGATAATTATCGTTGTTATTTTCAACGAGACAGCCAGGCTTAACTTTCACCTCGGACCTTCCTTTCGATACGTCGGATCGAGCGTAATTATATTAAATACTAACAATCCGTAGTAAAGAAAATAGTGTTTAATCGTTGATAAGGTCGTACGTTCGTTTCCCCCGTGGAAAAGTCTCATCGCGCGATCGATCTCGAATACACTCTCTGCGCGATCAACTCTTCTTTCTTTCTCTATCTCACCTTCTCGGACAGCTTTTTTCTCACCTGAGCAGCCTCGGAAACTCGTTTGATTCTTGGAAAGCGGCGACGCGAGGAGAAAGCTCACGCGACGACTGTCGTGCAAGTATATGTACATAGGTATATGTACATAGGTATATGTATACATGCATGTGTCCAATAGAATACAAAATTTTCGTCGAGGATCAAAAGACCGATCGTAAAGTAGTCGCTTCTTTGTCGTGGCTAATTTTCCACAGTTGAACGTAAATTAGAGAAAAGGCTGCGCGGCGAGTGTTGTTTGCATGAATCGACTGTACTTAACGCGAGTTTGAATGAACTCTTAAGGAAACGCGCAATTCTAGGAAAGTCTCCGGCTTTTCTTCTCGACTGATTTATATACTCCATAGACGAGAAAGAATACGGGAGAGGTTAAAAACAAAAGGATGAAAAAGACGAGAAACCGCGACCGTGGAGATCGTTATTCGAGCGATACGTGCGCCTATATCGAATTACAAATATTATAGCTACGTGCTCGAGACGATAATATTCCCGGACTTGTATCAGTGCTGATGTTAGAATTAAGACTCGATCGCTGATGCTCGATAAAGCCAGGATTATAAGAGGCTGATTAATAGTTTTGCATCTGTGCAAGATATATAGGACAGTTTTAGCGAGATAATTGGCTTCTTACATATGCAACATATGTAGGAAATCGCCGATTCCGCACTGGGCGAAAAAGAGAGAGACAGATCATATGCGCGTATTAAATCACTTCGTGTCGCTTGATAAATTTTTAAGTAGAAATTTGTAAACGAACTGTGCTCGTTTTAAACCTCCGCGCTCTGACTCCAAAATACCGATCCATTTATTACGTATATATATATATACTTCTTCCCACAGGCTGTCATTATGTACGTAAAGCATGAATTAATTATCGCGGCACTTGGTTGATTCCATAATGCACATACGTAAGTTGAAAAAAAAGAGAAGAAAAAAACAAACAAGGTGACGTCGTTTTCGCCAATTTAATTTATTCCAAGCGTTTCAACGTTGTTGCAATGCGTGGAGCAAGTTCTATTTATCATTAAATTCAACGCCGGATCCAATCCGCGCCCGAGCAGTTTACTTGAATTTACATAAGTCTCGGTATATATATATCGTTTCGCGTACGGTTAATTAACGCGCGGGAAATTTGAATAGAAAATCCAATGTGCATAACCAATGTGTATATGTGTATATAGTATATATATATACCCCAAGTCTCTCTCTCTCTCTCTCTCTCTCTCTCTTGGTTTCATAGCGTTCTATTTCCACTATAAAGCGTCATCCTCTCGCGTACACAATTTTTCCCGCTGACCCACTGGCGCGAATAGAACGTCTGCGTATACACCTCCTCTCTCGGTGTGCTACTGCAGGTGCGCGCGCGCGCGGCCTTTCGAAATTTGCGATCCGCCCGCGAAAACTCTCGCTCGGCGTTGCGCCAGTCGGGTCAACGGGCTCATCTTCCTCTTTGCTAGAGCTTCTTGTTCTTCTCTTCGTCTATAGGTTGTGCTTGGTGAGCTTAGAGAATTGATGCACGCGGGACAGAGCTTTGTCCGTTTCCACTCGTCCCAGAAAGATCGTGTAATAATGGAATTGCTGCGAATGCATTGTGGAACGTCCACTTGAATTATCCAGGTTTTTGGGCTATCCTACGACGTCCAACGATTATTTTCACACCGAAACGCGACGGAATGGGAAGTTTGTTTATGTAAGGTACGTCGCGAGTAGAGGAGGGATAAAACGTTGCACAATGCGAATCGTATAGAGAAACGCGAAACGGAACGAAAGGAAAAATACATATTTTTATTATATAGATCCGCGTAGTAAAAGTTAGCGGCAATGATTACTTTTTACGGGACGAACTTTTGATAAAGTGATCATGTAACATTTATGTTCGAGTGTAAATCTCCTTTACGATCCACTCCGAATTCAACTATGGATTTTAAAAAAGCTACCGCAACCGCGTATATCGCGAATCGGTATACCATAAAAATTATCATTATCCGTGTAATAGTCACCATTATATAGAGCGGATGCAGTTATAATGATTAAATAGTTTGAAACGCGTATTATAGAGTACTCGCGGAGAAAATTCATCTGATTTACTCGTAGCGTTAGCAAACGCACGCACGTCTTGCGTACACAATATTAAAAAATCCTTTTATACCCAAAGTACTTAATTTACAGCCGTTGTAAATGCTATATCCTTACATAATTGCGCTCTGCAGTAAATTCATCTATATTAGCTTTAAAGACCTATTTTTCTCAATACTTTAACTTTTAATTGCAATATCAACGAACACACAAAACTCGGACATATATAATTAAAGCAAATAGATTTTTACATCATATCTCACTCTCCCACTGCTCTTCCCTGCGCTCGCAAATCTCTTTCGAGCCATATATACGTATAGCCATGTATATACGTACGATGTCGTCTCACCACAAATGATTTCGAAGTCGTAAGCGCATAAACATCTCTCGCGTGCGCCACAGGAATGCAGGTGCATAAAGCCGCCTTTCGTCGAAAGATTTAACTCCCTCGATCTCTTCCTCTAACTTCGATATACATTGAAGAAAAATACACCAGTTTGCGGTTTTTCACCCTCTCTCTCTCTCTCTCTCTCTCTCTCTCTCTCTCTCTCTATCTATCTATCTTGCTTTCTCATTGCCTGCGACGTCTAGCGCAATTCATATGTGTATACTGCTGCACAGCGCGCAGGAGACCTCTTTTTCTGGTTGCGCTTGGCATTCTCGTCTACGGCAGCAGCTATGCGGTGTGCGAGTTTTGCATAATTTAGTCGCGACAATCGATTTAACTGTAAATGTCGCAGAAGCTGAAATTGCGAGAAGGCGAAACGCGTTGCGTATGAATTTAACGTTCAACCTTTACTGTTTTCTTTTTCTATTCAATCTTCCGATGTATGCAGGATAGGTACGCCCCGTGCGCATTTTCAAACGGCAATTAGAAAACTGTAAAGCCGAAATTTCGGTTTACCCTACAGAGGTCAACAAAGACCCAAAGACTCCCATTAAAATCGCGTAAAACTTCTTGGACTTTGTAAGGAGCGTTTGAAAATTTCACGCTGCTATAATGGGGCATCGAAGACACTTAGGAATAATGGAGTTGCAGTACGGTAGGTATACCTATAGTATCGTTATGGGAAATTCGGAGAGTTAGGCTTAGTGGGGGGACTCTCGTCGGCTTAAAATTGAAAAATACGACTGTTCACAGTGACGTAATGCAGATTCTTTTATATAAAAAGTAACTCTAGTTTTACGACGATTTTTTTTTTAGAGCGAAAGGATTATATTGTTACGCAATCTCGGACTTAATGGTACATCGCTAAAACAGCTGGTTGAAGATACTTCAGGTTTATGATGATTGAAAGGAATACCAAAGATTCATAATTTAAAATTATGAGAAAAATGTGTGCGAAAGTCACGTTCTGACGTACACCGGTATATTATGTTCGATTAATCGCGCTAATTGAAAACAGCTTGCATTTATCGCCAATTTATCCAATGAGTTAATCTCGTTATGAAAATGGGAAAAAATCACCTGAATAAAAGAACAGTTATAAACATCCATATGATGTATAAATGTATAAATGTAAGCTTATAGAGCGAAATTCATGAGTAAGTCGTATTTAGTAACTGCGGCAATGACAGCGCAGAATCACACACAATATCACATCTTTATAATATATATACAACGCGACTTCACAATGTTTACAAATCATTAGTTTGCCGTTTCACTCTCTCAACTTCACATTCTAGTAGATTTACAACGAGCGTTGCGCGCAATATCCTTTGGATTTTTTCTTCCTTCGTATAACTCGCCGCCGCACCTCTTGGTCAACCAAAAAATCGTCGACCTCGTGGCTATACCTATATATATATATATTCTCGGCATCGAGTTAAAGATCCAACTATATATACACTCATCGGATCATCAGCGATTCCCTTCTTTCAGGAATTCTTTTCCTGCCGAGAGGCGTCGAGACGAGAGACTCTCTCAAGTCGGCGCTCCTCTCTACCCCCGTCCTTGCTTGCGTATATACCACAGCAAGAAAGAGAGAGAGATAGAGAGAGAGAGAGAGAGAAAGAGAGAGCCCCCCAGGCCTCGAGTGTATGCCCCCACCAACGCGACCGCATTCCTTTTCCTCCTCGCCCGACGAGAGCCTTTTGCCTTCTTGACTTGCGTCGCGTCGCTGCACCGGACGAGAAAGAACCTCGGATACCACTGCTTTGTGTGTGTGTGTGTACATGTATATAGGTGCACATGTACACGTATATAATGTATATATACGCGAGGGATTTTCGATTCTACTTTTGGGCATTGTTTTATCGGATTTATCGTACGATAAGGACGTTGGGAGTAGACCGCGAGAGATTGCGGTTTACCGACGTTTAATCAAGAGATCGGCAGAGAGTGTCTTGCCGATTGTTTAGAGAGATAATTTTGTTTTGATTGGGCAGAGATCGAATTTTCTTGTATTCCCGATAGTTGGATTGGAGCGGATGAGACATTCGAGATATTCTGCCTTTAAATGCGGAAACGATTCGAAAAATATGGGTCGATTATACGTTGAAAATTATCACTCGTTTTTCTCTCTGGTTCTGGTGGAGAGTATGCGATTTTGAGGTTAAGTTAACGTGTAAAAGTCACTCAAAGTTGCTCTTCGAAAAAGTGAAAGCTCAAGGAGGAGGCAATTTTCAAGCCCTTCTTGAACTTTCTCTTCGCTCAAAAACTCAATAAAAATGCTAATATTTCATGCGTTTCTCTCTCTTCTTCTCTTGAAAAAATCTATATGCGTGTGCGTGTGCGTCTGTGCGTACTAGGTACTCGTCTCCTACAAGAGACACGTGCGCGCGACGCAACCAACGACGATCTCTTTTTCGATCGTTTTCGCTGGCGCCGCTATTTTTATTTTTCTTGCCGAGCGGCTCTCTCGAGCATCGAACCCAGCCTATACACGACGACATCCGTGGCGACGCGTATGGCTTGGTCGTATAGGGGTCTGTAAAAAAAATATTAGCGAAGACGCTCGATTATTTCTGCAATTTCGTTCATTGATATTTGCACAGATAATTCTGTATACATGAATGAAAAGATCGGTATTTATGAATTGGATAAGGAGTTTCTACTGCAGTCATCTAATCTTTAAATCTGATCAGATGTAACCGCATATATCTGCAAACAATAATGTATTACTTGTCAAAAGTGTCAACGATCTCTCGACATACTCTCAACGATCCAAACAAACGATTCGCGGCGGTATAAATAACTTATTCGTTTCTTCTTCGAATTTCTTGAAATATACCGATCATTCGCTTTTGCACATAATTCAGTGATTCATTCTCAGTGAACTCATATCTCTCGTGCGTAACTACGTCTCTCTATCTCTCCTTCTCTTTCCACGTGCTCTTGAGTTATCCCCACTTCTATACTCCACATATTTATATTCGCACCGATCGGTCGTCGTCGTTGCCCGTGTCTCTCGACCAAACGCCCAACTACTCGTCCAACTACAATAGACTTCGCGTACACTCGTGAAACATACACGCAGTCATGGTGATCGAGGCTCGCCCTAAAAGGACATGTACCTGGGGAGTACGCGCTCGTGCCTCGACTTCTCGAGAAGGTAGAGTAAGAGAGAGAAAGAGAGAGAGAGAGAGAGAGAGAGAGAGAGAGAGAGAGAGAGAGGAAGGAAGAAGGAGGGAGTGGAATATCGCTGTGGCTACGTATACTGCTTGAGCTCGCGCTTCGTGCTCCTGCGATTATCTCTCCACAGTGGTGAACACTGTGCGTGGATCGTTTCTTCTCTTCTTGCTCGTTGCCGTTGCTTCCGAAGCTGCGCTGGGGAATTCGGTTTCCAGATGCGTTACTTGTTGTTGCACTTGCAAAGCGAGACTTTTTCGACGGAGCCGTTGACCTGTGTGCGTCACGTGCTTGCTTGAATATTATACTTACACTCGAGAGATAAAGAGTGACGTAACTGTGATCGTCGAAAGCTACGAGAGGGAGAGAGACAGAGAGAGAGAGAGACACAGAGAGAGAGAGAGAGAGAGAAAGAGTTTTACTCTTTCTTTTTCGTCGTCGTGATGGTTTTCCAGAACGATTATGGCGTAGCGAAACTAATGACCATGGTGTTGAATGAGCGGAATTAAATTGCATTATGTTCGGAGAGATCGGTTAATTTTTCTTCGGTAACGAAAGCCTTTTGTTCCAGAGCACAAAACAAAATGTACTAACTCCAAGCCGTATTATACATTTGGAATATCCATACCATCAACTTAGCCGATCAACGTTTATTCACTACCGATTTTTTACCGATCCATTGACACGCAAAGTAGCTCACGGTGTATTATCCGCGGATAACGATCGTTTATTCAATCGATTTCTTCGCTCCTTCTGTATCTCCTTGGGTTCACTACTCTGCTCTGTTTGTTAATGAACTCTTTTGCTAGATGTCGGTGATACTTTAATCACAGAAATGTAACTCTATATCGATCCACAGCCGCAAAGAAAGACATCGCAGTGTATCCACCATAAAAAAAATTCTCCCGTCATCAACGTGACCCAATAATCCAAAGACCACAAGGCTGTACAGTTCGCATTGCTGAAAGAGCAAAGTGTGCCAATATAACCCACGTCACTTTGCAGATCTCCCAGTCGTTTTTCCCTCTACATCGCGTACCCACACGCACACATACATGTACTCGCTCCTCCCACGCGTATATAAAGACACTGCGCGGCATTATAATTCCGTGCCCACTCGCGCACTGCCTATTGCAGCCGGAGCAGAAAAAAAAGAGAGAGAGAGAGAGAGAGAGACAGCCGCCGCTGCCTTTTTGCGTCCGAAGGCGGTAACTGTACCGGCAACGACTTTATATATATATATATATATATATATATATATATACTTGAAGTATATATACCAAAAGAGCGATGTAGAGAGAAAGATAGAGAGCTAAGCTACTCCCGGCAGGTAACCGATGACGTTTTCGAATTCTCCACTCGGTGAATCATCGCTGTATGAGTGTGTACATGTCTAAGTACCGGCGAAGATTCGTGCTTAGAATGATGAATCGGAGTTGGCGATTTTTGTACTTCGGTGCGCCTCTTTTGGATCGTATTGTGTTGAGGAAGTATTTCGCTCGCTAAACCTTCATTTGCTCGCTGTGTATCGAAAATAAATGTTTCAAAGGCTGTTTAACATAGAATATCAAGGAATACAATGAGAGGCACAAGTGGATTGTTCACTTTCCGCGCGAAACAATGTATATATGTATTTGTAGATGTGCAATTTTAAAAGCTCTCGCAGAGAGCTCATCGTTACAAAATGACCAGCGACCAATTTCACAAATCGTTTGTTTGCATATGAATAAAATGTCGTCACCGTCACACGCACACGCCTCGACATTCTCTCTCCGCGAAATCATTATAAACTGTATAAGCTGTCTCTCGCGAATCAGCGATGTAAAAATCAGCACGGTTTACATTTCCCAACGGACTGCAAGCGCGCCGAGAGTGTGTCGCCCACGTCAAAGTCACTGTTACGCCAGTCTTTCTACAGAAACTTCAATATATCTAAAGTATACGCGTATATAGACGTACATAAGCGTAAATTCAAGTGGTTACAAGAGGGAGAGAAGAAATTAACACAAATTCACATCTTCCTCATCTCTGTCTGTCTCTCTCTCTCGCACGCGCGAGCACGCTCCCTTGGCAATTCTTAGCCATTTTGTGCGTTGCCGTACATTTGCCTTCATTAGCATCTTTCCAACTTGATATATATATTATACATTTGTACCCGCGCGTGAGAGAGCGCTAATATCTACACGGTCGAAAAGAAAACGCGCGCAAACGATATTTCTCTCTCCCGAGAGCAATTAGCGCGGAATCCAATGCGAATAAACCCTCTCCGCTCTACGCTATATCGATTAATATTCATGCGTCGGATTGAAAAATATGAATTTTCAATTTCGAATTCCAAGCATTAAGCCGTGATTTTTCTGTTTCAGGTATGTACAGCGCTGTCGCCGGCAGCATTCTTCATCCTGCGCGCGCCGTCAAGTAAGCGCGGATATTGACTCGCGATAGCGCGCTTTTCCGCCAAAGCTTCTATCGTGCCGCAAAGCTCCGAGTAACTTGAAAACCTTGCCCCACATCGGCAACTTTCACCCCGAGCAACAAACCCACACGCGTATGACTATATTATGCTACATAACGTATACGCGCGTATAACAAGGTATATACCGCACTCTCGGTTTTTCTCGTCGTCGCCACATCAGCGGGGCCCTTGAAGGGCCGATGACCGGTTGACCTGCGGCTCACTTCAGAGTCGTCTCTTGCCGTGCACATATTATATATAGAGAGACTCTTGCCAAGAAGATACTGCAGCAAACGTCCTTGTCCGCTAGGTTCGCTGCTCCCCTGTCGTGAGATTCAAACTTTCGCGCTGTGTATACACGCGCGTATAGGTATTCGCGTGCGCGCTGTAGCTTTGTTCCGATTTTTTGGCTCGCGGAATGCGTGTTTGTAAACTTCGCGTGAATGTTACTTCGTTCCGAGTGGTTTGTTAATATATATCGCACTGCGCAAGCGGAACCCGGACACATTTCTTGGCTCGTTTGTAGTTTTGAAAAAATTCTTTCTTTCTTTCTTTTTTTTTTGTTTATATACAACGACGTTGAGAAATATGATTTGATTTTAATGGCGTATCGTTCGGAGCGTTAATGGAGGATCGAATTAAGAACTAGGCTAATCGGATTATCCAGTGCAAGAAGCGTGTAAAGACACGAGTATATCGGACAGTGTAGTCTCTATATAGGTACGTCCTGGAATATAGATATATTATATACATATAGAGTACTCGAGTACACGCAAGAAGCGTGAGAGATGAAAGACAGTTTTATCTTCTGTCGAGTGCAGGCCAGCAGCAAAACAGCTGTTACACTTATAATATCGACGTGCCTCAACTTTCGCAACGATCTAATTTAACGATTAAATTCTATATATATACGTATATCGTACATTTGTCAACGTCGATCACATATACATACGTTTTATATGTATAGGTACATAATTGTTTATGACACAATCGAGCAATTATTCACGGGTAATTGAGTGTTAAAGAGGTGTGTCCCGATGGTCAATACAATTATAGAATCTTGACAAAGTCTTAAGCTTCTTCGATTCGCAAAGTTAGGAATATAATTACATCGAAAATTAGATGAGTCAGAGTAGAGGATGTCTGGAGACTCGTTGAGGCCGTTCCAAACACGCGACGAAGAGAGAAGGAAAAGATCCTTTATTTCTATTTAAACGTTGCGTCACTACTAGAGCGAATGATTCTTTTTTTTTTCACCGATTTATCTCACCTTGCCGAGAGTGCGTTAAGTTTCGACTAATTACGTTCCAACATAATGACGGCCAAGATACATATTGGCTTCATTGTTCGGGTTAAAAGAACATAAATAATGGAAGCGTGTATAAATTAACAAAAAAACGACTCTACCAACGACGATGATGAAGCCGTATTAATCGCGTGAGACTTTTTTTTAAACAAAAAACCATGTATATACACACACACATACAGCGACCAATAATGAACTTGAAAAATGATCCAACTAATGGATCACTAGGCTGCACGCTTTGGAAAGTGCACGACAAATGAAATTACGAGAGGCACGAGCTAGCGGCAATTGCGGCTCGTATGTACATATGAGGGCGCGTGGGCGTCTCTTTTTCTGTCTCTCTCTCTCTCTCTCTCTCTCTCTCGCTCTCTCTTGTAAGATATGATGTGAATATAGCACTACGTAACACGTACCGAGATGACCTCTTCTTTGATGCCTTTAATTTGTTTCTATATTAATTTTTTTATTTTGGACAAATACATTCGTAATAGACGGTAATACTTGCTTTTATCTCTCCGGCTCAACGGTGTATATCTAAATTTGGCCAACTACATTGGAGACGGTATTCGATAGATTCGAAACGTAAGAAAAACTTTGGAAAGGGCTCTCGAATTTCATGGTATGTATCCCACGCTGACGGCACGTCCTCTCCCGCAAAGCCGAGAAAATATTATAGGGAGTCGACTCTGCGTGCGACGACGGCAGCGGTGTATAGTCGTCTCTCGATGCTCTTCTCTTCCTTTCGTAGGCTGGTACAGCAGGATCGGATGTTTTGAAGCCCGAGCGCACGTGTTAATACGACGAGCAACCTTTATCTTTTCGAGTTCTATAACTGTTTTAACAAGTCATTAAAATTCCTGAATACGTCTGCAGCGAAACAATTTCAAATCGATGTATTTTCTCGTCTGAATTTTCGAGAGAAGCTTTTACATGTTAATCCTGTAACGTATTTTGAGAGAGACGTTTGAATCGAGTCGAAAAATGTAATTGATGAATATAATATGTATAGGATATATAATAATAATAATAATAGCAATAGCTTCTTTTGTATAGATAGTATTTTGAAATATCATTTCTTGAAACGATTTTTTCCATTTACATCTTGTCCAAGATTGTAATATCGTCTTGATTGAAAAGGGGATCTATAGATCAATATTCAAATCAACCCTCCGTGAAAAGCAATGAAGCATTCCTCGAATTATGCACGTAGGTACATGTACACTTAGTCGACCATAATAGTATTCACAAGCCCTGGGAGAATTTCGAGTTGATCGCTGACGTTAAAAAGCACTTGGCTCGCAATATACAGGGGCCCTACGGTGAGGTTTTTGCTTCGAATATACATCTCTCTTGAGGCGAGGGAAAGCGGAAATCTCAAGAGAGGCTATCTTTCTCTCTCTCTCTCTCTCTCTCTCTCTCTTGTACTCTTGAGCACACGTGTGCCAGGCAAGGCGCGCACGTTTCCTAACTGTCGCCGTCTTAGCATCTCTGATTCTTAGTGCAACTGTACGCGAGGGTGTATAATATGGTAGGAGAAAGCACGTTCGAGGATATCCGCAAGGATTTATCGTTTTACCGCGAGGGATTTATTTTTTTATTTTCGTAAAAATAAAATCTAGGATGACGACGGCTTATCCTTGAAAATTTTCATCGTGAAGTGGGTATTTCGAGAGGGAGACCAAATTGAATGTAGAATTTAGTCGCTACAATCGCGAGATACGCGGGCACATAGACTTTCTGGATTGTACTGGACTTGACTGTCGTGTTGAAGGTTCCAAAACATTATTAGCTTTCTCTGTCTCTCTTTCTCGCTTGCTCTCGGCGTTTTACACGGCCATTCCGACTTAAAATAGAGCAACTTCATGACGCCAAGACCTGACTTGATTGTAGAAAGCTAAGCGAGAGAAGCTAGACTCAGCTATACTCTCTGCCATGGGAGTATTTTGGAAATCGCGTTGGTATAGTTTCGAAATTTTAAATATAGAAACTACTGTGAAATTTACACATTCTTGTGGTCGAACAGTGAAAAAAATTACTTTTAATCTAGAAATAACCAACTTTTATCCGTTTCTATTCTTTTAGCGAAAGATCTTCTCGAATTTCTAGCCAAATTTCTGTGCAGAAATTGCGGTTCAAAGCTACGCAATACAGATTTACCGGTAGAATAAATGTACACTTTTCTTTCGTCTCGATACATCAATTTATGTAATTCCTTTAAGAAAAATAATGATACATTCTAATGATAAATTTTGTTTATCACTAGATTTGTCACACTTCTTCTTCTTCACGAGACTCTCAATTAACATCCTTACACTAAAAACAATTATCTTACTTCGCTCAGCCACGCATACCCGCTATGAAGAAAAAAAAATCAAGCGAGCAAATACCAATAAAGTTTTCCTGAAAATTCAAGAATCTCAAATCACCTGCAGCGGCAAAGCACCACGCAATAACACATACTACCAGTCTCTCTATACCCACACATCGACATCTATCCATACCTATACCTCGAGCTCACATATCGCGCAGCAGTAACTCTCAATGGGCGCGCCTTCTTTCATCTCTCTCTCTCTCTCTCTCTCTCTCTCTCTCTCTGTCTCGTGCTCCCTTCCTACCGATGCCCTGTACACGCGAAGAAAGAGCTGCTGCTGTTGCTGTTGCTGCTGCTGCTGCGGCTGCAGCGTCGGCAATGCGCGCACCCATAACGGTACATTATTCTCCGCCGTGAAAGGACTCGTTTTCTGCAGCGCCCAGCAGCACATATAAAAGGCATGTGCTGCTGCGTTTTCCTATAGACTATACTGGTGGCCTTTATCAGTTTATATCTGGGTGGTCCCTTTTTTTGCCTAAGAGTATTAGAGATTTATACGCGTGTACGTAGATGAATCGTTTGGTCTCTCTCTGTCTCTGTTATTTGGGAGAAAATTGTGCTCGTGCACCCGACTTGCGTGGATCATTGCGATCGCTTCGTTCGGCGCATACACGATGATTACGTAAGGCTTCTTATTGCGGGAAGAATCTTGGATATAAATTTAGCGTCGACGCGCGAAATGTAATAGGATGTAACGCGATAAGATGTATCTGTAATGTATATGCATAGAATAATTTTTTACGTATACACGATTATGTGTAGAATAATAGATATACGCAAAAAATATATAGACGTATGTATTATCTAAAAAGGAAGCTTCGACAATGAAACAATTTGTCAGAGAAACTATCAATAGATTACTCACGTGTGTCCCGTGCCAGACCATATAAGGATAACGGCTCTCCACCCAGTTTCTCATAGTCGTATAGCGGCAATGTTTGCTCGACAAATAACGCGCTTCTCTAATGCTTTTTTCAGTTCTCTCCCATCTAGGAGTTCCCATGATTATGTAGATATTGTAACGAACGAAAGTGATCCTTTTGTGTTGATATATCGTACTGATTTTTTTTATTACACTGAAAAAAAAATAAAAGCCATTCATACAAAAATTAATGGATTCTCGAATTGAACAAATTTTTTTTAGATATCGAGGTTGACAGTATACAGTGTTCGGAAGCTCTCTCTATGCCTGCTTGCCTAGATAGCTCATCTGAAGGAGCTGGTTTTCTCGTTTGCATAGAGACTAAGCGTCGATGACGCCGAGTCGTCAGAATGTCAGCCTTGTTTTCAGACTGTTTTTTTTTCTAGTATTCGAATGACGCGTTTTTACCGATTCCGCATATTCGATTGGAGCTAATATATTATACGTAAATTGCAGAAATCATTCTATATAGGTATATCGAAGAATAAATCGATTCGTAACTCACTTAAGAAATCAAGGTCATCGTCCCCTTCTACTGTACACCTGGAGTTAACGAAAAAACATTCCAAAAAATCTAACCCCAACGTCGATTCTCCGTAGATAAAAGAAGCCTTCGACTCCGAGTATATTGAAACATAAAAAACTGAGCGTGTGCGTTGAGAGGAGAGAAAAAAAAATCCCATCAAACCTCATCGGCTGTATAACCTGTCGCTTGGCTGCCTTTTCCTTGGCTTTTCGCGTGGGAAAAGGGACGAGAGGGAGAGAGTACAGCTTTATATTCGCTTCAGGTGTTTATATATATATGTATATACATTATACACACATACGTTTCTCCCCTTGTCGTCATTTCCTCTCTATTCATTATACGTTTATATGCATCGAGTAAAGAGCACAGTCCGAAGCTATAAGCGAGTGAACATAATGAAATTAAAAAAAAAATAAAAGAAGCAACATCGAGAACGGAAAACAGATTTTGAGCAAAGGTGTGTAGGGTTATATATGTATATGTAAGTAATTATAATAGATGCATGCAAGCTTGTACGATAGAGCGATTATCGTAGTGTATATCGCGTTATGAAATGTGTGGCCTAGTGAATTATACATTACCAGTTAATTACAGTAGTCCTTGGTATTTTTCTACTTGTTTCAGGGGACAAGATATCTTTGCAATGACGACTCGAAAATTAGAATGTAAAATATTTTCAATAATGTAGTCATAATTTATACTTGTTTCGATAATAGAAGATTTATTTACCTGTGACTCAACAGGTCCTAGGTCTTCTTTAGATTTTTTCGGTGGCTTATTACACAACGTAATACAAATTTCGCTATCCATTAGATTTAATAGGAGCCAATGGATTAATTGAGCTGAAACCTGATGTAATACTCTTTGATTTATGGATGAAAGTGGGGATTATTATGAAGAATTACGAAACATTTTTAACTGACTTTTCAACCAAATATTAGACAAAATTAATGCCTCTTGGAATGTCAAATATTTTTTCTGATTATTTTGATTAATTTGCACGTCCATGCATAAACGGGTGCATCATCAAATACCAATTTTGAGATCAATCCAGCCGTTGGTTTTTCTTAAAACGACTTCGTGTAGACCCAGACCCCTTAAATACCGAAAATATTTTAAACTCAACTTTTCAAATTGGTATTTCAAATGTAATTTGTCCTCTTCAGAAAGCGAAAAATGGAATCGCGCGAGTGGTTTTGTATACAAAGATATCCGACCCAGTTTATAATATTCTATTTCCGAAGCGGTCACTTATAAAGCATTTACACATTCAGCCGTATAGAAAATAAGAAGTCTTCGCCAGCCAATTCTGGTGCCGCGCGCATTTGAATGTCACAAAAGCCGACGTAACTAAAAAAAAACAAAGTCTCTGGACTAGAGGGGAGAAAAAAAAGGAATGTCGAGAAAGAAGTAACCCCTCGCACGCGGTCTACGTACGTCGACCTCATCAGGTGTGCTGTTGCCGCTACAGCGCACCTTTGCCTTCTATATAATATAAGAGCCAAGAAAAACAAGATTCGAGTCTCTCCCTCTCTATCTCTCTCTCTCTCTCTCTCTCTCTTTCTCCCCACAGGCCAAAACTAGATTCCAGTCGCGTTCCTTCTTTCTCTCTTGCTTTCTTGCTACAATGCCTATACGTATACACCTATATAGAACGCGCTTATACAGAAACACACACACATTATACGTGTATACCTGTTGCTCGAGGTGGGGCAAAGAGGCAGGTTGTTGCGCCTCCATTCATTCCTTCACCCCAAGGGGCCTGTTGAATGCACTTGTTGCGCTCAGGGCTCACGCAGGTGAGAGATCGTTGATGTTTTGACTCGCGGTCACAGAGGTGGGCTTTACTTTTTACTGCTTATTTTCGAAGGTTTGTTACTCCCGAATTGCGAAGTCCAACGCGTTTTATCACTTGGACATTGCGTATATACCCATACCTTGTGGCACATACGGTATCTTTGACGAAGCGTTGAATGAGTCTTCGAGTGACGTTGTGGGTAGAATATTTCGATCATTCGCGCAACTAATGGCTATCTGATCTTCGCGAATCGAATAAGGTACGCTGGAGAAAAGTCCGATATTGGATGTATTACAATGCTGACCGCGTACCCGTATGGTGGGTATATCGAGAGAGAGTAAGAGAGACAGAGATATATGTACCGTTGTTGCGAGGAATAAAGTTGTGTACGACCACTGATTTTATAAGCTTGTTTCAGGAAACACGGCTTTATTTTCACTTTGTACGTTGAATTATTGATCGACGCTATCCTCAGCGAGAAACTATGTATATACGCTCACAGAAAACCTGTACTGCAGTGTAAGAACCTGATGCAGCGAAGGAAGATTTCCTATACAGCTAAGAATCGGGACATCTTGTTATCGAAGAAACGCAATTCCCTGTAACGTTGAGATCCTTTCGAATGTTTATCCAATAAAATTTCATTTCGCTTCAAGGAATCATTTTACCAAACTGTACATGCATAATACGTAGTAATGGAATAATTTTCGTACGCATTCGCGTATGATTACTCGTACGCGAAAGAAGATAATACGACTTTATTGACTATCGTATATGAGATAAAGAGCGTTTCCATTAATAAATATATTAGCACCGTGTGGTCCAACAAGAAAACACTTGTTTCCGCGTGTAAATCCTCCGGAGCAACATGCAATTTTGTCACGCGATCTCGAGTGGCGCGAATTTCAAAATTCGTTACGCGCGTAAAAAGCACAAACACGCACCAGAACCTAGTCTCTCTTTTACTCGCACTTATGTTACCGTGATTTATAAAAGGAACAGAAGATTCCGATGAGTCAGACGGGCGAAAATAAAACTCGCGAGAGCAGATCTCTTTCTCTCCTCCTTTCCCGGGTACCGTAATTTTTCGCAGGGACACGGCGTATTATTTTCTCAGAGGTCTGCTTTATTTTTGGACACGAGTATACGACACAAAGGAGTTTATCGCACGGTTTATTACACAAAATTCCATTTTCGACGTATAGAACAATCGACGCGTGGGTAGTCCGATGCGAATCGATTCGAGTCACGATCGGTGCGACTGTAGCCTCGTTAAACATATACGGGAGAAAATGAACTATATACCATGTCCAATAAATGCGCCTCTTCACCTGTTTATCTGTTTCACCATCGAGAAGTCATGTGAGCAACGTGTAAAATCGATCAGAGCTTCGAATTCAACCGTCGTTTCTGCATCGGGACGTGTATCTCTGAGAATAGAACCACCACTCGTGTAAAATATTATCGGCGGCTACGCTTTACGCTAACGCCGAACTTTTTTCGCTGACTCTTAAATATATATGCATATAACGTAAAGCTTCCACTGACGACGAGGCGAAACTGGAGCTTCGGCTTATTTCTCTCTCTATTTTTATACATATTTTACAAGAATAAGGAGTAGTTGCGTATCCGGAATGGAAGTACGTAGGCGAAATTAAGCGTTTCTTTTCTCTTTTTTTTTCACGTCGATTCATTCCGTCGTCTTTGTCTTTATTTGAATTATTTATCGCCTATTGTGATCGAGAGTCTAGTCAGCTTTTGTAAAAATAAAAGTTTGCATCACACATCGCCGATACGAAACAAAGCAAGATACACACACGCGCTCACGGGCGCATTACACTGTGTACTTATGACAACCTTCAGCAGCCGGAAAATTAGCATGTTTCCTAGATCTAAATGCAAATTTTACTCTCGTACATTCGCTCGTACCCAAAAAATCCTAATCAATGACAATCAAAAGGATTATAATATACATACTCGTCGGTTTGTGCACACGGGAACAATTTATACAATTTTATACACGCGAACACTTTCGATCTTACGCTTGAAAATCCTTCGACAGGTGTTTCCTATACCTCTGCGTATACATAAGGTTTATACATATACATTGGTTCTTATAACTAAGGGATATATATACACATCGTTACGACATCACGTATAATCTCTCTCGCTTGAGGAGAACCACTGCCGCGTTAGCGCTAAGTAGTTTTTCAAAGCGCGGCAACTTTCGAAAATTCCTGTCGCGCGCACAAACACATATACTTATACGCGTTTATACGTGCGCAAAAATTCAAGAATATATATATATGCTACTCGCCGACATTCTTCCTCGGAAACCTGACTGGTAGCAATACCAACGACGACAATCCACCGTATAGCGCTTTCTTTCACCGAGTACGGATATGTATATATAGACACACTACGTTTAAGTGCACTTCGATCGAGGATCTCGCTCGCTCGATAAAAGGGGGAAAAAAACCCGGTAGCTGTTATAGTAGCCAATCGCGAAATTACATCACTCGAGAACACATCTTCATCGCAATGAAGACCGCATCGCGAAATTTGCTTCGCCCTCTCGCAGTTTTGCCGCCTCCCGACGAATATAAACGTATAAAAGCCGGAGTCTCCGAGAGAGCTGCTATATAATCCAGAAATACACACGCGGGAGTCGAGATCCTGTTTGGCTCGCGCGAACGAGCAATAGCTCTCTCTCTCTCTCTCTCTCTCTCTCTCTCTCATGAAAAAAAAATCGAGAATCGCGCGCACCAGGCGTTGCCGCTCTCTTGCGCGTCGGCGTCATTGAAAACTATTCGAACGCCACGCTATTTCCGGCCACGGATTTCCAATCGTGCGACCGGACTTTCTTCTTTCTCTATTTATCTATATCTCTCTTTCAATGCATTTAAATGTATTTATAACATATTGGTATATATATACATTGGAAATTGGTCGTTGTTATTATTTTTCTATAATGATAAGCGTCAGTTGAAATATAGAGCTTGTATATGAGAGTTATTTACTGTCGCAGCTTTAGAGATGAAAACTAGTGTATATAAGTTTCGGATCGGAAACCGGTTCGATATATACACATATATATGTCTCTATGTATATGTATATGTATATATATATACATTGGAAAAAGATCATAAACCACAAGTTATGACACGTACACAAACATTTTTCTTTCGCGCAACTGGTAATTTCAAGCTTTGACTCTCTAACAGCATTTTATACTCGTATATACATGCGCACAGAGTGCACCGCACGACGAAGAGAACACATGCTCGAGAAAAAAAATTTCAAATTAAATTAATCCCGGCTCATTAGCTCGTATTAGCTCGCTTACCGAATTCGCCAGTGAACGATCAACATGACTTTTCGAAGAATAAAAAAACTTAGCCTATAGGTCTTTTTCTCACACCCACGTCTTATCGCCTCGACAACGCATCAACAGTGAATTACCAACTGTTGCACGCGAGAAAGAAAGGGAAGAGTAGACACGGCGATAACGAGTCATCGTTTTAATTCCCTCGATGTGTGTGTGTGTGTGTGAGTGTGTGTGTGTGTGTGAGTCTGCATGACATCAGCTGACTGACGCCTGGCTTTTCTCCCTCTCTAGATCCAAGTACGACGACTGGTCTTTCTCGCTTGCTTACTCTCTCTCTCTTTCTCGTATGTATGCATGTCCGACTCTAATGAGCGAGTTTGTGGTACATATAGTTTATAAGACAGTTTTCGAGGTATTTAGGGTGGCTTTGAGTCTGGGGAAAATCGTCAAAGGAATTGCGCTATATATTCGCATAGGCTAATTCCACTGTTTTTCCTTTCTGTTACAGGTGAGCTAAGAGACGAAGTTTTTGCCAAATGATCATCGTCTCGTGAGTTAAAACGAGTGGAACGCCAAATGACGAGAGTTTTCATTACGAATATTGCGATAGAACATTTTGAGAGCGAGAAAAATCGCGAAAAATCTCTTTCTCTGCTTGAGCATAATCTAATTCCGGTGAATTCAAGAGCTTTTAGTTGGAAATATTACGAAATCGACGATTACGCGTGCAGAGCGAATTGTTCCTCTGGCTCTTGTGCATATAATCGCTTCATTGTGCTCCGTTTCGGCTTATCGTTAGACTCGCGGCGAGAAAAGACTCGGTAGTGCTTCACAAGTGAGAGAAAGAGAGATAAACAGCATAATACGATCTGTATAGGAGTTTAACAAACTCTGAATAAATTTGTCTCCAAAATCTTTTTGATCAAAGTGTACGCGTAAACATATTCTCTCGTAGAGAGAAGACTCGAGAGGAATTCTTAAGCGCGCGTTTAGTGTCTCCTCTCGTTCATTCGTCTTCTTCTTCTTCTTCTTCTTCTTCTTCTTCTTCGTCTTCTTCTTCATTGCGACAAGATATACACGTGACTAGCGGACAAAACGAAGCGGTGTCTTTCAGAAATTTGTATACTCCATACCATTAGAAATATAATGTATGCGGAAAAAGTTTCCAGACGCAAGAACGATTAGTATAACAATTGAAAATTCAAATTCCAACGCTTGTACAAGATAAATGAAAGATAATTTATTTTATTTTTTATTCGCATTCCTTCGACGTATCGAAATTCAATTGCGCACACGGGAGAGCCTACATGTACATTATATACTCGACGTAATAATCATGTTGGCAGAGAGTCGATGCATCGAGTTTCCATATGCGGTCTTCGTTCGCGATTTTCACTTAGTTTGGCACGAGTCTCCTTTTTGGCAGCTTCTATCTCTGTAGAGTCGATGTCGAAATCGTGGAGCAATTTCCCGTGGATTTTTCCAGTTCTTTCCGAAACAGCGGTGCACAGTCGACGCGCGATGCAAGAGATTGTCGAGTCTGATATATATATATATATATATGTACCGTCATTATTACACCGTACAACTACCTGCGATCATTGATGTTTCGTTATGAAAACTGTATAGCGTAGCAATAGCTCGTAAACGTCGAATTTCATTTGAGTTACGAGGAAATCTCGTTTCCTTCGTTAGCTAAAGTGTTGGCACCATAAGTGAAAACTCGAAAATAGCCGCAAGGTGATCTCTCTTCCTCTCTCTCTCTCTCTAGTTAATTTTTCATATCGTTTATATAATGTATCTTAAAAATAATAAGTCGGAAGCAGTCCTGTTAAACGACATCACGTATAGATATATGTATATAATGTAACAACGCTGTACACACGTGCAAAGCAGAAACGTCGTCGAGAGAGGAAACCAGTAAATGATACGGCACTGACTGACGGCGACGCGTTGCTGCCACACCCGCCGCTTAGCCGCCGCGCCGACTATCATTATTCAGCGAACGGATTCCGTTCTCCCCTATACCACCTTATTCTCTTGTCCATTTATGTGCATATACGTGAGCGTCGTCTGTGCTTGACCGTGTCGCGAACCTGACAAATCCATTTTCTGCGAGAGAGCGTTTGTGTGATGTTAACCGCGTTTATTCCGTAGTTCAGAGGAACCTTTATATACCGATATAAGTAGGTAGGCCGACGTGTAAGTTGCGTGTTTTCATAGTTGCTGATCATGCGGGTTGTTGCTTCGTTTTTTTTTTTGCTCCTTTTTTCTCTTATAACTGTCCTTTCTAGATCGTTAATTTCCGCGAAGAAACGACGAGAAAATATAAATTCTCTCGACGAAAGCATATTTCTCGTATATACAATCTGGAAACTCCAAATGCACACGGCGAATGTTGTTTTAAAGACGGCGTATATTTACATCGAGAACGTTCTCGTTGCTTATATTTTAAACGTTCTTTAAAAAAATAACGCGCGATAAATTTTACTATCGCCGAAAATAGCGAATGTCCAAGTTTCAAAAGAATCACTTGTTCGCATATATATACACACACATGTGTAAAAAAAGAGGTTTTCATTCGTTGTCGTGTAATTTACGCTAGAAAATCATAAAAGTCAAGCATCCAGTACTAAGAGCCTCTCGTCACGCGTGTGCCTCATTGAAAGAAAACACGTAATTTAGGTTCGCAGTTGGAATTTCGCAGCATCGGTTGTATACGGGCAAAAAATGTCTAAGAACCGGTCGTACATTAAATCAAATTCAATTCAAGTGTCTAAAAGCGATTGACGATTCGACTGGTTGGTTCAAAGAAAGAGAGACACGCAGAGAGAAAAAAAAACAGCTAAACTAACGAGGCTTCAGTTGAGGGAGTACAAAGCTTTAAAATTACCGAGTCTGAGCGTTGTCGTGGGAATATTCGATTTAAAAGACATAATAATTATAATAGCTCGCTAGTTTTTTTTGTTGTATTCCTCGGAACGTATGTAGAGCTCTAGTTTTTTGACGGTATCTGCATGTGTAACTTTATGGCTAGTAAATCGTAGCGTGACCTTTGTTTTAGTTTTGAATGCGTAATGAACAGCACACCATAAAAGCCGTAATAAAATTTTCTTAGAAACCGCACGGTATCACTATGGGAAAAAAATCTTTCTCTTTCAAATTATATATATAGACTCGACGAGGTAGATTTGTGCAATAAATAAATATAATGCACGGGTGCACAATATATGTAAATATCCCATATCGAGAGCGTACAATCACGATTGTGTGTTGTATATATTTTTTCGAATTCCTTTATTAATAATATGCCGTCGCTAATAGCGTAATAACACACGTATATCGTTTTCTCTCTCTCTCTCTCTCTCTCTCTCTCTCTCTCTCTTTTACTTTCAATCTTATTTATCATCATATCCGCGATTCAATCAAAAGGCTTCAATATAACGTATTTACGTAATCGTTTAAACGCATATTAGTTTATTAACGTTTTACGTAAACGCGTTATGAGGAGAATATTTATACGACTATATTGGCGAGCGAATTTTGTCATTAATTATATATACATGCACAAAGGCGATGTATATATATATGGGTATATTAAAGTCGGAGCAATTACGCGGAACTATCTCCAGTCTGTATAGATGAGTTGCAGCTGCTTATGCAATTAAACCAGATCAACGAGCGAAGAGAAATGAAGAGCACGTAATAATATATATAAACGATCGGAAACTAGAAAGATTTTCTTCCTTACTCGCTGCATCGTCAGGCCAGCGAGTTCATTCCTCAAATAAAAAGCAATGATTCATCGCAGAGCGTTCCGGAAGAAGAATTTTCAGCAACGTCGAGCGTAAAACACTGCACAGACGTATATGTGTATAGCAACTAAACGCAGTCATATGTGACTCGTCGCATAAGATAAATCGTAAAGTCAAGAGGAGAAAGAGAGAGGGAGAGAGAGAGAGAGAGAGAGAGAGAGAGAGAGAGAGGAAAAAAATCGGATGACTTCAGAAACATTTGCATGACGCTTCATAGCTGATCCGGTTATTCTGGCCGATGCACACTGCTCGTTCGTTTCGTAATATTGCGAATATCAAGAATGCAAAAACTCTTATTGTTAGCCACGAGTTAAATGCACAACGTGTATATTTCGCTAAAAATAGTGGGGCAGAGAGAAGAATCGGCTTTTGTGCTTTATAATACTTTTCAAACAGTCGCTCCGTCCAATTGCATAATTATAAGCAATTATCGTCGTGATAAGATAAGGAAAGAAGTCTGAATCTGCCAAACCACTTTTATCGCAAGATTATAACGCTATCGTTTAATTAAACGCGGCCCGCGCTTTAAACGAACTAAAAACGTATTGTGAATTCTCTATGTATAGCTAAGAGCAACCCCCCACCCCTCCCCACTCGAAAAAGTGCAATGAAAACAACAAAGTAAAGTGTCTTCATGAATCGAGGGAGGAACGCAGAAAAATGCAGTAGCCGAAAACGGCACCCGTGAGTACCGTTTGTGTACTCGAGAGCGACTCTACCTTTTACGGAAGCGACAAACAAAAAACACGAAAAAAAGAAAGACCACGCGGTAACGCCTCGAGGCATCGATGACCGAGGAAAAAATGTCTCTATATATATATATTTCGCCGGAGGAGTAGAAAGACCGCTATTTCGATCCTGTTTCCTTTTCATTTCGCGGAAATATTTGAAAAATCGATCTTTCGCGCGTATAGGAAGGAAAAATACAAATAAGCTGTATAATTGATACATCATCGGTATACGATATATAAAGTGCGTACACGCCGATCTACAAGACAAGCGATTAAATTAAATCGCAGCTAATCGGCTTCATAATCGCGCCGCGATTCTCATTCAACACAATGTTCGCATCGTGAATCATAAGAAAAAGCCTTCGTTCTCGATGCTCAGGTGTGTGTCTGTGTGTATATATATATATATATACAGTCTCTTTTCGCGTGCCGCAAAGATCGGTTCAAGGCGAATAGCGCGACGGAAAATTACGTCAACGCGATCGTTCTCGCGCTCTAGAGAGGGTTCGGTCGATTTCAAGCGACTTTTTCTCGTAATCGGCAATTTTCTACTAAGGAGATAGGTAACGCAATTTAAAGCAGCTCTGCTCTTTTTTGTAGAGCCATGCTCTCGTGCCGCGCGCGTGTTTTGTAAGAGACGTCGGAGATAAAATGCGTTTACCGAATTAACGTATTATGCAATGTGGTTATATTATTTTTTTTTCGATGTACATATTTTTTTTTTTTTTTTTTTTTTTTTGCGGAAATCGTTAAAATCATCTGATCCGTTAACTATAGCCTTTGTGTAACAGTATGCATGTTCCGCGGCGATGATCTATCAATGGAAATTAGACTTTCGACTTCGTTCAGATGTGTACACATATACGTAGAGATAGAAGGACTCTCGATTCCATTTTCAGATGCGTTATTGCTATATACGTGACTCAGTAACCGCAATACTATTATTCGCGTGTTAGCTCACTGTGCGACCGTATATGTGTACACGAGAAAAATAATTGAAAATTATCATCGACATCTCTGTCTCAGAATCCGAGTGATAAAAATTTTTAATCATTCCTGAACATACGTATATTTATTCCTTACCGATTCCTGATGCGGCTGCATTACGTGTTAAGGAATCAGTGAGTCAGACCTGCTATATAGCCAAAAGGCACATTATTATTACCATATACGAGAAATCGTTAAGTCTCATGCATATTAGGTCGTTTTTCCTTTTTGCAGGTGAGGTAATACATGTTCGTCGAGCGCAATTTTCGGTCAAAGATTTTTGTAGCCCCGCGCACGCTCCGACCCTGAGACGAGCCGAAGGCAACGTCGACTGTCTTTACATATACAATACATACACCTATGTCGATCTTACGTTCAGTCTCTATAGTAACGTATCGTAATTTGCCGGTAGAAAAATAATTACTCATTCCTGGGCAATGATTCAATTTGGTTAATCATCGATATCTCTGTATGAACACGCAGGTTAAATCTCTATCGATGCATAATTTTTGCATCGGTTATCATTTGACTCTCCTTATCTCCTTCGTTGTATAGGCGCAACTGTGTAAATACGAATCGCGCGATTACCAATCCGCGAACGATGTTCGAAAACTGGAACAGGACACTCTCTCGCGCGTTCGCGCGCGTCATCGCTGCGCACAAACAAATTTTCTCACGTCCAAAGGAATCTCCAGCGCATTAACGCCCGGCAAATAAGAAGAAGAAAAATGTCCCAACGTAAACACATTCATACCGAAGTAACAAAGAGACAACAACACATCGGAGAGAGAGCGAGAGAGAAACGCCGCGCATAAGCTGCGCTTCGGCTATCGGCAAAGACACAACTCTCAAGCATCGTGTATAAGTGCTTTGCAAGAGGTCGCGGACACGTATATAGAAAGTGGGGCAACGTCGACGAAGGAACATTAACCTCTACTGCGGTATGGGGCCGTTAAACTCTCTCGGCTACCTTATCGGTAGGCGGTCATCTCTCTCTCTCTCTCTCTCTCTCTCTCACTCAAAGGGCTCCACTATCCCTTTAGAAAAAGAACGACAACGATGTCGTAGAGATACGTTATAGATGCAACCGCTGGGAAAATTGCTGCGGTTTTGCAGCGCGTCACTTTTATTGTAACGTAGGCTGCGAGCGGCGTCGGCGGACCTTAAAACGTCACGTGGACGCGCGTGAAGTACGAGGTTGTAAATCAGCACGATATCGCCGTTGAAAATGAGCCGTACAGCTACGGTTTTTTTTCCTTTTTCAACTTCGAGAAGGCGGATATATCCTCTCTCTCTCTCTCTCTTTCTGCATAATTCCAACAATACGACCTGTTTTCCGCGCATTAGTTTTTCACTAGCTCCCGGCATAGTACGCCTAATACGTAATGAGGAGCTCGAATTAACGATTGAATTATAGTACAATTACAAATCTTCGAGGATAATTTATGCACGGAGATTAAAACGAACGGAATTAATCGCGACCACACCGCCTGCTATACTTCTAACAATAAGATATACTCAATCAAACGTAATTATTGGACTCGGAAAGAAATAATTAATGGATTGAAAAGATGTCTTGAGAGAGCTCGTGCCTTCTACCGCTACCTTGATTGTTTAAGCTCGCTCTCGGCATTGCAATAACTATAATAATTCTACGCAAGAGTATACGCTAAATTGCTTGATTACCGCAGCTTCGTATACGCGCGTAACAAAACGAATGTACGCGGGCATGTGAGAAATAAAAAAAAAATCACCGATAGCTTATTCATTCTTGGCACCGTAATTATTACGCAACGAGAGCGTTCATTTTGGTAGACGACGGGCTTGTAAAACTGTCGTCGACCTTAACGCGTAATAGAGTCATCTTCTGCGTTGCAGCTCGCGCGTGTTGCGTCTATTCTTTGGAGAAATAAGAGTAAATAAAAGCTTCACGGGAGAGAAAAATAATACTCTATGAATTTTCATTAATTCCCGTAGCCTGAGACTCGCTAAAAGTATATTTATTCGCGACGTTTTACGGTAATTGGCCATCGTCTCTCTTTCTCTCACTGTGACGTTGCTGAGAGGCGCCCGTATAGACATTTCGCAAGTATATATTGATTTAAAACTCGACGAAGACGACGTTCGTGGAGATTTTTCGAAGAAGCCCAAAGGGAATATCGGAATGCAATACCGAGAGGTTCTCGAAGATTAATGACGTACGGAATTCCAACGTTTCTCTTCGGTAAACCTCGTTAAATCAAAACTCTGCAATTAACTCGCAAGACACAGTGCAGACCCCCCCGACAGCGATAAAGACATGGTATTCCTATGTACCCTATATATATGTGTGTGTGCGTGTGTGTGTATATACAGGCATATAATGCAGGCATATAATGCACTTACAAGAAGAATCGTATGGTAGAGAGCCATATATACACATATACACATGGCAACCGAACGGTTTCCATTTCGCGCCAATGCCACGCCTTTTGCTCCACAACGTATGTGTGCATATACGCGTACACCACTTTCGCATATCGCTTTGTCTCGCGCGTATGCACCTATTTACTTCCTCGTGAAATTCCACTTTATATGCATACGTCTGTATATATGTATCTATAAACTGGCTGTATTATACACGAGGAAAGCATACACGATTCTTATGGGAATGGTAGAGTCTGGCATGATTATAGGGACATGTACACAAGCCTGGGATGCGCGATTGAGTATTCGAAGGAACGTTAAGCGAAAGAAAAAATAAAAACAACGTATACAGTCCTGTACAGAAGGCGACTTCCTATTTTTTGCGCATCACTCGTCCGCAGCTCGTGCGCTCTGTAGTTATACTGTTTTTAAGGCATCAGAAGTCCTTTCAGGTGAAAGTTCTAATGCCCGGAGCAGCTGTTGTAATTTATTAGGATGTGTAAACTGCGTGTAATGGCACAGTCCGTGGTCGACGTCCATCATCTTCTCACTTTTTGCGCGTTGCAAGGTTCTCGGGCGAGAAATCTTTCTTAATGGGTGCGAGACTTAATTGCGCACCGAATTTCCAGTGTATAAAAATTCTCGCGTAAAAGGGTACACGCGCGAAAGAAAATGCGTGCGTTTTGCAACGCAATAACCAATAATTTATTCCGAAAGAAATACATCGCACATCTCGTTATTGATCGTAAATCTCTAGCTTCTCGTACTCAGCCATGATCACAATGGTGTATTCTCTGCGGGAGGGGCGCGGTTGGAATATTTAACAACAAATCGAGTTGCTGATTTTTTTTTCTTCCTTTTTTTCATATCCTGCGCGTGTCTGCGTATAAATACACTTCTTTAACTTGGTCGATTCGACGCTAATACAATAGGTATACATCATATACATTACGCACACGATATATCCATCCTCGGAGTCTTTCTCTCGAGGATAAAAGCTTTTTTTCTATACAGCGACGTCAATTATACGTACAATATAACTATATAACACACAGTGCAACCCTGTGTGTCCTCTCTGTATCTCCGGTGTCGCTAATTAATTCCGAGCGACACAGAGACGAGATCCAGCACTTAGCGCTACCGAGACGACGACGGTCGGGCATCATCGTCAGGCGCGGCTCTACGCGTAATGTAATTGCCACACTATGTCAAGGCCGCATTGCTCATATAGGCTCGGTAGTATATAGTCGTCGTTGTTGTTGCCTCCTTACGGGACGCGTATACAAGCGTGCGAGTAGTTTACTTTTTTTGCAGTGTGGGAGGAATAAGATTGTAATTGCTTTTCTTTACAAGTGGTTACAGCCGTAGCCGGTGATGTTTTTTTACACCCATTTAATTGGATTTTGAAATTCGTCGTAGAATCGCGATAGTGCAGTTCGGTTTGGTTGATAACCTTGGTCGAATCCTGAAAAGGGAATGAACTGCTTGTATCGAAGAAGAGAAATAGAGATAGAGTGCGATAGAGGTATAGACTAGAGGTATAGAGTGTAGCTTGCTAGATGGCATCATCTGTCGCTGATGTCATCTATTCTGCGGAATATTAACTCTATTAGATGCAGCATTTTATCCGAGCTTGATTCTCCGTATTTTAAAATCCAAGTCATTACGGTATACGACTCGACTTATAATACAATTTTTTTTTCTTCACAGAAATCGCCAAAGTCAGAGCGAGTCTCTTCCAAATCAGTGGCGTGAAAAAAGACCCGCTCATCCTTCCAGAAGCCGAGGGAGAAATCACGACACTCACAGAAAAAGTATACGTACCTGTCAAAGAACACCCAGATGTGAGTATGATCAAATGTATTTTTATAACATTCTTACGTCTCAGAAATGTCAGAAGATCGCGAATTTATTCTCGAGAGTAACTGCGATGAAGATAGATAGAGAACGATAAATTTAGGAAGTCGAGGAACTCGAAATATATAGGAAGTTAGCCGAGCGATTTTAGAATGAAATTCGAGTTGCTACGCGCATACATTGTATTCTAAAATTTCATTCATACATGAATAATCTGTACGTAGAAAGCATATATTTCAACTCGGAATTCGTATTAGTGATCAATAGCAATAAATTCCAATCATACAGCGATTTCTCTCGAATACGCATCGGTCCGAAACTCGCATCACAGAGAGAGAGAGAGAGAGAGAGAGAGAGAGAGAGAGAGAGAGAGAGAGATCCCAACACTCGCACAGTCAGCTGTTTATTTCTGTCCCGCGCCGAGAATAGAATCTCCCGCGCTGCAGCGGCTCGCGCTTGCTTACACATACTCTCGAACGTGCTGTATAGAGCAGACTTTGCTCCGATTCGGAAGCCGCCCCTATTGCCGACTTTACGCTCTCTTTCTTACGCCGCGTTATATGTATTTGTGTATACATATATATTCCCGCCTATACTTTGCCTTCCTTCCTCGAGAGGAGAGGCTATATTTACGCCTATGTATACGTGGATACGAGAGAGAAAGATCGAAGTGCTTAGAGGATGGATGCTTGTTTACTCGCGATAAATTTCGATGAATCGTTGCAAAATTAGGTTGGCTCGAAGGTTGGGAAAATTTTTCTAGAGAATCAATGGGTACGTATAGAAGGATATAATATATATTCGGGTGATCGATTACCCTATAGATATTATATAGTTAATGGAAGGTATGCGCTCTGTAGAATGGTTATGCAACTTTCGGGAGTTTCCATCGGCGTCGCTCGTTTTCTCAGGATGTTATCGTTCGCCGTTTCTATATAGATTTATAGCGAAGCTCGTTATATCGACAAGGCGTTTGCTTTTGATTTCGCGAAGACTGAAACCTTGAGTGGTTTACGTTGGATATTCGCGGCAGCTACTCTGATTATTTTCCAGTCGATCATTTTTAAATAGATTTATTCCAATAATATCGTAAGCAAACATTCCCTACATTCCCAGAAAGTACGAGCAAAAAATTATAGAAAATCTCGATCATCGCCTGGAGCACGATTGGGGCCATATTAAATAGCCATATCCGATGTAATACGTATCCCGCGTCGAGATTATTTTACCACACGCGACCCTTTTAGCGAAGTAAACGTGTATTATATATTTACACACCAATAGTTGCTTGTATATAATATACACGTGTATGAATATAAATCCGAGTTGGTCACGATTTTTCGTGACCGTGAGGTAATGACGCTTCGCCGCATTAAGCGCAGGTCTCGGTAATAGACCTTTAGCTCTCGGAACAGTACACAGAGCTATTTCAGTGACATTGATAGTTAAAAATGAAATTTTTTTTTTATCGCTAAAAGAAAAACAAGACTCGCTCCGCTGAATATTAAATAGTTCTCTTCAACTTTCGAGAGCAACGCCTCGAGAATTTTTTTTACAAATTAATGCGCGCATTTATCAAAGTAGGTTCGCCAATAAATCTATAATCTTCGATCTCGGTGGCCGTTTCCCTTCGAATATGAAGTATACGAGTGTGTGTGTGTGTGTGTGTGTGTGTGTGTGTTTATATATATAAAAGGTAAGGTAAAGAGACCAGCAAAAGAGCTGCAGGTCGACGCGGAGAGAAAGCGTGAGATTGCGCCGTTGCAGCTTCAAGGCTTTCCGAGATATAAATCCCATGGGACCTCCGGCGAGCGTATTTTCAATTTACAAGAGATGCACAAATCCAATTTTCATCCCTCGACGTGTGCTTCCGAGCCTAAATGAGTCTATATTTACCTAATCTTCTTCTATTTCTTTCTCTTCCTCTCTTCCTCCGCCCAGAATCTACACGATTTGACAAACCGAAATGCACGTGATCCCGTGCAGGCAACAGCTCCTAATCGACGCTGAAATAACGATCGTTAATCAGCCAGTCTGGCGTAGGCATCTCCGCACCTCATTGCATAATATTCTTCGAGCCCGTATATTCGAAATACCTCACGGCCGGAACTATTTCGATCGCACCCACGAAAATTTTCCGGATCACCCTCTGTCTATTTTCACCGCTATGCTAGCGAGTGAAAGAAATAAGTAGATTTTTCGAATTATTACACGATTGCATGTATATTTATATGTATGGTAGTATAATTTGTGTCTACCTTGTTTTCATTCATACGAGAACGGCTTCGACTAATTGGTATTCCGTAATATGGTGTAATATCTTATCGTCGACTTATCGCTCTCAATAGCGAGCTTTTGATTTAAAACGTCTTAGCTGATGACGACGTCCTACAAAACTAATATAGTGTAACGTCCTATGACGTCCATAAATATAGAGAGAAAAAAACTCAATGGTTTTCCCGCGTTTTCACCCTTCACACTGACGCGACTATTATAGATTAGTTTACGACATGCGGGCGTTACTGATTCGACTTTTATTGCTTTTTTTAACGAGACATTAAAATTTTCGACCTATCGGGCTATCGCGTTTCATTCACTTACCGAATTCGCCGTATAATGACGAAGGAAACGTTAAAATATTCCTAATAATACAGTACGAACATCAATTTTGAGAAATGAATTCAGGCGTTTAATGGCGAAAAACAATCGATAACGTATACAAGATATTTTTCGTTTCTTCGTCGTTGCGACATATTGCGTGTCTTGTATACGCGTGTGTGTATACATATATAGCCACGTCTATGCAAAACCCATATAAGCAAATTCTTCTCCGCTTTTACGACTTGTCGTAAAATCAACTCTAATGGATATTCGAAAAAACATGTATCGTCGTTTTGCCTTAAGCCAGTGATATTTTCGATTCATGCAAATACGAGACTGTCAATGCTTACGCACATATAGACGCCATTTATCGAGTAAAGATAGACGGGAGTATATGGATTGAAAAAAAAGCTTTATCCCCGACCTTGCATCGTCAACATCAATAATCTTTTAATCGTTACTTTTCACCTACGAGATACACTTAGACTCTCATAAATTGTACGATTGACAGGTCATGAATAACTCGGAAGATTGATGCTTAGCGAACACGTTGCGCTAACGAGACACAATCAAACGTGTATAGTCGGGCTCGCGATTTTCTAACGACTATCGAAGAGTTCAAAGATCGCTGTGACTCGAGTCGATATACGGAAGTTTTCACTTGACATATTGTGCATACCTTCCTCAAATATAACGCTTCTATATACGTTTGAATAAATCTTTAAATAACAAGTCGTACTTTGTGAATTACTAATATTATGCATATAGGTTTATAATATTCCATTAGAGCGATAAGTGAGTCAAAAATGCATAATGCAAGGACACTTGCTCCTCATTAAGTTTTACGGCGTCGCTTTAATCGCACTTTGGAACGATCTCGCGCAGTTGTTGTTTTTTTTTTTCATTCGCATTTGTACACTTTTTATAAATACAGTATTCATTCAATGCGAGGATTCTTCGCGGTACGTACAATTGTAATCGTTTCTACACTAACGGGGCATAATGACTCTATTACGTCGCTATTTACACGATGCTGCTATAAGACCTGCGAAAGGAAATGATTTTCCCCATAAGGTAGAAAAAAGTGTAGCACCTATTAAACGCCGTGTCTGAGAATACAACAATGACAATAAATGAAAATCGGTTTTACTCCTCGGAGTAAGTCAATCGTTTCCTGCACTGTATGTACGCACAGGATCCTCAGTTATGTATTTCCGCGTCGGTAGCCTCGTGTCATTACGATTTAATGACGAGGGCGCGGCGAACGCCGATGCACTTTTCTCGACGAGCCCAAACTCTTTGCCTCGCCTTATTTTTATTTTACTGACCGTAAGAAGCTTTATGTCTGTATACACGAAGAACTACAAGAGCGTTGAAGGAGGTATGGCTCTCTTAATTTTTCTTTTCGGAGAATACAGGTGATGGGGGCAAGGGAGGGGGAAGGGCTTATGCTCTGTTATTGTTTCACAGAATAATGCAAATTGAGCTTAAACGAAGTAACGGTGGGAGCAGTAGACGATAGAAGTTAAATATAACGATATATACATAGATTTATATATATATAGGTACGTGCACGTGTATACGTGAGCGATTCGCGATCAGTACCCGCTTTATATCGGCTCGTTATCTTCGGTACTCGAGAACAGAAAAACTCGAGATAATGGATTTGAATGAGAGGCTAATTAGATTTGTCTCGAGTACACCTATCGATACTTTCGAGATAAAGAGCTCGAATTTACGTGTATTTAGCCTCTTATCTGAGTCGTGCGATTGGCGAGAGAATTCGCTCGATGTTATATATAGGCGTGTCTTGAAATACGAGCCTTCGATCTTTCCAATATAGCACGAAAACTTGATGGACTGGTTCTAAGTCCCATTGTGATATTGTATTATCATAACTCATTATAGAATTTTTTAAGCTACAAAACTAACTCATTATTGTAGAGACGAGAAAAATAAGATTTTTTTAATAATATCCTGGTTTACTGTTTTGCTTACAGTTCAACTTCGTGGGAAGGATTTTAGGGCCTCGTGGAATGACAGCGAAACAGCTGGAGCAGGAAACTGGTTGCAAAATCATGGTACGAGGCAAGGGCTCGATGAGGGACAAAAAGAAGGTAAGCTTATATAAATGTACACTGTTAAAAAAAAATCTACCATTAACTAATTAACAATGCAGTAAACGAGATTATTGCAGTCGGTCGACTAATATAACATAAATAACAGCGCATAACAAGATTTAAACTAAAAGCTTCCTAAGCAGCTCAAACTTCCAATATATCCACCTCGACATGATTAGGAAGCAATTAGAAGAATTGGGTTGGCCCAGTTGAAAGGTGCGCACTCGCGCGCTCGCGAAACTTCTTGAACCACCGCCAGAATCTATCTCTGCACATCATCCAACATTACGCACTCGACCCTTTTTTTTTCTTCTTTACTTCGTAAGAAGGCGGCGGCGGCGGTGGCGGCAGTGGCTCGTAAACCGACGAAGCATCCGCGATACTAGGAATGCCGTACTCGCGGCGGTCAGTGGTATACACGTATATAGAGAGTAAGAGAGGGAGCATATAGTTAGCAGCATAGTTTTTCGTCGTCACGGCAAATTGCCCGTGAAATCGACGGCTGCGTCACGGAATGTATAGTCTATATAACGAGATCCGCTTGCACATAGCTATACTGAGATTATTACAGTTGGAATATGTACTATAGCGTTTGAATGGGATATTGGCGGGAAATTCGAAATAGTTCGCGGGAAATAAAAGTGGAGGAGGAGAATTTTTAACGACGATATCGTATTTACCGCGGTTCTATTTTATATATACATATATACGCGAAACCACGTCCAGATGTTGCGAAATTCTTAGCAGTACCGGTATAACCGCTGATGCATATATAACTCGCGAGTTCAAGTCGTTACGCGGTTTAGCGCTTAAATCGACATGGATATAACAATGTTTTTTTTCATCTACTCTTGCAAATGCGCAATGAGTTTTTTTTTTCTATACGTCCAGAGTGTTTATAAGGAAATGACTAATGCGTAACGTTCATTAGTCACCCGTTACGTCTTTCACTTTGAAAACATATATGCTACATGTAATATATATATATATAAATAAAAAACTTTATGGAAATCAATCGCTCAAATTACCGCCGTGTATCGAGCATCGGAAAGAAACAGTAGTCTCCGACGACATATAAGGGTGTTCCGCGTGATGGATCGGTCGCCAGTTAACCAAAAGGAACATGCCTCTGAAGTCACGACGGCGCTGCCCGCATAATACCGTCTGCGCACTTGAAAAGGGCCGCTTTAAGGGGAAATTTCAACAAAGGGATCAACTGCAATTGACCAGACGACTCGTTGGTTCACTCGAAATTTCCTAGAACAAAGCGAACGTGCAACGAACGATACGATGCTCTAGTTTGCGTTTTTATTTTTGGCGCGAGATTCAAATTCTCCTTTATTCTACGCGAGCGCGTAATATGAATTTCCATGCTCTACTGATCCTCTTTTATTTTCGTAAAATTAGTCCCGCTTCACCCACGTATAAGCATGTAGGTGAAAATGTTGGTTGGCCAATGCGTCTATGTATACGTGCAGAGACGAATATGGGCGAAGCTGAAAAAAAATACGAAGCGAGGATCATCCGCGAACGAGAATATTTCAAAGAAAATGATAATTCCAACGAGCGACGTATTATGCAAACTGTTGATGATAATGATGATGATGATGATGGTTGCACGGTATCAGTGCGGTTTCGCGAGGTTCGTGTGTGGGTGACGATGACTTTGGTCACAGCGAGTGTGCGTGGAACGCAGTTTTTTTCTGGAATATTCAGAAATGGAAGCTGACGACTAGAAGTTAGTCATTTACGACGTTCTGGTCGAGGTCGTGTATTTATTATAGGGAATAAGGAATATTTTAAAGCGCGATAAAAAAAAAGAAGATATATTCAAACTCGCAGTGCGAGCAATATAAAGAATCCGAAGTCCGATGCGTATACATACATTGTGCATCCGGAATAATCCGATGGAAGTTTTTTTATTTGTAAAATACGCGACGCGTTGCTTATCGATAATCTTCCGAGAAACCTTGGAAAATAAACTTTCCCTGACTGTTTTTCAAGCTGCACTCGTTGGCGCGCTTATTCGATCCGCAGTACGAACGTAAGTATTTTAAATATATACAACTGAACTTTGCTCGGCTATGTATTGCACGAGAAATTGTTGAACGTTTCAAAGCACGTCTCTGCGTTGTTGATATTTTTTATTTACTCAATGTTAGCACTATTGTATATCATATCCCAAGTATATATGTACGTTTTTTTTAAGTTCTACATGCATACACATTCTATATACGTATACAATCATTGTATAATTAAACTTTTGCTGTACTATTTTAGCTACGTAAGAAACACATAATTAGTTTTAAGTTTAGTTCACCATAGTATAGACGTCTGTGTTTTGTCCATAGCTGTCCACAAGTTGTCTAATGTATGTAATCGTATGTTGTTCGACGGTCGTCGGCAAAGTAGAGGTCCAATTTATTCTTTCAGCTGTGTATATATCCTCGTTGAAATCAAGTTTTATTTTGTCGATTTCCCTACGATTTTATGGTATACACACGATACCGTCGTTATTTCTATTCTTAAATCACTTCTGTATGCATATTTCGAATTTGCTCCGTGAGTTTGATTTTCGAAACTTTACATCGAGCTCAGAAAATCACGAACTATATGTACGTAAATCGTATAGAAAAGATGTTCTTCTATATGGATAATAAAAAAAAAACACATTTTTATTTCTCAGGAGGAGCAGAACAGAGGAAAGCCAAACTGGGAACACCTAACGGATGAGCTTCACGTGTTGCTGACGGTCGAAGACACGGAGAATCGGGCTACGTTGAAGCTCGCTCGAGCCGTTGAAGAAGTGAAGAAGCTCCTCGTGCCCGTGGTGAGAAAGTTCCAGTTACTCGTAACCTCGCGATCTCTTCTTATTTTTCTTTCTTCTCGATTCCATTCAATCCGCACGCGTGCTGCTAACAAATTACGCGCGCATTATGCATTTCTGACGTTTGTATCATTTAATTTAGGGCGTTTTTCCGACGCTAGCTTCATTCGTGAAAATGGGATAATTTATAGAATTCGTTACACGGCTCGCCTCGTTAAAATTATTAATAATCCAGCGAAATGTGGCCTCGGAATCGGGTCGGTATTTCGCGATATATATTCCAAAGAGTCTGCGCAGGATGAGTGTTGCTTCTATATTTTCAACGGAGGAAAGCACCTGCGGTATATAACGATGCTCTCTTTCTGGCCGACGCATCGAAAATGAGAACGCGGAGAGTTAAAAGCGGAGGTTCTGACTATTATGCGTGTACTCCTACGCGATGTGCTTTAGTTTCGCGACGATTAAGGACGCGCGGACTAGATTTTTATTTTTGGACGTGTTTTTTCGCGTTTCTATATATTCCAGTGGTTGCAATGAGAGATTGGCTATTCCTTTAAACGAGTCGGTGCTGTATAAGACTATCTCGTTTAAAGTGCAGTCGCGAAAGTGAATCGCTAGCTTGTCGCGCGACGAGACGTCTGCTCCGAACGAGAACGACGTTTGCGAGCTTGACAAACGCGTCGCTAGTCAAAACTCCAAATCGTCGATTTTTCACCGGGAAGTATCCAAGTTCAAAAACAGCGTCAGAAATATATGTGTACATGTAAGACGCGTCGTTAACCCCGTTTCCATCTCACTATATTCTTCCCGTTTTGCATATATTTTTCTTCTTCGTATACGTGTATATGAGTATGATAAGTATATACCTGCTGTGTGAGAGCGAGGGTTTTCTTTTTTCGTACAACTAACGATTATCTTTTTTTTTTCCCTTTTTCTTTCTATACACACACACACACGCGCGCGCGCGCGCACTAGTACAAAATGTAGAAACCAGAAAATCTGGATAATTTTCATTACAATAGGCTAGTTACGATACGATTCTGACGGTTATGTCTACAATTTCAGCAAGCCGATGGTGAAGACGAGTTAAAGAAGAGACAATTGATGGAACTGGCTATCATCAACGGAACCTACAGAGACTCCAATACGAAAGTCGCTACGGCTGCAGGTAACATCGAACTTACAATTATCGACTTTGTTAGTTTGTGTCTAATTCTTCTACTAATTCTGGCGGTGTTGTTGTTGTTGTTTTATTTTCTTCAATCGCAATTAAGTCTTAAAAATTCTTCCACCCAACTACTCACTCGTCATACTTTTAACTCGAGACTACGAGAAGTCACTTCAATACATAACACATCATGGACCACTATAAAATTGAAAAAAGAACCATACGTGTACCATAAATATATACATATCCTCTTTGGAGGTACAGAGACACAAACTAACAAAGGAGAAATGCATAATCTGTATGTAAGAACCTCTTACGAAAATTCACTCCAGCCTTCGAAATTGCAGCTTGCGACGAGGAGTGGAGGCGCGTGGCAGCCGCGGCAGCCGAGACTCAGCGCCTTATCCCCGGTCTCGGTACACCGATGAGAACTACGAGCACACCTCTCGGTGCTCCACTCATCTTATCGCCAAGGATATCGGTACCAACGACGGCCGCTTCACTGCTCAACGGATCTGGACCACCAGGATCTCTTCTCTCAGCTGGTGATCCTCATGGACTCATTTACGCGCCTTACGCCGACTACGCCAACTACGCTGCTTTGGCCAGTTCACCTCTGCTCACCGAGTACGCCACGGCTGACCATTCTGGTGGGTTGTTTGCCCGCTGACGCTGAAACACGAGAGGCGTAGTGCTATAATCTCTCCCTCTCTATTATTTTTTATATCTCTCTATTATATCATTTCTCTAGAGTATCCGCCCCCCCCCCTTTCTCTTTTACGATACACCTTATACTTAACGACTTGGATACGAGATTTATCATTGTTCTTTATTAGCGTTGTTTTTTGTTGGCGTTGATAAAACAGCCGAGACGCTGTACGACATATACGTAGGCTTAAGCGTCGTCGGATCTCTGAATCTCTACCTGTATATGACGTGAGACGTCGTGTTTTCGATGACGAAAGGATCGTAAACTTCATTTTATGGAGAGAGAAATTACTCGAAAATTAAATCGAATTCACCGTGTACATCCGATGAATTTTCGCTCTCGTAATTTATTAGTACAGTAGACATTATCCTGTCGAATTCGATTGATCGTGCAATTTAGTTATAGTGTGACTTTTACCGTATATAACGTAGCCGGTTCAGAGAGCCGTCAGATTTTTATTTCTGTCTATGATATCCAAGTCTTTCTGGCCCTTTTTCTACTTTTTGCGACATCTTTACTCTCGACATCTTAAAGGAACAACGGATTGGCTTTGTAAGATTTCGAGAGTATTTGCATTGAAAGAGTGCACTGGAAATCGGTTAGAGTGCATTTCACGATTTTCAACGATGACGAATTCGTCGACTGCTTTTTTTTAAAACACTTTTTCTATGTAAAGTAACGATAGTAAACGCAATTACGTATACACGAATGTACGTAGCTATAGTAGAAATCGATGTTCCCTTGTGCATTACCTTTCAATGCAACCGAACGCGTACACGCGCGTTTCAAGCTATACACGTGAGACTCTAGCTCTTCGAAGGAAATGGAAAAGTAAGAAAAACAAACTCTATGTGTTCACTTGTGTAGATTGGAGCCGTTCAACCGTACCGTACTCTATATATACACATATATATATATATATATAAGTAGTTGTAGATTTTGTAATTTTAATTTAAATTATCCGTAATCGCGACGACGCCGCTCGATCGATCAACTCAACGAGCGAATAATAAGTATTCGCAACGAACATTCAAAGTGTTTTGTCTTTCTCTCGTTACGGTTCGTTCGGCGTCGTCGTCTCGGTTGCGCCACGTGAATTCCGTCAATCCTGAGACAATAAATAATTCTAATTGAAGCAGGTCTAATGAACCAAGGTTCGCTCGAACGATCGGCGGAATCTTCACTCAAGCTCACGCATATAGTTGTTTAAGTGTAAGAGGTTTACATTTGAGATATAGCATCACCTCGTATATAGTCCAGTTGACTCGAGTATGCATTTATACATATACGCACGCGTATATGTACGTATACGTATCTGTACATGTATATATGCATACGTACATCTATATAAGCGCGTAGCCGAGAGACGTCGCGCGGTTGAAAGATTCTTCTTTTTTTTTTCTCACTTTCGACCGAACGACTCTCTCGCGAAACACAAAGAGGCGCGCTAGAATAGTTGAATCAGTCAATTACTAGTCGCTGTTCGTCAGTTCTGGGTTTTAGCGTCGCTAAGCATACGCTGTACAAGTAGACGGACACAACACACATGTATTCACACTCACAGATACCACAAGTACGATACACAACTACACACAGCGACACGATGATTCGCAAACCGATGGCAATTAAGAATAGAAGCGCGAATTCTAAAGGACGTTGGATTACTTTCGTTATTACAACGTTGATTCGTCAATATTATAAGAGAATAACGGTGCAGCTAAAACAAGGATACCCTCTATACGATAAAGCAGTACTAGTCCGAAAATAATTTTTTTTTGTTTTTCGAGCGAATCGGTAATCCATAGAACTCGGATGGAGATGATGTTTTCAGACGTTTTACTGTATTTTTTACGTTCATCTCTTCAAAGGGGAAAAAAAAACATTTTTATTATCTACCTATACAAATCGTAAAAGAAAAGATTTTTATTTGCGCCGCGCAACCGTTGTTTATTTATTGTGCAGCTTCGTCCAGCGAGGAGCTTTGGAAGAAACTATAAAATCTATGTCGATTACCGATCGCAATACATATCGTGTTCTTCTAGAAGTATTTTGCAAGATCAAATCCGTCTATACTGTTGTGTAAGATTAGCGAAAAAGCGCGCAATACCGAAAAATTGTGGAAAAAGAAAGAAAAATGAGTAATCAGCGCTTAAATATACTTTATATTCGAGGCAGTATTGAAGCATCGCGAGGGAGAATCTCGGCGAGCGTATATTTTAATTTAAAACGATTTCGTCCACAACTCGTATTATATATATACATTTATTTTTTCGAAGGAGTCCATCCGTCAAACGGTAGTGAGCTCGCAGTTTTTAGAACTTTGTTAGTCGTACAGAGAGAAAGAGAGACATGTACACATTCAGAAGCGCGGAGAGAAGAGAGCAATATAACAGTCAGGTCGGATGTTTTAAATTTAGAAACGCGCCAGTCGCAAGAGAGAGAGTCGACCATTAAAACGTTAGAGATACTCGCTTACGCCTAGAAAAGAGAAGGAAAATATTTTTTCGCTCTTCTTTCGTTCTCTCTCTCTCTCTCTCTCTCTCTCTCTCTCTCTCTCTCTCTCTTTCTCTCTCCTGTGTGGACTCTCCTTTCGTCTTTTCTTCCATACTATTTTTACTGGAGCGCAATATGTCGCTCTTCGAATTAGAAATACGTTCCACAACTCTGAAGTTACCTTTGCTCGAGAAAATCGTAGATTTTTCGTTTCAAAATCGTATCTCGAATTTTGTCACTCTCTTGAGCTTCGATGAAACATCAAAGGAGAGTCGCGAGGGGAAGAAAAAAGGAACACAGTTCCAGCTTATCTCGCGTCTCTAGCGGCGATAAGCACGAGCTATCGACAGTTACAATTGTTCTTTTTTCAAACGAAGTATCCAGTTACCCGCGCGACAAATTTGCACGCGCTCGAAGGCCCCCAAGAGTCAGGCGCTACGACCGTTTTTATCTTTCCGAAATTTACGCGGTGCGCGCGGAGCCTCTAAAAATACGAACGACGCGACTCCCGAAATAGTAGTCGCGTCTCATCGATACACCGGGGGTTCTGGAGGAAAATCGCTCTTTCTCACTCTCTCGTAGAGGCGCGCCCGCGCATGCACACAATGTCGTAAGATTTTAAGTCTGAAAATATTCTCGCGTTGGTCCAGTGATTATTTTCTCGCTGAGTCGACACAGACGCGAACCTACGATCGTCGGGCGCGATTAATACGATGTGCGCGCGCAAGCGCAAGCGCAAGCTCGTTCGATTCGATCGCGTATTTTTAGATGCTCGTGTAGCCTAAATGGAAGGATTAAAAAATCTAATGGCGTAGGAGTTTGCTGTCTGAGTTCAAAAAGCTATAGTTGAGCGTCCGATACGCTCGTTGGCTCTCGTCGATTTTTCAGGGCGGAACGAGGCGCGTGCATCGCTCAATGCAATAAAAGGCCATTCATAATTTTTCTAGGCTTAATTATAAATCGAATATATCGATGTACACCTATACATATATATATATATATATACTACATGTGTGTAGCATAATATTATTATTATTTAGCGCATACGCTTGTTTGCGCGTTATTTAGGAGGAAGATTGAAATGAGTTTACAGAGATGTATCGTGTATTACACTTGGAAAGTGTAGAAATAAATCAATATATGTACGTGTATATTTATTTATATATTGCATAGTAAGAGAAGATTCGCCGTGAATACGTATTTGGAGTTATATCAATTGTTAGCAGAAGTGTAACTTCTTTTTTTTTCTTTTTTTCTCGTTAATGTCAGATTTTTATGCGGGACTATTGTCCTTATAGTAATTAAGATTATGTAGTATTAAGGATAATCGATGCGAGCTGAAGCTCGGCTATTGATATTGTTAGGCATTAAACGCGGTTTTATACTCTTAAATGAACGTTCGATTTCTTTACAATTTTTTTATATGATGCTGTAGAGGGGTGTCTTCATCGTATACATTTTTTTTTATTTTCTCTTTTGACGTTAATTTGAATGATTTTTAATCGGTGATGGTTGTAATTTCTCGTTCTTTATTAGCATCCTAATTTCTTATCGCTCCCTAACTCTCTATTTCTCTCGTATTGTAAACTTAGTAATTTTGTTTTTGAATTTTTTTTCTCGTTAATTTTTTTTTTTTTTTTTTTTTTTTAATCTATTGTAGAAGTCGAAAGTAAATAAAAGAGAATTAAGCTATTTCGATTCTTGAGTAACGAGCAATAACACAAAGAAAAACATAGCAAGTACCACTAGAATCTCGGGTTAACGTATAAGAAAGTAAAATAACGATTATCCCTAGGGTTGGAAAATACGTTGAATAATAACAATAACACGCGACTAAAAACATCGACTACTAACTTATCGTTTATCGGTCCGCCTATTTTTATCCTACGAAGCTTTATTATATCTTATCATACACCTGTAAACGAAACTCACACAAAGTTTTTTTTCTCTAATCACGTTTTTCAATGATTATCATTCTACTTCTCGAGTTTTCTTGTTATTTAACCTCCGCTAATCCGAAACGATTCCGTTTATCATTATTATTAATTTGTTTTTACTCGAAAGATTGACTATCAAACTAATGTTGTTTGTTTTATTTTGTAATCAACGATGTTCGTGACGTGAAAATAATTAACCGTTCATTAACGCCGTTTAAGAAAAATTGTGATATCGAATTCGACTGAAGAAAAAAGAAAACACTGAATTTATATGTTTTATAGACTTTTTGGAATCGAAAGGATGAGCGGCGTTTGTTTCGTTCAAAAAAATTATTAGCTTCTCGTTGAATATTTACAAGTTTTTCGCACTTTACGCGTAATCAACAAATTCGTAACGAGACAATGTTTTTGTCAGGCTTTAAGTATACTGTCATCCCGCATTATTTTATTCCTATACGTATACGAATGACTGGTGATTATGTAGGATCTATAAAGAAGAAAGATTAAAAGACAATTGCGTAGGAATTGTTTTGATTCTCTATTATATCGCGTATCCGAATAGGCGATTTAAATTGTAGGAAAAAGAAATTGCGAGAAGCTGTTTGAGCTAACACGCGTAGATAAACGCAAACCCAGGGACCAAACTTTATTATAAAATCGTTTTCAGGACTGATGGTTCTAGCGTTTACTTGCCCATGTCAAGCTCTCGAACGAAGATTCTGAAGTTTCACAGATGAGACGAACAGTACACATTTGTAACGTATTTTATTATTGTTTTTTTTTGTTGTCAATTTATTCACGAAAAAACTTAACAAAAATGTTAACAAATTTCTGGTACTACGTATTTTCATCGTATAATACTCATAAATTTAATACTCTATTAACTTCTATACACTCATAATGCAAAAAAAAAGAAATATATATATACACACAATGAAACTGTGAAAAAGAGAAATCGAATTTTCGTTTCCAGAGCCATGGAGACAATGAGCGTTACGGAGAGAACGATTTCTGTATACAATTATTTTTTACGACTTATTTAATTCTACTATACGTTTTTTTATGTAAAAACAAGATATTATAAGCCGCTTTGTACGCACAATTTATCGCGCGAACGGCGACACACTGAGTTTCATTCTAATCGACGTGAACAAATTTCGAGTAGATCTGAATGCTGCAAGCATGAACATGACTTTCTCTCGACGGATTTTTCGAATTATCTACCTTATTATTTTTATTATTATATATTTATCGTTACGTTACGTTTACGCATTAGGATAATACAATTTCGTCTGTAAAACGACCGAGACAGACTTTTTCGAAAACACCTCTCTCTCTCTCTCGGGAAAAAAATCAAATTACGAACCGACACACTTACACGACACACACACACACACACACACACACACACACACACACACACGCAAGATTTAGCTATGAATTTACGAATATTTACCTTGAAAGTAATTTCTATTATTTTATTCTGTTTTCTTTCTTGATAAATATATAAGAGAAAAAGAGTCAATTGACGAACAAAGTAGGATCAAAGTAAAGCCATATAATGAGTGAGACACTCGCAGTATGTGAACTACTTATTATGATTATTATCAAACAGCGTTATATTATACAAGATAAATTAGCATAATTACTGGTAAATAAAATTTAATGTGAATCGTTACGATCACAAATCGTATTTCTTAAGTATTCTAGCATTTAAGTCGTAAACGCCATACTTTATTTTTGTATATTTACGTAAGTTTCTTTCAACCTATATATATACATCTCGAAGCATCGACGAATCTCCGCACTGTCCCGCGAATCGAACTATTCGAGGGGAGAAGAAAAATGCATCGACTCCTCGCACAGTTAAAGCACGTATATACATCGACAGTGAATGAAAACGAGATTCGTCGATCGCGTTCGAAGCCCATAGTCTCACTTTTACGTCTTCTTAAAATATCAATGAGCGTCAAACCTTGAATTATTACCAAGCAACAAAAGCGTTATCGGTAAAGTTGCAATCGGATCTGTCATGCGAATGGGACTATAATATAATATTATAAATTGCGGCAAAGCCAGCGAGACGCGGGCAGAATTTGTTTGGCCTCTCGTCAGTTTTGCTTCCACAGGACAACTCTCGTATACCATCGGTCTGTCCTTGAGGATAGCGAGGAGTGCTGATGAAATGCATGAAAGAACAAAAAAAACAAACACCTCAATAATCAATGCTACTGTCATGTCTATAATGTAATGTATATGTTTGGGCGATACAGGTGCGGCGGCCGCTGTGAAGCAGCGTAGGCACTTAGGCCAGATACGAGAGCACCCTTATCAGAGGGCTGGCGCTCTCTCGTGAATGAGCCACCGCGGGGGACAGGTGTGAACGTGCCCCGGTAGCTCCTTTTTTTTTTTTTTTTATTAAATAAGGATCTTACCGGGGGCAAAGCGCGCCGCCCGCGGGAAAGGTTAGTCTCTTATTCATTTGCAATATATCATTATTTTTTTACATTATTATATATATATCGATATATAATTTATCATAAACATGTAACGTGCGAGGCTCGAGGATTTGCCGGAGATATCGTGCTTGATGATATACGTGTGTGCAAATCCTCGATCGTCGCTCTATGATAATTATTATATATTACCATTGAATTTATTATTACTTTCTCTTTATTTTTTGCACAGATTATTTATTGTACGTTCTTGTCTACTTGAATTTTTTTTACGTGTAATTTTTTTATTTTTCTTTCTCACGTTTATGAACGAGTTGCGTTTATGTATACATTACCATACGTACATAGATATTGCCCTGAGACATTTTTTTTTTTCGTTAAATATACGGGACGTACGGCATTCCCAATTTATGGGACAATATATTGACTTTCGAACGAATTAAAAAAAAACATGTAATTTTACAAAGATTATAAATCTTATTAAATAATCGACATGTCAAAATGCGAATGTCGTGCGTTGAACGTAGATTTGTGTACCTGACGCCGCATCGATCGCAATGATTCGGTGATTTTTAAGATCGCCGATTACTTCGAGATTTTTTTTTTTTTTACGGAGATACGTAATAAATACATTCTTTAACTTTTGATGCGCGAACGGCACTGTTGCCCCTCACTTGATTAGCATCTAATTATCGCGATTCGCATAAAACACACAGTATAAAAAAAACTTTACTTTTCGAAATTTTTTTTATCATTCGATAGGTCTAGAAAAAAATCATGCGCGTCATGATTGGGTGCGCACCTCCCCATGTTACACACATTTATTTCTTTTTATTCTTAATTTTCTGTACACACATACGTCACGTCGTAGAGGAAACAATTCTTTTATAGAAAAAAAAAACGTTTTGAATAGACATACGTAGAAGAAAATTCAACAAAACGTAAAGACTAACGCCAAGGTGAGTCAGGGGTAGCATGTTGTCCACGCGCGCGTATCAATCCCATTTAAAAAAAAAGAGAAAAAGAATAAAGAGAAAACGAAAGTAAGACGGTTATATATATACATGATATTTAAGAATTTTATCACAAGTTAGAGGACGACGCTCATGGTGACTTTGGTGCTTACGTGTCAGTATCTATATATATATATATATATATATTTATTATATGTATGTGAAAAAATACAATTGTTTCATGTTTCATTGTTTCTCTCCTTCCAGGATAATCGTATCTTGCATTTTTATTCGATCAAAAAAATAAGAAACGAAAGTAATAGGAACGTAAATAATGAAATTTCTATGTAGTTTTTCACACTTCTAGGCTCTCTTTTTAGTTCGTCATATATATATATACATATATATATATTATATATATATTATACAACTAAACCTCTCCCCCACCCTTCAAAAAAAGTATACAGAGAAATATTTTTTTTTTTTGGCAACTTGTGCCTGTGGAACACTTATTTTATTTTTATTTATATATATACATACGTAAAGAATATTTATATATACGTAAACGTTATTATATTATACATATATATTATATACATGGAAAAATTACGTTGTCGTTGAACTTCTATTCAAATTTATTTGTATATAGATTGATTATGCGCCTACCAGTTATACACGTATAAAGATATAAAAAAAAGACGAAAAATAAACTATTTATATGAAAAAAAATACAAAAATCACGAAGAAACATTTGTTTATTTATTTCTTGGCCTCTCGTCTTCGAGAGAAAGAGATAAAAAAAAGAAAAAAAAAGGAAGCAGGGGTGGCAACGCGTCGCGAAATGACATTGTATTCAATTATAGTTTCTTTTGAGAAATGAAGAATCGTCGTGCTATCGAACGCGCAAAAGCTTCTCACTATAAAATTTGCTCGATATGCCGTCCAACCTTTTGCATATTAATAATTTATTTCATTTATTAATGTATTAATCAATTTTCACTGAGGAGAGGTTCACGTTCCACTTTCTTTCCACAACAAAATGATTTCGTTCCGAAGGTTCATTCGTATTTTTAATTGGTGTATTTTGTAAATAGAAGTTTTGTTCAGGTTGTACTGCATAATGGATTGGCGGAAGGATCGCAAAGAAGAAAAATAATGTTTCGATAATTAGCAAAAAATACCGAGTAAATAATTAAAAGAAATAAACAATTCTTAATTAGTTTATTCAAGTATATTCGTAAAGCAGAATACGACTGTAAGTGGTACGGAAGAAAACGAAATTGTCTTGCGAAGGAAACGATTGGTACTGTAATCTCCTCAATTTTACTAACAAAAAATATTGCAAATTTACATAACGAATTATCTTTTACGGATTGTATTTATTATCTCTTTCTATACAATACACGATGTAATAATTTGTATACAAATAACTAAAAAAAAAAGGATTCAATGAAATCTCGACCACATTAATTATCTACGATTAATCATTTAGAAGCAATTCATCCATCTTCATAGATCCTCACAGCAATACCATTTTACTTTTTTTTTTAATTTTAACTAACAAAAAATGCTCCACATGGCCAAGTTGACACTAACTTTGATTAATTTTTTTTACTCTCACTCGCGGAGAATGTTCGCGCGCATGCATTATATTTTATAAGCATATACTATATATATATATATAAATGATTGTAAACTCGATCAATCTGTGTATATTATCTTCATATCTTCATTAGTTCTCTCAATCGACTTACGCATTAACCACGTAAATGTATATAATGCGCGTGCGCAACTTGTCTCTTTCTCTATTTATTTTCTCAGAACATTGAAAAAAACCAAATCTTTTTTCTCAAATCAATACGATTCACCATAATTTTACGATAATGAACTCGTATATATATGTAACGATGCTTCTGACATGCCTGGAAAGTACTTCTACTTTATGACGTTTATAATTTTCGATCGACAGTTCTATATTGATTCATTACAAAACTAAAGAAAAGAAAAGAAAAGAAATGTTCACGAGCCTCTTTTTTATACACCCGCTTGCTGGGACGTTTTTCTTAATGACATTTATTAATCAGTATTAAATATGTATATCAATACGATACTCTGTTTACGATTAATTTCTTAATAATGAAACAAGCAAGGAGCAAACGATTATTAAAATTCTCTTAACAAGATACGTACTAGCACCTTACAGACGTAATAATATATTATATTATATCAGGACTTCTGGTGGCTGGTGTGCACCCAAGCTGCGCCGGAAATTTTATCCGTAGACGCGAATAATATAATAATAATAATAGTTTTTCTCTCAAAGTTTCTTTCACTATCGTTCAATAATAATATTAATATTTGTTTTATTTTTGCTCGTGACTCTTGACTTTTACATAGATCGATGCTTTTTTTACTCTGTACTTCTTGTAAGTTTTTGTGTAAATTTAACGAGGCTGTAAGGCTCATCGTACGACGTATAGCGGATACATTTAATACACTAATTTCTAGATCATACATCAAATACTTGATCAGCTACTTGTTTTTCAGCATAGATCTACACTTTAATGGTTTGATCTGCATTGATTTCTAGTCGATTAATCAACGGTTATATAGCTTCATAAAATAATGAGGGTACACGAGCCACATTTGTGTTTTCTAATTACATTAAACATAATGTATCAACGATAGAGCATACGTATCGTGAACGAAAAGTGAAAGTAATCACAAGATTTCCACGTTAACGTAAATGAAAAAAAGTAAAGATCGAAAGAAAAAGAAAAATTAAGGCGCAGGTGTTTTGAAAATTTTGTTAATGTTATACATATAGGAACAATATTTCTTATCATTAAGACAATATTTACGAACTTTCACAAGTCAATAACAATATCGTTTTACGTATGTGATGATTCAAACGCTTCAGACTAATCATTGTTATACTTACATTCAACATATCTCTCGATGAAAAAAGAAAAGTAATAAGTTAGTGCAAAGCGACGCCCGTCACAGTATAGCAGAATTATTAATATTATAACAAACGTAACATCATGTAGATAACTAACATTTAATTGTTTATTGTATAAAAAATATTATTATCCTCAATTAATGATATATAGTGTGCTTCGTTAGAAAAACAAAATTTACTCTTGTCTACTTATAACTTCGTAAAAATTTTTTAATACAAAACTTTTAACGAATTCTATATAGAGCATCGCTTTGCACTGTATATAACAAATATTTAAGATACGTTAAGTGTGAATTCTCATTGCTTTCATAATCAATAATCGTTGCTTATATATATATATATATATATATATATATATATATATACACCAATAACAACATATTTTTCACAATATTTCGAATTTCCTTCAAAAAGTTCCATCAACGAGAAAGCAATGAACGATTCGCAATCTTACGATCGATCGATGTAAAAAAACTTCACCCATGGCAAAGTTGTTAAAAATTCTTTACTTTTAACGCTTCATCGTTTCTTGATCACATTATTGCAATAACCACGCATTCGACAATGGTTCCATTCGAGTAACTCTAATCAAAAGAAAAAACAAAACAAGAAGTGACCGAACTTTCTTTACATCAATCGAAATGAACGAAGAAAAAAAAAATCATTAAAATTAATAATTCGAAAAATCGAGAGACAATAATCACTAACCAAACTGTTTTCTTTTTTTCTTTCTTGTTAACCCTGGTTGCCCATGGCCTGTAGGCTTGCGGAGTGCTAACAATGGAAAATCCACACTCGTCCCGTGCTAACACCTGGATTTATGGACACACGCAGAGCATCCGCCGCGCGTTCGATCGCGACCACTTCTCACTCTCTCACTTTTTCTCTCTTTTATTATTATTATTATTGTTGTTGTTGTCAGAGAAAAAGAGGTGAACGAAAAGAAAAAAAAAATATTGAAATCGTGCGCAGATTATCAAGTGCGCCAATCTCGCCGTGTACAAGGGACAGTCTCGCCGACTGCGTTCATACCACCTAAACTTTCTTTAATTTTTTTTTTTTTTTTTTTCAATTTCCCGCACACCTTTATCCTTTGAAACTGGTAAAAATGTAAAATTTTTGTATAAACTCATTTTTTTTCATTGGATTGACCGATCGTTTAAAAAAAATGACTTACGAACAGATTTCTTTTTTTTTTCTTCTTTTTGTGTTAGATCTGAAGTATTTTGATTTTTGCCAGTTGCCTTATCCTCGTTGCTTGTAACGAAAACGACATCGTTGCAATGAACCGATTCTCATTACGTTCAGACATAATTAAATCTCGCGGTTAAAGACTATTCGCTTATACGTATATATTTAACGATACGTAGATTGAAATGTGTTTTTTTCGATTCCTTCGCCAAATCGACATTGATATCTCACGAATACATCGAGCACATATAGAATCGCATTGTCTGAAAGAGAAAAAAAGCGCGAAAATGCAGATGAAGCCGGCGAGAAGGTTCGCAAGAAGAGCGAAACATAACTCAAGAGGAGGAATCTCACACTCAGTGTACTTATCCCAAGAAGCGTGCGAATATGCAAAAAAAAAAAACGTTTAAAGAGAGAAAGAGAGAGAGAAAAAAAGGACGATAAAGAGGAGTCTCATCTATGATCATGAATTTTTAGCTTCTATACCCCGAGGAGGACTACGTCGAGCGAGAAGATTGCTCTCCTGCCTCTCGAGAGATCTTCGCGCGATATTTTTGTAAAAAAAAATATATACGATGTACTATTATTATTAATATTATCATTATCATCAATATTATTATTATACGCAGAATCATTGTATAAGCAATCAATTTTTAACAGGCTTAAGTTTAGCGAGCGAGACGCGAAGATATATATATATAGCTTAAAGAGGTCGAAAATCTATTATATATTGTTATACGAACAACTTTTCACCGGAAGAGTGACGAGAAATCGAGTAGAGAGAGTTTATATACACATTATATATTATATATAAATAGTTATATACGCGATTTAGCCGAAGAAACCGCTCTAAGAGATTGTTCGATTTACTTAAGTATATGTGTAGAGAAAGAGAGAGAGGGGGGGGGGGGTTAAGAAAATGTGAGGAAATTCGAAGGAAATCACGCGAAACGAGTATATTAAGTAGTCTGCGTCGTCGACAATACGCATATACACTTTTTTTTGTTATTTAACTTTCAGGCCTGCCATATACGATATAATTGTAATATAAACGTAGCTATTTTATGTTTAAAAACACTTTACACGATTGTTAGTTAATCCCGAACGTCGACGACTGTCTCGAAGAGGAAAGATTTATCATAATTTACGATATTATTATTATCATTATCATCATCGATGTCGCGTGTAAGATTTATTTTATCACGAGTTACTCGTTAGGTCTTATCGTTAACTATTGTGCAGAAATTCATAGGTTTTTTCCCCCTTCGACTTTATACCGAGAAATCATAGCGTTTCCTCAATGAGACAACTTTTCCTTTTCTTTATTCTCGTTTTACTTTAGAATTAGAGTTTACCGAATTACACGAAACTTCGAACGTTTTGTAATTCTTTTGTTATATGCACTTAACAAAATTGTTGGAATCTCCGCTGGGCTTGTGAAACACACGCGGAATCAAAACCTACGTACGAATCAGCCTTTGTACATAATATTTAACGAGCGTGATTTGCAATCTACTTAAGTCTTCATATCTTCGTCTTGGATTAGTCTTGACACTCGTAGTCCGTTTCGTTATTATTAACCATTGTATGTTACGGTATTCATTTAGCTAAACTCAAAACGCGACAAAACGCGAGAGAAAATAATGCGCAATTATTAGAGCAATTATAATTTTTGTTTTTCTTTTCTGAGTAATCTTTGTATTTTGAAAAATTTACAAAAAAAAAAAATTTGTTTACATCTTTTTTATCGTGTAGAGAGTATTAATTTATGGTGATATAAAATTTGTTGATCTAATACTCCAGTTAAAATTATAATCGAAGATCGTCTCATACTATAATCCAAAAATTGAAAGAATCAGTTGCAATATATATATATATATATATATATATATATATACATATATATAGCATATATTATACTTGTTTGTATAGTCTTCTTATTCTCATTTCAGAAATTTACTTGTATTTTTCATTATTTTCATATTTTATCATAAACGTTGGCACGTGCCTCGGTTATCGTGCACAATAATGTGGCAATAAATAAATATAATTATTCAATACTTTATTAATAATTATTACTATTATCAATATAGATATTTATCTTATAAAGAAGGGCAGCGATGCAAATCATAAATATTATTAATTTCTCTTTTAAGTTTAATATGTACGACGCGAAAATAAATCTCTAGAAGATCTGATTACGTTATATTTTGTAGGGTAAACAAAAAGATTAATAACATGGATTAGCGTACTTTGTGTGTTAATTTCGAGAGTTTATTTATAAATTATTGCGATTATAAAAAAAAGTATATATCAAATACATAATTATTGAACCCAGCAATTGTAGGAAAATACATGTGTATTTGCGAGAGTGGACGTCTTCGATTTTCCTTGTAATGGAAGCAATAATAATAAATTAAATCATTTTCCTTTTCCAATGCGTAGGAAAGACGAAGATAAATAGTCGCTCTGACAATAAATAGATATATATATATATATATATATATATATATATATATATATACACACATAAATCTTACTATTTACGAATCTTTATTTTCTGTCGACTTAATTAGGAATGTGATGATGATGTGCGTTACTGTATAATTATTAAAACGCGGAATCTCATTTTCGCGGGCTGTTCATTTTTCTTTTCGAATCTTCGCGACAATCGTCAGTTCGATACCGACGAGATTTGCGCGCGATTTTGAATCATGTGCCTTATATACTATATAATATATGTGTTTCAATTCGTTTTACTTTCTTGTTTTTATGGTTGGTTTTATCTGAGAAAATTTTGGAAAAAGAAAAATACTTTATTCGTTAATAAGGGGAGGAAAAATGGCCAAAAAAGTTTCGTCACAATGGTGCAGTTTTCTTCTTTATCATAATGCAATACTGTCAATTCTTTTTGTTTTCTTTTATTACAATATATATATTTGAGATCTGCGTATAGTAGAAGACCGATCGACACGTTGTCGCGCAAAAGTTATATAACAGAGGCATATTTTTATTACTTATATTAAACTGTTATGACGAGCGTTAAACAGTTATAACAGCACATGAATAAAGTAAATGTCACAAAAAATGTTTGTATTACTTTTATTTTTTAACACCTTTATCCAATACTGCTCAGGCGCTGTTGAATTTCATTAGTCATTCGCGGACTTTATTAAATGACTTTTTAACAAATTTTAATGAGTCAATTTACTGTTTTACGAAAAAAAATATTCGGTAAAGTCGTTGCAATTGAAATTATTGAATATTTATTCTGTTTCAACCAACGTGTTTCAATTATAGAAATTGTTCACAATGGATATTATATTACAATTCATGTTGAACAATTTAAATATAACAGCTGATTTCTGGTTGTAATAACAGTGGTTCAAGGAGTTGAATTTGATTGGATAACAAATCATAAGACATTTTAATCGTAATAAAACCAATTTATTGCATTATATTTTGACAATTTCGTTGTTGAAAAATTACTTGATCAAATATTTTGTATGGAATAAATTTTTTTTATGTTTAAAGTATTCGATTTCTTATAAAAATGTCCGTACGAGACCTAATAATAAATCAAAGTAGAAATTGATTGATGTTGTAGTTTATTTATACATAATTCATGGAGATATTTAAAATTATTGAACTAATTAATGTCAAAATACATATGTTGGCCATTGCATAGCGGAATGCTTGGAATAAAAAATAATGACAAATAGACACTTATATACATATCAAAATCTATACAAATATCAATGGAAGAAAAAGATTACTTTGAACAATTAAAAAAAAGGAAAAACAAAAGAAGAGTAAGTCTTAACGAGTTGTTTACATCATAAAATTAAAGTCATTATAAAACATGTATACTCAATACAATCAGTGAACGATCCGACATTCCTGAACTTTTGTCCTGAGTCTTTGAAAACCATTTTCTCCAAGTAATTAACAATAATGACATTAATAAATCGAAATTCGGATTTTCGATTGTCGTCACAATCTCAGTAATTTCATTTTCTCTCAAAACACTCTTATAAATGCTAGTTTCTTTACAAATAAATTCTTTGAGCTAATAAAAGAAAAAATATAGAAATCTTTAATTTAGAGCAATCATTATCGCAGCACAGGTTTAAGGCCATGAATGCTCATTTTCTTATTACATTCCTCATTCCCTATTGATTGTGATCAAGTATGTGTCCAATGGGATTTGCAGCTGTTTGTAGAAAATTCAGTCGTTCTTGAGAAAGATAATGTAGACAAATTATTCGTCTTGTTGGACACAGTCATGATCAATTAGTATAAATTTAGCTGCGGATCATATTTTGTCGTCATATTTTATGCCATCCTGATACTTTGAATAATTTGGAAAACAGCTGCAAAATTAAATTGAATACAAATGTTAAAGCTTATTTCGTAAACTGTACACTATTAATATTTAAAAAGAGAAGAAACAGAGAAGAATTATTGAAATAAAGCTAATCTATTTAAATACATTTTGTTAACCTGAAAAAATATGACATTTACTAAAGTTTATTTATTCATTAAATCAATAACACGAAGACTAAAACAAATCAATAGAATATACAGTGCAAATAATACTTGTACTACTTGCAAGCACATATGGTACTTTATACTTCCGGACTCTCTTTCTCTTTAATTCCGAAGCAAAAGTAGATCGGTAGATCAGCAACCAACAAAATTCAGCTCTTCTCTTCTCTACAAAAGCATCTAATATAAAATAAAACGTTACTCACCAGAGCCACACACGACGAAGATAAACAACGCCAATAACCAGGGTCCTACTGGCGACGATTCCTCCTGGGCTTTCTACAATAATTAAAGAAAAAATGAGCTTTCACACGTCAATTACGTCTTTCTTACTATATAATTCGCATTGTAAATTCGCGAGATTCCGTGCATCTGTAAATACTCTCGAAGAATCTTCATTCCAGATGGATACTTCTCAACAGCTGCTACCTAACCTCAATCTCGATCCAGCCACGCAGCAAAACAAACCCATTAATCCAGTTATTTCTCTTGAAATGCCACGAATAAAAAATATCTTTTTCGAATTGATCCCGAGCTGACAGCTCACAGATGTATCATTTACGAAAGCTGCATAGAACAGCCGGAATGTGTTTGCCTAACGTGTATAATGTATGCAAATAAAATACACATACCGTGGACTTGGGCACGTTGCCGCGTTGCGTGATGAATTTGGTAGCCTTTTCGTTGGCGATGCGCATCCTCTGTTTTGGGGCCATTTTTTACAAGAATATGTCTTGTTTTCCTCGAGCGGAAGAAGGAATGATGAAGCTTTAGACGCCGCGCGACGACGATTCCGACGTGGTATCTACGTGCCAAGTGTCCCTCGGCTGATTGGATCGAACGCTGCGCCGCTACGGCGGTTTTTTTGGAATAGGGAGCGGGGGGTCCGCCGTCCGATGTGCAGACGTGTCTCTCTAGCTCATGTTGTATGTGTATATATATATATATAAATATAGTGTGTTGTGTGTATCATAACGGTACGTGTTAACGTGTATCATATATATCCTATATATATATTATAATGTATATATATATATTGTATGCATGTACTGAATAATGAAGAAAACTGACCGTCAGCTGAATTGTCAAGAACGAAAAGTCATTCTTTCGCACCCGGTTAACCCGGTTATTTTAAGATCCGCGAATAAATCTGCTTAGTATTTCGTATTAGAGGCTTATTTCATATAGCGTATCCGTAGTACATTTTTTCTGATGGTTATGATATATTCACTATACAAAAGATATTTATTGCATAAATATTTTAGTCATAATGTCTCTTTCAGCGCTAAATGATTTACCATTTTTTTTATAAAAACAAAATACCCATCTACAGATCAATGAAATTATGAATGAATTTTGAAGGTGAAATCCTACCGATGTACCGATTTAATTGATTTCTGACTGTCGTGGACGATCACGATTGTCGACAAATTTTGAATATATTTACACGAGCTTTATGAACAATTCCAGGCAGGTAAGCACTACGCCAAGTGGACACATTTTCAAATTATTATCTTCTCGTTCGTTATCTACTACGACTTAGGAACGAACGTATCTACATACATAATACTGATATTATTTCATTTTCGTGCACTGGAATAAAATGTGTATAAGGAAAATTTCTAGACTTATGTTACATAATATAATATAATAATAATACTAATAATAATAATAATAATAATAATAAAAATAATAATAATTATCATAATGATAATGTATGTGAGCAAATATGTTTTTGCAAATAAGACAGTTAGTGATGTGGATAAACGTTACTTATTGAATAAAAAGAAAAAGAATAACATATGCTGCTAATTCGACAATAATGGCATACGTTTTTCATTAACTGTCAGGTGATATAACTGTAAATAAGCGAAATTAATTATTAGTTAATGATTTGTTGGCTTGCTTTTATTTTATAAAATAGAATAGAATTAAAATAACGTTTGTATAAATTAAGATGATAAAGCAACGTAATAATTAAATTAATAACAATGTAACTGGAATAAAATTTAATGAAGTGTTCCTAAAAAATGTGTTCAACTATTTTTCATAAGACTTTTTTGTTTATTTTACTTATAATCAAATAAATTATTTATATTTTCAGGAAAAATTTTTAGATTTTTCACAAGTAGAAATATTATATTTTCACTTATCGTTATTCCTAACAATAGATTGCTTATTGCTAAATAATTAATAACTCATCATGTATACTGTTGCTTTCATAAAATACAAATTCGCTCAGCTACGTTAATTTTTCATCTTTCTAAATTAATTGAATGTACAATGACCGAAGTATATCGACATTCTTTTACATTCCACATCAATCACTTCGTCATTTTTACATTCGCTCGAGAAGCTCAATCATAAATTAGCAAATTAGCCATAAACCAATTACAGTTTTTTTAAGTAACTTTACAAGGAAGTTTCACGAGATCAATGAACCTGTATGCAGTTATCCGTAGACTCGTTGATCTATATACTTTTCATCGCGATGAAGCTTAAATATTATCTGATATCCATTACCGTCAAAATACGATCATACAAAAATTATTGACAAAAGTCGCCCCAGTCGTTTGGGTACGCTGTATATACCTAAGTGCATCATTTCCTATCAAAATAAAATTTTTTTACAACTCTATCAAAACACTTCACGCAAAAACTTTACGTTTTTTTTACTTTTGAAATCCTAGAATGTAAATCAAATAAATGTTTACTCTTCTAAATATTTGAGGTGGCGTTCTATTTTTCTATTTTGAAAGCTTCAATTTTTTAAAGAAAAAAACTGAAAGATTACGATTTACCATGATAATTATTTGAATGGTATTTTTCGCGTAGAAAAATTATTAATTTTGCTAAATTTTACACTTTTTAAGTATTTATATCCAAATTAATTCTTTTATAAAAAGAATAGCATGGTAAAGTGTAATGTATAATATCAACAGTGTTCTAGAAAAATCTTAAATGTTGATCAAAATAGAAAAACGAATCTTTACTAAAGTTTAGACGCAGAATCTCGTAAAAAATCTTTGAAAATTTGCCTAATTTCATCAAGCAAAACTCAATACACGTATCAAAAAGTCTAAGAAAATAATGAATTTCCTGTGCTACTCTTCTCCTTCAATTTGTGTTTTCAGTACGTTAAGTTAATAACATGTCACTTACAATCAGTTTTTTATTTTTATGTATGTCAAATGTCTAATGTTCTATAATAATTTGATCACACATTCGCATTGATCTCTTAATCTACACCTATCAAATTGAAGTAATTTTATAATAGAAGCAATAATCAATAGAACAATGTTCACTAACATAAAATCGATTATTTACAAGATCAATGCGAATGGGCTTTTTTTGAAAAGTTTGTGTGTGCACCAAAGACAGTGGTAAAAACAAACAGGTCTTGCGGATATTTGTAATATCTGAAGTATTACGACGCTCATCACGTTCTTTATGTCATTACGACATCATTCATAAATATGACCATCCATGCACATTGTTTCTTTTCTTTTTGTTTATAAACCTTCGATTATCTGGCAACCCTGAATATTTCGTCGATTCACTCTTCGCAATTCTCTAGGAGTGTATTTGTATGCAAAGAGACACGAAATCTTGTATGACTCGCAAAAGATTTTCAATTTGAGTGAATGCCCCTTCTACCATTCACAGCAGGACTCGTGTTCATCGGTATGCTAACATAAACTTTTCTCTGTCTCACTGCTGGAAGCTATAGGATTAAAAGACTGTACATATCGTCATCGATTCTTATCTTTGCGTTTGACTAGCGTTATTTTGCTTCGAAGTATTTTCCCGCGATGAATTCTTCGATGCTAGTTCATTAGATTCAAAGAAAAGATACGCGACTACGAGTCCTACGTTGAGCAGCGTACCTGAAGGTTTCCTTTCGCTGCGATTCTCATTGAGACTGCGACGATGACACGTTGATTATGAGTAGAAAGACATCGGTCTATTGATTTAGTCTATTTTAACAGTCGAATAGATCTTGCGTACAAATAGGCTGGTGCCAATATATCCAACTGTGCCACACATAATTCCCAGAGCCAAGCTGAATAGGGCCATATAGCCAAAGTAAAATGCAGTTTGGAAGAGGCCATACATTCTGAAGAGTAATAATTACAATTTATGAATAAACTCTTATTAATTACAAACAAATTAATTTTACGTATCCTGTAACTTACTTAGTCTTAAAGAAGAAGTAGTAGAATGAATAAAGGTAAACATAACTAGCTGTTGATCCTGCTGCCAAGAAACTAGTCCATTGCCTGAAAAATAAAAACTAGTTAGTCATCGAGCATTTATAGTTCATAGAAAATACCAATAATTGAAATACTGACCATCTGTAGTCTTCGGCATTAAGAAGGAAATACGTGCAAACGATGGTCACACAAACTGTGACGATCATCAGGATAACAAATACCAGTAACATAAAACCGTAAACGTAATAGATTTTATATGCCCAAAAAGATGTGAAAATGAAATACATCTCAATGAAAATGGATCCAAAGGGAAGGATACCGCCAAGCATAATTATTACTATTGGTTCCATGAACCATTTTTTTTCGGGTATAGGTCGTGGTACGGCGTTTACTCTGCATGGAGCATCTGGTGTTCCAGCAAGATTGCGACCCAAAATTGTACCGACAAGGGTAAGCGGTAGAATGACAAATATACAGATGCATGTCACGGCAACCTAAAATAAAATTATTAATTCAAAGAATTATTAATAATAAAAAAATCCAATTTTATGTTGTTCTTTAACGAACGTCTTACCATCGATCCGAAGGGGATGGCTCTACTGGCATGGTAGTACATGGCTATGAAATTGATGAAAAAGGCCGTTCCGCAAACAAGTGCAGGAATCATAAAGGCGCTGAGCAACATCTGCTTAATCCAAACTCGACCACCCATTCGTGCGTAAAGGCCACCGCCAGTGTAGCCATTAACTGGGGAAGTTATAGCGTATACGAAAATAGCGGTGGAGAGCATAGAGCCTCGCTCTGTGTAAAGTTCTCCAAGGATGGCAAAGATGATGACACTGAGGACTACAACTGTTACCTGCAAATAATATTCATGTTGAACAACGTGAAAAATAAGAAATTGAAATAATCTGAGTATATAAAAATACAAAAATATTTTTTACCTGATAGCCAGCTCCGATAAGCGCGGAGAAGAGCATGGGATGATTGGCAGGTCTGAAAACGTCCCCGTGAACTTGCTTCCAGCCATATTCATCACCCAAATCCCTCTCCATATCGTCCATCTCTTCATCTTTGCTATACCTTGCATAGTCTTTTCTCAAAGTTCGCATTAAAATCATAGAAACAAGTCCAACCAGGAAGATGACCATCATAAAGCTATTGAAAATACTGAACCAGTGAATCTGTAAATGTCGATACAATTATGCAATTATTTTTAGAAACAAAAACAAAGTATGATCATTCATTTTTCATTTATTTACCCTGTGCTGGAAAAAGTTAGGATCTAAATATTTGTCAAATCTATCTTCAAATTTAGTATTGCTTTTCTTCCAATTGACTTCATAACTGAAAGGTATGATCCTGCCTGCTTTTAGTTCAACCTTTGATTCACTAGTTAGATTAACATCAACAATTTGTTTCCCATTATATCCTATATCTAATTTTTTATGTGTCCAGATGTAATAAGAGGTTTCCCCATTACTGTTGTTTATTTCATCGGGTTCGCCAACAACACCTAAGAAAAAAATAACAATTAAAGTTATAATGCAATTATTATAATTTATTAACTTCCTTACTCATAGTGTACTATTTAAAAAAAAACATACCCCATATTGGTAAATTATCAATGTACATCTGGTACCAATACTGATTTTTTACAGCATATACAAATGCTTTGTATTTCTCTTCAGTCAGTTCTACTTTACAGTATTCTTGCTTCTTAATCGGATCTAAATGAATTATTTAAATGCAGTTAACTATTGTATTTCAATAATTTACATAAAATTTGTATTATTTACCTTTGAACTCAATACTCAAACCACTAATCTTCAACTCAACACCTTGTAGAGCTTCTGAGAGTGTCTCATGATAATGGTTTATTATGTCCTTAGGTCCTTTGCAGAAAGGTAAGGAAAAGTAAGAATAAGTTTCTTGTCTGTTGTGATAAGGCCCAACAGTGCTCATCCATAGCACTACTTCTTCACCTTTTTCATACTGTAATAAAAATAAAATATATACAATTTCATATAATATAATAATTCTTTTACAAAATTGTCATGCAACATATTACAATTAAGCAGTTTATTACATATTCGTTATTCAACATTGATATTTCAAGAAACAATACAATTATTTAAATATAAAAATTGTAGAAGATTAACAATCGTTACCTAACATATTCTTGATAGTAAAACTAACATGATGAATAATGTTTGTATCCGTATAAGTATATTTTAAAATATCATTATAATTGTAAAGTCTAATACAAAATACTATAACAATGCCATTGTTTGATATAAAAATTATAATAAATTATAATAATAATAAATTATATTGAAAAAAATTATAATAAACATAGAACTATATACTAAAAATCAAGTTCTTTACCAAAATCAATCAAACTCAATCTTCTTGAAAGCTCTATCAAATATCAATACAAAATACATCGTCAATTCTGTCAGAATGTAAACATTTCACATACATAGTTTTTATTAAACGCTAAATGAATAGCTCTTATCAACATAACGGAGATATAACCAAGGCCACTTATTAAAAAAATTTAGAGCATGACCACTGGAACAGTTTGTCAAAATTGATCCTAACCTACTCCTAACCTACTCCTCCCCTTCGAACCCAAAAGTCTTTTCATATGGAATGCCACATAATCAGTAATGATATTCAAAAAGAACGACAAAAATGCAGATTGAAATGACTGTTTCCAAATACACCTCGACCGACATCAGCTCATCCTCGATCTACCGCGGTATTCAGTCCAGGTATATTAATCGAAACCGCCGCCTTCTCGCGCAAACCATCCACATCATCAATCGACATCACAACACTCCGTCCACGTCGATAGAAAAACGAGTCTAGAATCCTTACAATGTGATTGTGCTCGTCGGCTCGGGCGCAAAGTAGCTGCAGACAAACTGCCGCCAGGAAGCCGAGGATGTACCTCCGGCACATTGCGCTGCTTCTCTCCTCCCGTCGTGAACTACTATCCTCTTGCCTGAGATGTTCCACTCAGACAGCTCGTACTCCTCGCGTTGCAGCTGGAAAATTCACTGATTTTTCCCGAACTGCTCCAACTGCACTGCTGACGATGATCTGGCTGCCGCTGCTGCTGCTCTGCTGCTGCTACTACTGCTCTCTCTCTCTCTCTCTCTCTCTTATTCTTTTTGGCCCATCCGCGCACAGCCAGGCAATAGCAATGTGTGGCACGCGCGCTGCCAGAGAACAGAATACACGAATCTATGGCTGTCTCTCTGTCGCACTTCAAAAAGACCGGATTACGCTCGAAGCGCTGATTCCTCGAGCAGCTCAGAAATATGGGAGTTCGTGGTGAAATTTGAAGGTACACTCCTCGGGGTTACTTAGATCATTATTATAAGTTAGACGAACTCGATCGAACAAAAGGTGCTTGTTAGGCAAAATCAAGTTCGCGTTGAGTAATCGAGTGTAATCGGGGCGTCGAAGGAGTAGGTGAGAGAGAAAGAGAGAGAAGATGCGCCCGACGTCGATCGACGAGCAGACACGACGACACGTACACGCGAATGTATAAAACGTTATGCATCTCTCTTTTACTCTCTCTCTCTCTCTCTCTCTCTCTCTTTCCTTCGTTCATCTTCGCGCCGCGGAGAGAGAACCCTTTCCATTACTATAGGATCAAGCGAACAGGGTTGAGCAAAGAAATCCTACAAATTTTGTTCGGTGCCATTTTAATAGAAGCGGAATAAATGCAACGGCAAGTCGAGGAGTGAAGTTTTATTTACTTCCATTTATTATCTAATATGGAGTCACGGAACTTGCAGTAACGCGTGTGTTTGTTTTGCACACGTATTACGAGAATTGCTCGTACATCGAAACTATCCGTGCGTTTCGAAAAGATTTTTATTCGAAGAAAAATTGTAAATGTATCGTTGATAAGTTTCGATAAGATTGGTTTCATCGATAAAATTACACCTCCAGAATGTGTCCGAACTGTTCGTACGCTTGAAAATATCGAACGCATTCGAAATGCTCTAGTGTAAAGTCCAACTCGTCCAGATAAGAAACAAGCCGTTATTCTTGGATTTTCTCAACGTTCTTTTTATCGAATTCTAAAGAATGATTTGTCACTTAATTCGAATTACAGTTCAAAGACTGAGCACTAATAGCTGAAACCTGAGGATCATGAAACTACCGAAATTATTTCCCACAGAAACCGCTTTTTCTTGTCCGCAAAAATCTTCGGATTTATCCAGGTGCGACTTCTATTTTTGGATTTACTTAATATTCAAAATTGATAGCAACAAACCAAGGCCATCGAACGAGTTGTAAGTAATATTATTAGCCGTGAAACAGTCAAATATTTTGTAAAGATTAAAAAGTTGAGTTAACGATAATTCATCGTATATCGTGATTGAAAAATACACGATTATAAACTAACTGTTACTCTTTTACTTTTTATTGTTTATATTTGAGAAATTCGTCAAATTTCAATGATAAAGTTATCAATAAATTATTCCTTAGCTCCGTGCATTATCACTCTTTTTCACGCGTCGATTTTCGAATATCCGTAAAGCGGAATACGAGCAGATGAATTTCAGACAGAAGTGAAAGGTTTTCGAGCGTGATAATTCTTCATTGGGAAAATCAAGATAATTTATCGGAGAAATCTTTACTGTTAATGATATTGTATTAGTGAATTTAGATACAGGTATACATTTATTGAGAGACTCGAAAGAGAGAGTTTAGTCACGAAGTAGATGGCGTTGGGATTTTTTTTTTTTTTTTTTATAAAAGAACGTATATAGAAGCTCTTGGCGTTTTTTATTGCGTTGTAATAGGAAATTTAATCGTTGGATGTTTTAAATGCAGTCGATCGTCTTGGTTTTCAAAATGTCGTTGTTTAATAAATTATAAAAATTAATTTTACAATCTTTCGCTAGCATTTACAAATGACACTTCTAGTTAGCTCGAAATCAGGAGAACGAAACATTAATAATACACATTCCTAATCGCAAAAACACACTTTTGCCGGTTGGACGTGTTGCAGCAAAAATCCTAAACAATCGCGACTAGCCGGCGAACGAATATTGAACGCCATCTGTTTCGATTGTTGCGTAAGAAAAATGTCAGTCTTTCAATGTTATACGAAATGTGTATGTTCAAATTTAATCAGTAAAATGTCATGTATATGAAAGAATAAAATTCGTGAAAGAGAGAAAAATTTTCCGGAATTAACGCGAATGTGAATCAAATGGAGTTTTCTCAAAATTACTCAAACCTTGTTCATCGATGTCGAATCTGACTTTAAAGTCCGTCACTAACGTCAGATTTCCCACAAAGAACGACCGTCGCGACTCGCGGTACCCGCGCATTTCTCTCGTGTTGCATACACACATTGGTTCTTGTTTCTTCGCAGACGCCGGACGCTGTAAGAAAAGATTTATTATCTCTGTAAGTAAGATTTTCTGCGATTTTAGATTGAAACGATATAGTTGAGAAACTTTCGTTTACGACTATTCCAAAGATCCGTAAGCATTGATTGTTCGAATCTTTGGTTGAACTTCAATTCTTTTTCAAACCGCCGTTTGTTGGTTCTACTCTACCGCGCAAGGTTAGAGAGAAGGACTCCAAATACATAACGGATTTTTCGATCAACATATTTTTTTTTCTTTTATGTAGCTTCGACTTTCATTTAGAGCTGATTCTGATTATATCATCTAATTAGTGATAGTTCAATGTTATATCTATGTTTCACAGGTGTGTTATTAAACAGGTCACAGTAAATCTTCGAATAAAAATGCCGAAATCTAAGGAGATTATATCCAGCAGTGAAAGCGAGAGCGGAAGCGCTAGTTCGGAAGTATATAATTGATTTAATTTTTGCTTGAGTAGTTAAAGTTTTATGGAAATTTATATTGTTTTCGATTGTTAATAGGAAGAGGTAAAACAAAAGAGTAAGGCAAAGAAGCCAGAGAAGAAGAGGAAGGAAAGCTCTGCTAGTGACAATTCAGAGGTAATCTTGAATTTTTTTTATGGCAAATATCAATTAAAAATATAACTAGTACTAGCGCAATTTTAAAGTTATTTAATATATTCGTCTTTGAAGGTAAATAGAAATAAATTTAAACATTTGGAATGTGTTTATTTTTTTATATGTATACGATTGAGAAATACAAAATTGACCTGGTATGATAAAATGGTTGTCAATTTAATAAATATGAACAAATTTATATATAACGTGATTATTTATATTAGAAAAATGGTTAATATTTAAATTTAGTATTAATTATATAAAATTCTTTTAACAAATCCGAAAGATCAATGATCATGTAAATGATATCTTTATTAATATTTTATAGTCTGAAGAAGATACAAAGTCTAAAAAGAGGCCAAAGAAGCAAGATAAGGGATCTACTAAGAAAGTTAAGAAAAATTCAAAAGCAGATGAGGAAGAGACTTGTTGGGACATAGGTGGCAAAAAGCAAGTGAATGTTCGCGAATTCAAAAATAAATGGTTCGTTGACATTAGAGAAATGTACTTGGATAAGGAGGGTGAAATGAAACCTGGAAAGAAGGGTAAGTTCATAATTTACATCTAGAATAATTGTAATTTTTTATTCATAAACCATAGTTTAATTTTATTCTTTCTCTCAGGTGTCTGTTTAAACATGGAGAATTGGAGATCATTCATGAAAATTGTAGAAGATGTTGATAAGGCTGTTAAGGCCAAGTGTTCCTAAACATTTATTTATCTTCCATGATATACTTTTAAGTATCTTAAGATGAATAAGGATATATAATTTATAAAGTTATTCTTTGTACCTTATTTTCATAATTAAAATTAAGAAATAAAGATAATGCTAATTAAAAGTACGGCGAATTTCATTTATACAAATATTACTATAAAATTCTGAAAAACGATTCTTCATTACAAAATAAAATTTATAATTGTATACATTTTTTAAAGCTAATTATATAGATACAATAATAATTTTTTTAATGGTTTTCAATTTTATATAAAAAATATATTTTTGATACAGTACTCTTTAAGGAATAAATAACAACCGCTATTTATTTATATAGTCAAAGCATTATGTACAAGGCTATTTACAGATAGTGGTAATGTACATTTTTGCAGTATAAAGTCTTAAGAATTGCTGCATTTTTATTCATGTACTAATTTTAAGAATTCGTCCACTTTGATTTTATTAAAAAGCGCTTGTGGATCTACTTTCATCTTCTTGTCAACCTGCAACGAACATATCTATTAGAATGCAAATGGAATTAAAAAAAAATTATAGCTTAAATTTAGCCATTTACAACTAAACATACCGTTTGTTCTTCCTTTTGAGGGGTTGCTTTTCTCTTACAACTTTTCTTCTTTTTATCATCTAATTTGCTGCCCTTCGCATTCGGCGCTAAGATCGGTGACAAACAGGGTAGAGACAAATTCTCAAGAATTTTATTATTACTCTTTTTCATTTTTAAAGGTGACTTTTTTGGACTCGACGATGCCTTTATCTTCGTGGATTTTGGCGGCATCTTGTACAGCTCTATCCCATCCGTGAGCGTGAGAATATGAACTTCTTCCTCCCCATCAAAAGAAAAAGTGTAGTGGCTTTGAAGTTCAGAGGTGCTGTATTTTCGTTTTCTTTTCTTAATTGGCACTGATTCGTCGTACACGTAAGATACGTCTAGAACGTGAGAATTACTATTGCTATAACCATAGTTGTCATCGCTACTGAAACTTAGATCGTGTAATTCTTGATCGCTTTTATTAGCTGGAATCAATTGTAAGCATTCCAAAACACCAGGTAGTTTTTCCTTCGAACTGTTAAGCGATGTACTTGTGTCTTGACTATCATCAACGTTATTAATCTTCTGGCCAATTGTTCTACGGGCCGATTGAGACCTTGTCGTGCGCTGATCGTTCATTTCATCATCACTAAATAAATCACGTTTAACTAGGTCCACCTTAGATTTTAATAACCCTTTAATGTTTTCTGCAGTCATAGAATTTACGCAACCTGATGCTGATGGCTCTTTCACAATGTTCTGTATAGTTACTGTCTCAGGTTTCTTGAGATCTACCTCATTGCTTACACTTTCAATTTTGCTTTGATGATCGATTTGGGCCGATTTTTTTCTAGGACTAGCCTTACCTTTACCCTTTTTCAATTCTGTCGTTTCTTCGTTTTTATTAGCTGATTTAACGTTGTCCGATTTGTTATTTTCCACTTTTTGCAAGCCATTAGAATCTAATTTATTGTTTTCCAACTGTTGTTTAGTTTTATTTTTCTGATTATCTGATGTTGACGACACAATCTTTTCTGTTTCGGTACTTTTCTTTGTCGCCATGGACTTCTTCCCTTTTCCCGCACCTCTAGGGCTCTTGGCTCCATTTAACTTTGCTAGAGTCCTCAATCGCTTTTCTTCTAGTTGTTGACTTAGCTTTGCATCGATCACAGTATTATTGAGTACAGCATGTTTCTGATTTACCATTGAATTTTTGTTTTTTTGAATTCCCAACTGTAGCATTTCTGATACTTCCTTTGTTTTATCACTCGACTTTATAATCTCTACACTTTTAATCTTCAACCCTGATTTTTCTGTAGTCGAAACACAGGATTCTTCCGCTGCAGTAATGGATCGGTTGCTCTTCGAGGTGGTAATAAACGCTGATATTTTAGAGGTGAGATTTGTAAGTGAATCTCTCCTCAGTGCACGTTCTGCATCTGTGACACTGGGAGTTTCTGATATCATTGCTTCTATCATATTTTCATTTTTTGCTGGTGTCTCTTTCACTATGTCATCCGCTGGTTCCTGCATTACCGAAAATACCTTTGCTGGCGAGTTTTCCTGACTATTGGCTTTAAGTTCATCTTCTTCATCTTGAGCGACCTTACTGGGACTTTGCATTTGACACTGTGAATCATCTGTGGTCGATTCAGTTGCGGATATGTCCTTTTGAAAACTTAGAGAATCTGCGTTGGAAATTTCTTGAATATCCGATTTAGTTAACGATAACTCGGAGTTACATTGATCAGATTCATTCAAACTATTGTTCGTTACTGATTTAGTATCGGACTCCTTATTATTTAAAGTTACTAATGTAGACTCTTGGACGACCGAATTCATCGGTGATAATTCTAAACTAATATCCGAAGCTACATCGGAGGATTTTTGAATAATCGACTTCATAGGCGTAGACGTAGCACTAGAATCACTTGAACTCGAGGAACTGGAACTATCCGATGAAGAGGAGCTGGTGGAACTATCGGAATCGGAAGAATCATCGTCGCTGTCTGAATAGGAATTCGTACTAGAATTTAAACTGATGTTCGCCTTCTCGACGCTGGGTTCTTTTACAATTTCTTTCGAAATATCTTCAGGAACAATTTGTTCTTGTTCTTGCTGTTCTTGTTCTTCTTGTTCTTTCGAATGTATTTTTTCTTCTATTACACCGTAATCTGTAATCTCGATAGATTTATTTTCTTGGAGCTCTACTACGGTTTTCTGAATCGTTAACGTCGCCGTTTCTTGTACCTGTGATACCACTACTTTTTCGGTGACGATTTCCTTAAATTTTTCCGGTGGATCTTCTTCCGGTTCATAGTAAGGTGAAGGTTTCTTGTCGTTGTCCTCTTCCACGATTCTTGGTGTAACGACTATGCACGGAGTCATTGGAAAATCTGGGGTATCTACGCAATCCTTAATTTTCAAATCTGCTTTCGACCTATTAGTTTTTAATCCATCTCCTGGGGTGACGAGTAAGCGTGGAGTCGGCGGTACATAAAATGTTACTTCAGTCTTACGGGGTGTCTCTAAATCCAGCATATCTGGTAACCGGGCTGTCATAATATTTAAAGGAGAGTTTTTAGGAACATTAGAATTTTTAACGTTCTTATCATTCTCGACATTTGACTTTGAAGCACACGAAGCTTCGAGATAAGACTTTTTGCTAACAAGAAGAACGTTTGGTGGTGTAATCTCCGTCTCGTGAGCGGTATCTGTTCCAACTTCGATGGTGGTGTTGATTTCATCATTGACTTTTTTCATACTATTATTATCAGTCTTGGAATTCTTATCATCCGACTCGGATTTTTTAACATCTCTAACTTTCTTTCTATCCTTTGTCTTATCCTTAACTTCGATTTCACCAGATGTATTACATTCATTCGTTTTGGCAGAAGATGTTTTTTTCCTAACTGAAGCTTTCCTGGTCCTAGTTTTTGGCTTGGTATTCTCAGCTACTTGTGTACCAACGATCTTCCTCAAATCACTGTCCCAGCTCTTCTTTTCGATTATAGGCTTTTCGACTTTAAGGACAGATACCAGTTCTGATTTTTTTTCCTGAACTTCTTCCATAGATTCTTCTGGTGCCTCAGGAATAGGTGATGGGATTCTAACAGTTACAACTTCTTGATGTGGTGTTTTATCTGGCGAACTTTCACTAGTCGACGAATCGCCCAGAATCATACCGATACCTGTAAATTTAGCCCAGTTACCTTGAAGTTTCGGTGCTGGACTTCTTGTGGCTATAGGTACTTCGGGATAAATTAAGGATTTTACTGGAGAGACCGTCTTTATTCTTTTAACGATTGGTTGAGTGTCAGGTAGGAGATTGATGTTGACGTTAGGAATAGCGCCAGTGAATGGAGGTGATTTGAATAAACCAGCGCGACAGACAGATTTGGATCTTGTACACGACTGTGGAACTTTTTTTGCGGTACCATTCTTCACAGGAGTATTGAAGTCTAATGCTCGAACGTGACTATTGCGCCGTCGAGGGGTCGAAAGACTAAGACGGTTATTTTTTGCACGAGATCGAAGAAGCGTTTTAGGTGTACGTTTAACAATGATCTCGGTAGCTGAGTTATTAATTGATTTCACAATTTCTTTCTTCTTTTCTGGCATGTCTTTTAATAACGCATTTACAGATAGGTCGTCTTCTTCGGATTCTACTTGTAGAACTACAGGTTCAGGACAGTCGTCTTCAACTTCCATAGGCATGATCGTATTTGCAACAATTTCTGCCTGTTCTAATTTATTTGTCGGCACCTGTTCTTCTATCTTGTTGATCTCGTTCTCCTCGATCTTTTGGGATGATTCAACCTCCACTGAGTCACCGCCAATTACATGATCTTTGAAAAAAGGCGAAAGTCCACTGCCCGCAGTTAGGCTAATGCTTGAATCGTCGAGGCTGATGATCGGCATGCTGGAAATAGGCGACACTTTTATTGCAGACGATTCGCTTCCTCCACTGTAAAGGGTGATGGATTCAGTAGACAATGGAATGTGGCCGACTGGAATTGCTGCTGTTGTTGATCCAACGTCGTTAACGTGTTGCATCTCATCTGTAACGACGATAGGTACAACAATCGGATCGTTCATAGCGGTGCTTACAAGCAATCCTCCTCCTTCTGATACTGCTTTGTCTGAACTGACAACTTCTTGCTGTGGAAGCATTTGAAGGATTTGTGGTTTTGTTCCAATGACTGGTCTCGAAAGTTCAATCGTCGCAGGGTTGACCAAGTGACGAGGTACATTAACGGTACGTAAGAATATTTTCGGTGCTGAGATAGTAGTGACTGGTGTTGGAGCCTGGCTTCGCTTTGGGGCAATTGGTATGTAACCTCGTACTTCTTTTGCTATAAATATTAAAAGTATTGAATTAAAAAGGAATAGAGAACAGTATAGTAAACTAAACGATACTAACGTTGCATCAATGATTCTACATCGCTCTCAGAGCATAGAATTAATGTTGGCACAACTTCTGGCTCTGGTGGCAGTGGCTTAGGTGATACTGGTGGTTTAGGTAACCTTACTCTTTTAGTTTTTTTTGCTGTTGGCTTTAGAGTTTTGTTTTTATCTTCAGATTTTTTAATCTCTGTTTCAGCTATTATTTCTTGGGGTGGCTCGTACACAATTGGATTTTCTGGCAATGGCTCAATAGGTACAATTTCTTTGTTAGATTCTTCACAATTCGATAATAAGTTTCTTTTGCTGTTTATAACATTTACAATGTTCATTATTGCTTCTGCATTTTGATTTTCTAGTATGCTATTAGTGTCTTTGCTAAAATTTTACGAATTATTAATAAATGTTCGATTGTAAAAAAATAGTCAAAATGTATGCGAAAATCTTACTCTTCTTCATCAAAATTCGAATTTTGAGATTTAGAAGAACTGCGCAATCTGTGCTTTAACGGAATTTCAGAGCCAGTCGTCTCTTCAATTAATTTCATAGGTTCCATTATTTCATAGTTGTTATCAGTTTCCATTAGGTTATTATTGCTAAAAATGAAGAGTCAAGTTATTTTATAGATAAAACAAAACAGAAAATAATATTTGAAATAATATAATAAATAATATTACTGAAAATTTATTCCATCATTTAGAACTTGATGATTTCTACCGTCGGAATCTTCATCTGGACTTGTATCAGTTTCACCTACTTTAAATATTTCTTTGAGAAAATCTTCAAATACTGGATCGGTTTCTGTTGCTTGAACAATTGATTTGATAGTGGTGTCAAAGTCATTAAGTAACGATAAATTAGCTTCATTTTGATTTTCGCACATATTAACTTCACGATGCGAAGTTTCCACTGGCATGATAGCTTTATTAATATTTTCAGCTATTCGTTCATGCAATTCTTTGCGTTGCAATAACTTTTTTGTCAAAATCTGTAGTATTTTATAAAAAAGAAATATTACGATACTTTCATATTAGGAAAGAACATGTTAAGTATAATATCAATTGTCCTAAACATACACTCAAATTTTCAATTGGTTCATCATTAATGTCGGATTCAGATTCCATGACATCAGAAGGTCCAGTTTGAACTTCTGCAGTACAGTAATTCATTAGTCCATCAGTGTTTGTACCCGCTGTACATTTGTTTGGACTTTGCATTAGAGGAGCTGGTTCGATCATTGAAAAAGTTTCTGTACTTTGGCTTTTATAGTTACTATGTACATTCATTTTATTAGGTGAAACTGGATCTGGTTGCACTATAAATATTAAAATACTTATTAAATTTTAAAAAATCAGTGGATAAAAACAAATAAAATCTGCAAAAATAAAAAATCTGACCTTGTTGTATATTTGTTGTCGAAGAGGAAGGAACATCAAATTGGTTGATTTTTGGAGCTGGCATTATGGATTCAATTTTGCTTATATATTTATCATTAGTATTAGTTTGTCTTTCAAAATCATTTTGTTTTAAAGAAGGTTGATGACCTGGTAAACTCTCAAGAGGTGTGGCTTCAACTGTATCACAGCCTGTAAAAATATACAAAAAGTTAGAAATAGAACCAGTTATTTTAGAATTTAAGAGAAGATATTTTAAACCAAACGTACTTTGCGTAACAACATTTTGTGCATTTTTGTCCATCATACTATTAAGGGACTTTGAGATACGTTTCCCTCGTTCACTACTGCTATGATGTCTTTTTCTGTTACTACCTGATACAATTGGAGATCCAAATGGTCCTGATGGAGAACTCTGCAAATATCGTTACAAAAATTATAAAGACCAACAACATTTTTAACCTACCTTTAACGGAAACTACAATTACCTGGGATGGAACACTTATATTGACAACAAAACGATGTCCTCTCGTCGAAGATCCCTCTAAAAGATATCTCAGTTGATCCAAGAGATCATTGCAATGTCTCAGAGTCTCGCTATCCGTAACCCTGCTTAATTTTTCTTGAACTGTTCAACGAAAATTTAGATCATCAAACCTACCAAATGCTTTAAAAATACAACAAATCAATCTCGCGAATAACATACCCATAGTATTGACAGTGCAATATTTTTCCAAAATATCCACTAAACTTAATCCACCAACTTTTGTGCTGTACTTTCCACCTCTTTGTGCGACCAAATGACATTCTTGCAACAGCGGAGAGCTCTCCAAAAATATTTTTACAGCTCCCTCGCATTTTTGTTCCTGCAGGTATCCTAAAATAAAAATGTCCCTTGTTACTCCACTTACTTCAAAAAACTTAATTCCAAATAAATAGCACAACTTAAATCCGCTCCAAAATCAGTAAAATGAAAAACGTAAACAACTCGCACAAAAATTTCACTGCAATTGGTGTATCGAGTTTACGCCGACAACTCGTATCGTAAACAACATCGTCTCAACCACTTCGTAAAAAAAGCTTGCACTCACCGAGGACGAGTCTCGCGATTTCCGAGGGCAGCAAAGAATCCATCATGTTCTTCGAAAGAACGACAATGAATACAACAAATCTGATGTCTACATAGGTATATTCTATATATATATATATATATATATACACAGACAAAAAAAAAGAAAAAAATCTTCGAGTTCTCGAAGAAGAGCTGCACCACCGGTGTAGACCGCAGCGATTTGTTGTGATGTACACACACTCGTCGGGTGCTAATCTTCACGGCGTTCGCTTCTCCTTCGAGACATCGCGCGCGCGACCCGACACACAAGCTTCTCGTATACTACTTTTTTTCCTGCCGTTATAAGATATATATATATATATATATATACTGCCGTCTATATATACTGCTACTATATAGATATATAGAGAAGAGAGAGAGAACGAAAAAAGGCGCGCAAGAGCGAGATAGCAGCAGCTGCTTGTTGGTTCGTGTTCCGTCGTTTCTGGGACAAAAGAGCGTCTAGTGTGCGATGGTTTTCGCGCCTTGAACTTGAAGTTTCGGAGAAATTTTCCGTTCGGGCTTTTGAATGCATCAGGCAAATGCGGACGTGCGCGGACGTGTGTAGTGTGGAAAAGGTGCGAAGCGACAAGTTACGAGGAGGACAGCTGCAGCCCGAGTTTAGCATCTGTTGTTGTGAGTGAAGATTAGGTGAAGTATATTACGAAGAAAATTTATAACGGTTTTTCGAGAGAAATACGAATCTGTTACTTCGCGTAAGAATTCTATTCCGATAGACACTTTTATTTACGTCCACCTCTCATTTGTACTTCATTAGACGCGATTGTCCAATACTTATTTTAATTTGCGCATATGTATACGTATTATATATATATATCACTGGATATACTAATCGATCCGCATTACACCGCGGCGTCGTATCTTTATTTATTATCAGCGCTTGTATTGCAAACTGCCTCTTTGAACGATTTCGTATCGCAAGATATTCGTATAGAAAAATATCGATTTAAAGAGCTGTTTACAACTATCATTACATAAACCATGTCACGGTCGTTAATTTAAATTTTTGCAAAATTCTGCTTATTATTGCTGAGATATGCGAATTTACATATTATTGTGTTCGATAAAAAAAGCCGATTTCCATTGCGATTCGGAAGAATAGAAGTACGTGTCAAATCGACACCTTATACAATATTAATTATTCTTATTACTAAATTAAAAAAACAACGACAACAACAACAACTGAAGTTCGCGTATCTGTTGAAAAAGGAGTCTCTAATTAGCGTTTCTAACACGAGCCAATCAAAATTCTCAACTCTATAGACAACAACGGAGGGAAGAAAAAAAAGCTTCGAAGTTCTCGGTAGAGACAAAAAGATCGATCTATACAAACATGAATATTCGCGTGAAACTATATATATATATATATATATATATATATATATATATATATATCCGCGAAGTGAAAAAAGTAAGCCAAGTGGCAACAGCGCGGAACAGAAGAAAGGATCTCCTCTCTCGCCCGCGAGAAAAGGAAGTATATATACAGAAGTACAGCATCAGAGCGAGAGAGAGAGAGAGAGAGAGAGAGAGAGACGCGAGAAAGACAAAGACGCGCAACTTTCCTCCTTTATATACCTGAACGTACTCGAGCGCATTGAAGTACATAAGCTAAGTACATTTCTATACATGAATGTACAAGTAACACTTGCGCAACACACGCGGTGCGGCGGAAAAATTGGTTCGACCGTCGGTCACCCCCACCAGTCTCGTGTCTCGGTCTATATGCACACGCACACACACACACAAATATATATAAAATATATAACATATACTATTACGATGTGGCCTTTCTAACTCTTATTCGCGTTAAAAAAGGATGCAGACAGAGAGGAAGAGGATGGGACACACGAGTGTGTTGTGTGCGCGGACTGCGCGAGTGGTTTACAGGATTTTATGCCGCTTTTCCACGAACCCTCTTTATGTATATATATATATATATATATATATATATATTAGTGTAATAACGATGATGATGCTAATAATAACGAGCAACTTTCCCAATCGAAGACCCACTTTTTTCAAGAGTTAGACACTGGTAATTGTATTATTTATTCAGGTTTCCGGTTCGCGCTGTATCGCGCAAAACTGACTGTTTATAGATACGACTGGTGCGTAAGTATATATATATATATACTTCGAGTTTGCCTTATAATTTGATTGTACGAGTACATAATATTAATTTCTATGTATATGTGTAGATGCATAAATGGAGTATCGGGTTACTCCAGTACGGTAATACCTTGGTTACAAGAGCGCGTTTTAAAGTACAATGTATAAGGATACCAAACACCTTGTTCGGGGTGAGAAAGGAAACCTTCGCAATGCCGAAAGGGTTTTTACTGTTTTAGAGCGCGCAGAGTTCACGTTACTCGTTATATACTTTCTCGGATTACGCTATATATAAGGAATTATGTATAGGAAAATAAAAAATAAAAATCGAGGAGGGTATCGAGGAATGTTTGGTAAAAAAAAGATTTGCAGGTATTATATACGTAGAGGATAATTTTGCTTTGAAAGAAAATGAACCGGTTTCTATATATAGTGCTTGTTAATAGTGTAAGCGCGTGAGATAATTAGCCATTATGCAGACGTATAATAATTGTCGATGAAATTGAAACGTATATGCCGTATTCTTGCAACCACATCTACTGAAAGTGAAAGCAACTGATAGCTTATCTTTTCAAGCCTATAACTACTCGAACTTATCGGCTAAATAATCACGGAAACGGATACAGCGCTATACTAATTTATATGTTACAGAGAGATATGAGATAATTTATCTATCCGAAGAATAATAATGCACTGGGTCGATGGCCATCTATCGAATGATAATAAACGATTTGGAAAAACCAAAACGAATGAAATCTCGATGGATTTCCCTCGTCGAAGGACTGCATTTTTAAACTACACTGAGAGAATGTTCAACCTATAAAGTAGGTCAAGTTCGGCAAGTTCGATTCACTCCCTTATCGATAAACTTCACGAGCCACCCCCTCGTGTTAATAGAAACTGCGCTCCAGGTGTAAACGCAGCATAATAAAGGCGAAGGAAGGGCGAGGGGGGAGGAAATTCGCGCGTATATAGCTATGTATATGCACAGAGCTTTGCACATCAGCAAGGCTACTCGCGCGCACACCGGCTCGAACACGGAGCGACGACCAATAAGCAACGCGTCTATATCTATAGTACGCACTACATACACCCGACTCTCGGTTGGTGTGCGCTTGTACAGTAGCAGAGCGAGCGAGCTGCGAGAGTGCGAGAGAGCAGCAGCAACAAGCGCGAGCGAGACGGTAGATCCTACGTCACTGCACACAGAGAGACCGTCCGTCCGTCCGTCCGTCGGTCGAGGTGTGCTCTCCGTGCAATATACAGCACTGCAGCAGTCGACTCTCCTCCGTCGCAGTGCACGTATATACATATACGTACATATATAGGATAATAGGTGTTCCCCGCGATCTGCTCTGTCTGGCGGCGTGTGTGCGAGTGTGTTATATCGAGAGAGCGAGAGAAAGAGCGAGAGAGAGAGAGAGCGAGAGAGAGAGGGAGAGAAGAGAGGTCAGAGGAAAGGAAAAAGAGGGTTAGAATAGAGTCGCGAGGACGACGGGGCTGCAGCAGCTCGTGCTGTCTCGTCTACGGAGAAGCAACGCTAACCGGGACGACTGTTGCCTTCCACGACTGTGCGCGCAGCTTCCTCTTTCTTCCTTTTATGCGGCGCGTAACGGCGAAGGCGCTACGACTACGACAAGTTCCCCAAAGAAGAATAGCGGAGACGACGACTATAACAACTCGAGCGCCGCCTGCAGCAGTAGTAGCAGCAGCGACGGCCCGCGGCCACGACGAAGACGAGCCTCGCCGAGATCGCTGCTACCCGCCACGATGAGCTTCCTCTTGTGAGTTTCATTCTATTGATAATAATGGCCACTGTGTCTGATAAGATAGGTGTATGCGTGTGCGTGCATGTGTATGTGCATTGTGTGTGGCTTAATACACAGCTTTTGCTCACTTTCTCGGCTGCGAGAAAGCGAGGAAAATTGCGCGCTCCACCGAGGGGAACACAATATAATCGTAATACACGCTTCCCCTCTTCCTCGTCGCTCTCTCGCCGCGACGAATCCGTCGTCTGCGGAGTCGAGCCTTCGAGTTTTTCTCTTCTCTCTCTCTCTCTCTCTCTCTCTCTCTTCTCTATATCTGTCGCTATCTTGCTCTCTCTCTCTCTCTCTCTCTCGCTCTTTCTCTTTCTTTCTCGCTCGCTCTCGCGTGCTCTGGGTTCTTGACCTGAGTTTACGTGCAGCGCGCTCGATGCGGATTCTATTCTTTTCTCTCTCTTTCTTTTATCAAGCCGAGGAGCGTATAGTAGCTCCGACTTAGTCTTTCTACGCGTGTATGTATATACTTACTCATGACACTGCACGAGTAAAGGTGCTGTCTTCCCTGCGGCAGCCTAAAAATAGCCCTGCGTTATTTATTATCTTTGTTTTTCCAGTCTTTGCCAATCCTTCCCCTTCTCCCTCCCGTCTCTCTCCCTCCTATGAGACTGTCGTGTTTTGTCCGACTTCCTGTTGCTCTATTTTTTATTGTTGAAGAGGGCTCTCAGGTATTGGTTATTGACAGTTGCTGCATTGTCAATTTTAACTTGCGAGTAGCACATTGATGAGTCAGGATTTTGCTTTCTCTGCTTTTTATCCTCGCTGCTGGCTCGCTGGAGTTTTTCTGCTCCGAATCATCCAATACTTGATATCCTGCTTTTGATGACTGAGCTTCAGCTAATTGATTCATTTATTTGTTAGGTCTAGTTTAATCAACAGGCTTGTCTATACAAGTGTGCTTGAGTGTATTTGTTTGGGCAAAAATATTTTTATACCGTGCTTCATGAATATATATCTATGTTTGAAATATATGTATTGGTCTAAACAGTTATATACCAGTTCTTTATACCAGTGTCACAATGGAATAGAAAAGCAAACCAGTTGAACTATGTATTTGTATAAAATTATTTCCCTGATATGGTAATTTGAATAATTATCTAATCTACAAGATGTGATTAATTATTTTTCTAGAAGTTGACTAGGCTAGAGTAATAAACTTAATGTACAAGCTCACAACAATGAAATCAAAACCTGTTCTATTAGTACAAAGAATTTCATCGTTTCTTGGCATTGCAATCGTTATTTCTATATCAGAGATGAGTCAGGATTTACTTTCTCTCTCCTTTGGCCTTAAGAATTCTGCTCCGAATCATCAATTCATATCTCAATTCTTTACTTTATGTGTGATTAACTGATTTGAGTGTTGGTGAAAGCATAGTTGCCAGATATTGAATAAATATATCCAAAATCTTTGTGAGTTATAAATATCTGTAAGAGCTTTATTTGCTATATATAAAAATAGATGTAGGAAATTAATGACATCACCCGATGTTATGTAATTTCCTGCTTTTTTGAAATTTATTCAAATTTTTTAAATGACAAAAATATTATACAAAAAAGAAAAAAATGTTTTATGAATTTTTTTATTGCGATGTTTTTAATATTAAAATGATTTTATTACTAGTTTCATAACCATACTCATCTAAACAATGTTGGGTATTTGTGTAAATTAATACAGTTCATTAAATATTTGGAATTTCTTAGATATTCACGAAGGTCAAATTTTAAACTACTATCTTTTCAACACATTATATGCCTACGTTATTTACATGCTTAAACAGAGCTGAGCATTTTTTTTCACTGTCTTGATAACAGAGAAAATGAGTACGCACACACACAGTGTTTTCTCATTTGAGGTTGTTCCACTCTTGAGGAACTGATAACCTTCTTTAGAGCTGAAACTTATGTCAGTGGGGCTGATGAAATCAGTGCTCCGTAGTTTAGTATCTGACTAGACTTGAGTCTCGCTTGGCTTTCTCATCGACTGCGAGACATGTTTTCTAAGATTCGTGATTTTGTTTTAAATTGCTTGCGTTACAGACACTACATTCGCAATTTTTTTTACAAACGAAACAAAGGCAGATACTTATTAAACGTCTAATGTATCTGGTAATGTTAAAACGATTTGTTTTGCGCAGTGGAAGCCGTTCTTCAAAGACATTCAAACCGAAGAAGAATATTCCAGAAGGAACTCATCAATATGACTTAATGAAACATGCGGCTGCCACACTGGGATCTGGTAATCTTCGTCTGGCTGTCATGTTGCCTGAAGGAGAAGACCTAAACGAATGGGTTGCTGTGAATAGTAAGTGCGAAAAAAAGTTTTATCTTAAAATCTTGTATCGGTTAAAATATTTTAAAAAGATCCAAATTTACTTTTAACTGCAATATTTTGATGAGATAAGAACTAATAGATTTAGAGAAGATAAGAATTCTATTGAAATATTATATTAAGAATTAATTAATGATAAAATATTTTTGATTTGAAATATTACTTTCATAATTAAGCTGCTTTAATTGAGTATTAATAATAGAAATTTTCTTGCAGCTGTTGACTTCTTCAATCAGATAAATATGTTATATGGAACCATTACTGAATTTTGCACAGAAGACAGTTGTCCAATTATGTCGGCTGGACCAAAGTATGAATATCACTGGGCTGATGGGCATACTGTAAAAAAACCAATAAAGTGTTCAGCCCCTAAGTACATTGATTATTTGATGACATGGGTGCAAGACCAACTAGATGATGAAACACTTTTTCCTTCAAAAATTGGTATGAATTCATGACTTTTTTGATAATTTAAAAAAATATCTGTGAATTTGAAAAATGACGTTAACATAATGTTGATCTTTATCTTACAGGTGTTCCTTTTCCTAAGAATTTTCTTTCAATAGCAAAAACAATACTAAAACGACTTTTTCGAGTTTATGCACACATTTATCATCAGCATTTCAGCGAAGTAGTTCAACTTGGTGAAGAGGCACATTTGAATACTTCTTTCAAACATTTTATATTCTTTGTTCAGGTATGTCACGTTTATAAAGCTTGTTTTTCACTATTCATTGAGTTTAATCAAAACCATTTTCACAGGAGTTTAATTTAATTGAACGGCGGGAGCTGGCTCCCCTACAGGAGCTAATAGAGAAGTTAACAGCAAAAGAAGCCCGATGAATGTTTCTGAACGCCGGGTAAATATTATCAACAAAAGTAAGAAAAAAGGAAAAATAACAGAAGAAGAATTAAGAAAGAGCGAAGCACTGTGAAACCCCTCCAAAGAATCTCTCATGCGCGCGCGCATTTTGCCTATCACCGCTACATTATTGTACTGTTGTAACTGCAAGCATGTTATTTAAAAAGGAAAACTAACATTAACGGCTTATTCTCGACACGCACGTGTATAGCTGTCGTTCACAGTTCATTAGCAATTCGTCTATCGACGAACTTTAAATGACTCCATTCGTTTCGTTATTTTGCCCCGCTAATAAATAGCTATTTTTGGTCGTTTTGCGATGACGCTTCAAAGTGCACGTGTATACAATGCAAGTAGCAACAGCAGCTTTCAAGTTTTTACCAAGTGCTTCAGACAAGTCAAATTCTTTGGATGCTGTTAACCAAGGAAGACTCGATTGTGCAAGGCTGATGTAAGAATCATTCGAAAGAATTCCGCCACTGCGGAAACAGAGAAAGTGAAATCACCAATGAGAAAAACTGGCTAAGAGTAGAAAAATAAGTGATCGTTATTGAGTGAGACTTGCACGTTATTTGAAGGTGAGATTGAGAATAGAACGACGAGTGAAATATTGGCGATTGTGTTTACTCCAAAGAATGGAGATAAAGGTAGTCTCAAAGATGCATTTTATGTATCGCATTCTTTTCCTTTCTATGTTTTTCTTTTTTCTCATTTGCGTAAACTAATGCTTTAGTTTCATCTTTCAGTGACACTAGTGAGCTTTTTCAAAGCACATAAAACGATATTAAAAGACTTTTCGCACATGACAAGTAGTATGCAATAAGATTAAATTCTTAGAAGTAAACTATGTTGTTAAAATGATCATTTTCAGAAATTTTTTTATAGAATTTTTATTTTGACAAGTATCGTTACTTTTTCAAATTTTCAGTCATATTACTGACTGTGATACACAAAATAATAGATACCTAGGAAGGAAAGCATTTTTATTGCCATGACGCAATGAAAATGATTTTCTTTCTATGCTTTAGATTTAGTGGAATGATTGTAAATTTGATAGAATAACGGTTGTATTATTAAGTTACAGGAATTGAACAATCATAAAAAGAAGCCGGACAATACTTCATATTATTCCTTAAGTTGAAATTGCTAATTTAATTTTGCACAAAAGCTACTTCTTGAACGTCGAAAACAAATGAGATAGACTGAATATCATCAATCTTTAACTGTGTCGCTATTCTTTTATTTTTTCTATAAACTTGTCGAAACAGTGTTTGGTACAATAAGGGTATTAGGATAGCATGTTACTATTGTATTATTTCATAATATATTATTACTTAACATTTTATTCGAAAGTGTTGTTCAGTGCTTCGATTTCTTTGCATTTGATTTTAAACTGTTTCTTTTAAAATACATTTGAAAAGTAGTGTATGCGTCGCTATAATGTAAATTATTGCTTTCTTGAACACTATAAAAAATAATAGGAAGTTTGATCATCAGTAAATATGTTCTTGCTTCGGTCTAATAATTATTATAAGATCATAATAAATTGAATATTTCCTTTGCATCTTTTGTCAGACCGCATACACAAAACGTGCTTGTAAAATTTTGTTCTATGTACATACACGCGTATATATAAATACTATAGACTATAAAGAGCATGACATTAATTTTAAAGATAGAGAGAGAGAGAAAGAGAGAGAGAGAGAGAGAGAGAGAGAGAGCGAAAGAAAGAAAGTGCGAGAAAGAGAGTAAGTTGATCGTTGAAAAAAGTACCCGCGGTACTAAACTTCGAGAGCAAGCGTAGCCAGTGTCTCCCGAAGATAAAAATCAATGAAATTTGTAACAAAATGTTCGATCGTAATTCGTATTCATTCATTGCATTTGACTGACAAATTGCAATAATGCGCAAATCGAAAAAAAATGTTATCGAGAGTTCTTGTAACGACTTCGTAATAGCATTTTATTTTACCAATATAATAGAGGCTTGCGTACGTCATAGCCTGAGTACGGTATGTTAAATCGACGTCTCTCCTTAACTTAGAGACTGTAGTGAGTCGCTTTTTAGAAAGGCGATGATGCCTTCAAGAAAATAACTCGTCGATCATGTATGTATAGCTCGATGGAGCTTTTAATCAATTTATTCGCCGTTCGTATGGCTTACATATTTTTTTTTAAATTTTTTTACCTTATGCGAAATTAAATAATAGCAGGAGACTGAGAAACGATTCTTTGCTCATACTCGATTAACGTATGTGTATACCGAAGGGGCTGCTTAAGGTAAAGCAGTTGCATTATGGTTTTGTTGCCTTAAAAGAGGACCACTAAAGAACTTGTTTCTCACTCTTCAAAGATAAAATGAAAATCATAGATCGAGATATTTTGTGAAAAGAAATTATTAACTCGGAATGAAGTTAGCATGTAATAAAAGGAAATTTTTCGTCAAAACTTTTCTCAAACGTTTCCTCGAGGATGTTTTTGTTTTGTTACACTATCCGAATATTATTGAAAAAACCACTAATATTTTTTTATCTCATTATTTATTATACTTTATAATCAACTGTAACATTATTGATTCTTTAAAAATTCTTTTATATTAATTTCAATTTTAAAAACAAAACGAAAATATAATTTAGGTAAACGCGTAAATCTTTACATTTGATCGCTATGTTATTTATTTTATATGCACTGCAAATCGTGCTTTTCGTTTTGTTGATTATTTTGTTTTCCTACGTTATTATTTTCGTCGTAATGATTTTGACCGTTTACCCCTCGAAAAAATCAAGTTACGAGTCGCGACTATCTGCGAAAGAAGGGAGAATAGGGGAATGTATATCGTTGTTTATCGATTAGCAAACATTCACCCTCAGTACTTAAGTGTGTAAAGAAGAATGGAACAAAGGAAAAAAGGAGAAATAACACGAAACAGGAATTCAAGCGTCTCAACATAAGCGTGGGGCTCCTAAATTCATTGTAAAGCGAAATTCGGTTCGAATGACAATGGTTGTCCAAACAAAATTAAAAATATTATTTATTATTGCTATGTTTTCGTCGAATAACTATGCTTTTTGTTTATAAAATTATTTTTAAATACGAGATTACTAATGCTTATATTACCATTATGATATCAATAATTACTCGTAATGCTCAATAGTGTTCAAAATAGATCATTGCATTTTTGACATACCCAAAGAAATTAAGAAGTAAAAAATCATTGTGTTAAAACCGAACGATTGCTAAACATTTCGTATTGTCGTTGCTGTTTGAGATCTAGCGCTTTTACTTTCAAAAACTAATGTTGCGCTTCAAAAGTAAAATAAGGAAAAGAGAACAGAGACCAAAATTTAACGGAACTAAAGCAAAGTCGTGTGTCTCCGACCTGCTGCGTGTATTTTTCTCAGCCGTCAAACGTCTATATTTTTCAATAACGATGAAATGTAATTGTTAAGGAAATATAAGCAAAGATACAAAGAAATAAAGAAATGTCGATGAGGAAACCTATATGTGATCATCTCTTTGAGAAGCCGAGCGAATAAAAAACAAACTACGAAATAATAAAATGTGAAATTATTGTAAGTGCGAGAATAAAAAAAGATGTGCTAAGCAGTAAGGAGAGAACACTGTGTCTCTTCAATGAAAAAAAATGACGTCGCAGGTCGTCGCGGCGCTACTTCGGAGACCTCGCGCACGCGATAAGACGCGTCCGCAGTCCCGAGAGCGTCGTGATTTATTGAAACTCGTGCCAGAGACTCTGGTGATAAATCTGTGCAATGTAAATAGTATTTTTTCCAAATAAACGAAAACTCGATGTAATCATACATGATTTGTTGTCATTGAACGATTTACTTATAATTTGTTAAAGTTTCCTACATTTTTCGTGCACAATTAAAAGTCAGTTAAATTTTCTATGCTTACTCGATTTTTTTTAATACGATTCTATGAACGAATCCGCTATAAAATTGCTCAGGATGGCATTTTCCAGGAAAAAAGTCGACGCGTTTATGAAGGACGTTTAGGTTGAAAATTAAGCTTACAGTGCGTTTTACAAAAATCAAGTTTATTCATCAATTTTATAGATATACACCTGTTATGTAGAAAGTTTCATCATTGTTTTCATTTCAGTTTCGCATTTTTTAAATAAAGGACGCCCAGATGATCTTCGGACAATCATGAATAGAGCCAAGCCTGGTTCCCATAGTTCATACATCGTCTTCATACAATGTCGCATATTTTGCACGTGAAATACGCAACGAGTACAAAGCTTTACGTTGAAAAATCACAGAATAATAGAGACGAATGAATTAATAAATATTAAGTACTATGAAAAAAATTCAAGTTAAAAAAGAATTTTCGCTTCGTGAACATAATTTATGCTCGTACATTGGATTGCGCAGCTCGTTCGTCCAGGCGTCCCAAAAAGTTCATCTTTTTTTATTTTATCATTTTATATAATATAACCATTCGAGGTATTATATATATTATGTATATTTTCTCTGTAATATTTTATTCCCATTTTTCATTATTTATTATTTTTCTTTTATATTCGGCAATTTTTATCTGGGCGAGTAATTATAAACTCTATTTTTCTTTAATAACGTTATTCCTGTTATGTTATATATTCGTGACTTTTCACTTAATATCTTCGAACATTTAAATATTTTTCCACTGTGTGTAGGTGTATGTATTTTTTATTTTTATCTTCTTTCTGTAGACATGAATTTTTTTAGACGAAGTACACGCGCGCACACATTTGAAAATTTCCTTTGACGCGTTTACGAGGTGTTTTTTTCCTCGACGCGCATTTTTTCTAAAGTTAATGTTAAAACGTTGCTTTGCGTGTAAAATATAATTTATTGAATTTATTTTCGTGTTTTCGAATCGTCTACTTGATTTTTTTAATTTTTTGGTAACAATCTCATCCTTTTGGACAAATTTTATTTAATCGTTATTGTGTTGAAGTACTATAACATTCGGCTATGTCAATTAATAGAATTCCGTTAAATATGTATATACACATCGTTATAAATAATCTTACATTGTTTATGTAATTTTCAATTACACGTTTAAGCTTTTCTGGGTCGACTTATTTAGTTTTGCGCGATCAACCAATTTGTGTTTGTATATATATGTATACGATATACGTATATATACGTGTATATATTATTTAATTTATCTCCTTATGGAAAGAAACTATTGACCATTTCTGATGAATAAAATTTTATGTAAAACTTTACATCAAAGTCGATTAAGTCTATTCAGGCGGTAAACCTGATATTTTTTGAAATTTTAGAAAAGAATTACTTTGGGACGTGCGGATTACCTTGTATTTGCCGATATACTTTTATTTTATATGGTACAAAATATAAAAATTGAATTATATGAGAGCAATATTGCTTAGAATAAAGAGATTATATTTCAAGTTTCATGGATTTATCGAAAATTTTTAAGTAGTTAATGTGTATAAATAGTAACTCTCTGCCACCTTGAGTATTTTATATCATAGACTTGGAAATGTTATTTGTTAATAATCTTTATCGCGTAAGACATTATGCATCTTACGGAAAACGTTTGTTACGTCGTCTTGAGAAAATTAACATCAAATGGACGTATACTTTTCTCACGTATTTAAAAAAAACACTATTCTTCATAATCTTATTACGATCGTATACATTGAAAGTATTATTAAAAAATAAAAAAAAACTTGGCGACAAATAAAATGTATTAAAATTGTCCATTAGCATACTTTCCACGATATACTTTCTTATATCATATTCGTATTTTTTTATCTTGTAACCGTACAAATCTGAACTAGAAGAATCCTCAATAGTTTATTTTCCATAAGGACATCTCACTACACTTCGACGATGAAACGTAACACCGAGTACTTAAGTAATTCACGATGCATTAAGTATTTTTATTTTTTAGTTGCCTTTTCAGTAACACCAGCGAGTTATTCCCCCTTCGTTGTAATAATATGTCGTTTTAATTCTTTTCACTAAGTTGCTAGAGGTTTTCTAAAAACGTACGGTACGATATTAGAATAATATATGCAGTATTTTTTACGATTTTGACGCGAATATCTTGTTTACCCGCGAACTCTTATCCACGCGACTTCATTTAAATAAGACGTTCAAGATAAAAATTTTCCATTGCTTAAAATGTCTTCATTGAAATTGTTATTCGTCAAAATTGAGATCACTTGAATATTTAAACGAAAAACATTAAATTTTGCGGATTAAGTATTAAACGGAAAACGGGGTGTTTTTATATTAAACGTGGACGTGTTTTCATTCGGATATGTTAGGACACACGGATGTCATGCATAATACTTTAATTTAAGCGCATACCCCATTTCAATCGCTTCAATTATCCTTATATTTTTCACAAATACGTGGACATAATTAAGCGTTCGAAGTTCGACGCCGATTCAAATTCTATTAATTATTCAAGATTCGTATGAGCTCAAAGATATTTATATGTCATTTCTTAAATTCTTAAATATTTATATTGCGTTATTTTTCACTGAGTTATGTTGGTTGTGAGATTTAATTAAATCATGTAATATAAAAATGGAAAAAATATGATGTAACAGAAATCGATCGATTGATTTTTATAGAACTGAATCAACATCCTTACATTTCATTATTAACATCTTTTGACCAGCGTCGTACAGTACGTTCACAATACATTTCGCAGCACCCTTTTACCCGCACATTACCATTAACACTATAATAATTGTTTTTTCATTAATATATGTTACTTTAGTTGTCTATGAATTTTTTTTTCTTTATTCTTATATGTAAATGTATTAAAGAAAAGACTTTTTCTATAAACGTTACGACTCATAGCAAAAATTTCACTCTAGGAATATTATATATGGCTTGTATTTTTTTGGATATACAGCACTTTATCTCTTTTATACTTCAATTTTTCATGATACAATTCTCGTGCATATTTTCCTATGTACTGGTCTCTTAATCATGTTTACTTAGCGGGTGTATACGTAATACAAGCGTAATTTTTAAGGGGAATATGGGCATTAGAGTTCAATTGGTCGTTGATTTATAAATATTTTTAATATCCTTCTGTTGCATATTCAACTACGTGTGTAATTAACTGTTTTTTAAGTATATATATAATGGCATTTGAAAAATTATACTTGTTTATACCAAAGGTTGTGTGATTATTTTTCATCAATGCATAATGTAATTTAACAAGTTTTACACTTTGCCTTTGAATGTATCTTCCCCTTAAATCGCAACTTCTTTTTTCGGCCATTCTCACTCGTGTTATTACGATAATCTGCCATTTTTATAAAAAATATTTTGAATCTCATTTTCCACGCAAACGACTCGACGACAAAATGTTTTTGCTCCTCCTATTCATTCACGAAATTCTCGTACTTGTATCTTTTTTTAAAACAAAGATTCACTCAATGTATGACTCTGCACTCGACATTTTTAATTCATACGACTGTCTTCTTTGTCAAGCCCAATTTGTCGCTTATTACTTTTTTTTTGCATGTTACGTGATTAAATAAACTGCGACGCAACGCCTGAGACGTACGAAAAACATATGACAAGTATGAAATTTTTGTTTTCATACATAAGCTCGGAATGTTACAGGGAATTCACGCGTGGAATAAGGCCTTTCCCATTTTACATGTATACTTTGCTTCTTGAAATATTTTAAGTTGCATTGATTAATACAGTTAATTAGTTTGGACTGTTCTTGCTAATACAACTTTCTAACCAATTGTCAATTTGTAAAAAATTTGTCGGAATAACTAAAGTGTAATTATTAATGCAACTTTATAATGTTCAGCTTCATTGTGTTGAGCCTAAATCCTTATTACTCAAAGCCATTTTAGGTCAGTAGGTTTGCTCAAAGTTATGTTATGAACACAACTTGATTGATGAATTTTTGAATACTCTTTCGTTCTGACATTGGATAAAATATATCTAGGTAGACTTTATCATCAATATCACGTTAGAATGTTGTTTTTTATACTTATAGTCAATTTAGTTAACTATCGCGGCTCTTGTTCTTGTTGTGTCTGTAAACACAGTATAATTATTTTTTTAAGTCCTTTTCGACGTTTGTTGTCGCAGACGTGCCTCTATTTATAGTAAATACGTTCTCTTGTTTCTGACGTACACCTATTTATTTATCAATTTTTTTTATTTTTCCACTTTTTCGATAGGAATATGTATATTATTTAAACACCACGAAATGAGGGAACAATAATAACGATTATTTCGCGATACATATTTAACGCATCATCATTGAGATCTTTTATTTTAACAGAAATTACTGGCAACTCATATAACGGTATTTCATTGTTGTTGGTGTCATACAGATTACATAGTTTGCTGATTGTAAACGCTAACATTTGATTAGTTCGAAGTAAATTGTCTGTTAGGTTTCGCTTAATAGCGAAAATTATTAATTTTTCGTCGTTGTCGCATTACACATTCGCTAAGATAAAAAATTCAGTCAATGTATGATCGTCATTCGAAAAATCAAAGTATATTTACATGAATAAAATGAATCCCCAAAGCATTTTCAATTACAACCATCCGTTCGAATGGTACAAAGCGTGCGGTATAGTTTTCATATCGCCTGACGCAGAGTTGTTATTATTATACACAAAATATTGCCTTTTTACTTATACTTACATATTTATTTTACAATGTCCAAATTCCACGTTTGCAATAATAATCTGTAAAATTTCCGAGCAAATTGTATCTTAAGTCTGTTTTGTAAAAAAATTTTTTTTGCGTAATCATTACATATTACTATCTGAACAACAACGCTGACATTACGATTCAGGTTTAAAACTCAAATATTATCGAATGCTATCCTTTACAGATAATTATTATTTATAATCAGGTCAACTGATCGCACAAATAAAAACTTAACTAACATATATATATATATATATATATGTATATATATATCAATAGAATATACTCATTTAAAACTCTTTTATTCTCAAAAACAGCGTTGCTCGCTGTCTTAAAATTAACGCCTTTGGCATACAAAACGAATACAATTATCGACTAGCACTAAATAATTCTTTTTTTTGGCAAATAGAGGAAAACGAAGATTTGTCAATCATTTGTGCCAAAAGGACGCAATCGATCGAACGATTTTTATACAAACAATCGACATAAATCTATGTAACGCTTTACGTAAGATATACACTTGACGGCAATCTTGTAATTAGCAGTTTTTGTTTTATGAACGCAACGGTTTTTTGACCTTATGGCACTTGTAAATCAGACGTATTTCAAGATATAACCTCATTTGTAATGATTAATAATTTGTTAATAATACTGATTCATTCGCTAAATTTATCTCTAACGAAAGACAATGATTTTTTATTTTGTCGGTAAACAAACAACGTACATCATATATATTATACATTCAGCGTAGCGGCACATTCGAAATATTTGAACTTGGCGAAATGCTTTACAAGCTTACACTTCACAATGTTCAAATACATCGGTTTTTGTTCTGTATTTTTATTTTTATACTTGCTTTCTCGAAGACACGAGTTGACATTTCTTAAAAATGAAAGTCCTCAGCTAACAAATTACAACTAGATATACGTTTACATTATGTATATTCGTAACAATACTAAATGCGATAAAAAGATTCGGTTTTTCTTGATTTTGTATTTATTTAAAAAAAACGCAAATTTAATGGGAATTCCATTCGACGAGGAAGACCATAAAGTATTGAAATGCACAATGCATATGTACGTGTAATAGTTGTTGCTGTGTTTACATGTTCTGTGAGTTGGGGCATTATTACAGCGATATATGTATAACAATAATTCGTTTATTCTCTTATATATTTTTTCGTCTTCTCCGCGTGTGCTTCTGCTCACTTAATATAATGTTTTTTTATATAAACATCCACGTAATTAGTAACATTGCTAATATACTCTATTCGGATTCTTTTACCATTAATTCAACGGAAAAAGAAACAGAAAATTGTTCGAAATATATGCATCGACAGTACGTAAGTTTTTTTATAAAAGCACTTTTAATTTAAGTAAATCGACAGAATAAAAAAGTAAGAAATAATAGGTATAGATTGCAATGTATTTTTTTTGGTAGAGCGCAAAAATCGTATCTCATCTGTAACATACTTTGGATGTTTAATTTCCGGTTTTTACCCTTGCGTGTAAATTTACAAACATCCCGACTATTTGTGTATTTTCGGTCTGTCTCAACGTGGCTGGATTTTCTCTTTTATTACAAACACATACGAGCGATAAAGTATCGAGCGGTCTACTTCGTTTTCACCCACTTTTTTTCTTACCCTTTTTTCCCTCAAGTGGACCCCTCGACCTGCCTTGGCGAGCATATACGCGATACGATTTAATACGTTAATGTAGATTTATTTAAAATGCCCATTGCTTATTTAAGGACAGAGAAGATGATAAAAGCGTCTTTAGGCTGTTTTCTCAGCGCCTAGCTTTCTTTCTCTCTTTCTCGATATATTCGCGTTCGACTTTAAGCTAGCGAGAACAACGCGAGCCTCTCCGAAGCAGTTCCTGAATTTCCTTAGGATTGCTGTCTTTTGGCATGCAATGATCGATACGAGTTTATTTTTTCTGAAACTTGTCCCTGGGAAATATTGGACGCGTGAAAGGATTTAATAAAGGAAGCGAGCTCGTGCAAAATTCTTTGAGCAAAAATTAATCCTCTTTTAAACCCGATTATTTTCCTTCCCTTAACGAACTCCTTTCACGTGAACAATATATATACGTATATACGTATACTTGCAGAAAGCCTGAAACACGCGTTTTCGCCTTTTTTCTCTCTCCGCAAATGCACACTACATCGATACCGGCCGCACACTTTCGAGAGGATCGTGACGAAAAGTATAGAAAATTCTTGTTGTCTCGGTTTGAAAATCCGTCGGTAGCGTGTCTCGAACTTAAATGTACACGATCGCCCTGGGGAAGGGGTGAAAAAGGAAAAAAAAAGTCGAAGAGCTTGAGACGTGGTGGCTAAAAGTCTTTGTTCGCGCGCGTTTACCGAGTTTCGTTCGCGGTTACTCGCGCTATACTATATATACTCCCTTGATTACAAGTGGGTTAAGGAGAGATGTATCGCTCGCGTTGTGCTTTTTCCCCAATCCGCGGAGACTGCGGTACTGTTTTATCGCATAATATATGACTCGCCAAATAAAATTCGTTGCGTTGCTGATACACACATAGAATACGGTATACGATACAGCGTAAAAAAGATCGATCTCTAAGGTGAAACGACGTTCTCGGTTACAGAAAGCATAAAACATAAACAATTTAACGAGGAGCATCAGCCCCTATCGCGAGTGGAATAAATCGAAAGCTCATCGGTTTGAAATGTTGAGGGCGTAGGCGGTAAAGCGCATTGTCACTGAAAATCGAAGCTTGTCTTCCATTTTTCTCGTCTCCCTCTCTCTTCTCTCTCTCACTCCAGTTTCGAAGCAAAGTAAATCGGGAGAGCCGGAAACGAGCGAAACCGGGGCTGTAAAACGTGTGAACGACTTCGGCACGATTGACATCTCTTTATCCTCGAAAACAGCGAGCTCTAGGATTTATCGAATGCCCTTATTCTTCGAGCTATGTGAGCGTGTATATGTACGTGCGTATATAACGCCGAGAAATGATGAACTCCTCGGTGACTCGCGGATTTATATTCGCTCGGATTGAAAAAGTCAGGCGGACAGGATGCGCGATGTGGGTGGAATATCATTTACGGCGATCGATTGGGCACTAAACTCTCTGTACGATGTGGACGAAGGTTGTTTCTTAAATTTTTTGAGAAAACTGTCGTCTGGTGATTTATGCATTTGCACGAATAATGTAAGAAAGAACGTTTGTCCGCGTAACGGAATCCTCTCGGAAATTAGCGTATGTCTAAGTATAGATATCAATTGTGCTTCATGTCGGATGAGGAGAGCAGCAGCAGCCGCACCGCAGCATAAGCAGTGATGGTAGCGAGCGAAGAAGACGAGTAGTACTGGTCGCTGTAGTAGTCGTAACAGTAGTAATAATAATAGTAGTAATAGTAGTAGTAGCTGTAGTAGTAGTAGTAGCAATAGTAGTTGTGTTGACCCTTTCAAAGGGTCGTGACGATGTGCGGTTTGGCAGTGGTCGAGGCGATCTCGGAGAGTCGCACATCGATGGGCAAGCGGTCATCGTAGAGCGTTGGTGCTTGGAGGATGATACCAGCGGTGCCGACCACCACCGCTAGCGTAAAGATCCACAGGAATAGACGATCGAGTACCATAGCTACGAATTTCCAATCCTCTTTCACCTAAGATACACATGGAACAGAACAAACGGCGATAATGACATTTTGCTCTTACTCATTTTGCATATAGCAGTGCGTTATTATACATCGAACATAGTAGCTACCGATTGCGAACAGATGCTTCGAACGATTATGGAAATTTAATCAATTTTTTTCCGTAGTAAGAAAATAAAATTAATGCACGACACGCGTCACTCGACTGCGTCCTCTTGAATTAGTCCATCAAGCTTGCGAAAGACACTTTTCCATGTAAATTCATGAATCAAGGAAGTTACGAACGGGTTGAGATTTAATATTCAGTATATATACATCGATTTAAATATTCATGAGTATATACTTATAAATAACGACGCGTAATAACTTCTTTCGTTAAGCTCGTGCTAGAACTACTTCTGACGCTGGTAATCGACGGATAACAAAGTCGCTAAAACAAAGTACCTAATATACAACAAGTATTACCGCAAAACCTATTATACCTATGCACAACGTAATTAAAAGAAAAAACGCGAAACAAAAGATAATATCATTGAGATGTAGCAGAGAGCATTAATAATTGAGTATGAGGATGAAAATCATCCGTACTCTGGTGGAGTCTTCCTCGCGTTTCGTGTGATCGGCGATGTATCTAATGCCCTCGATGGCCTTGTAGAGTTCGGGGCAGTGATGCCAATGATTGAGACTGTGACACAGAGCCTCTACGCTGTCCTCTGTCGGTAAAGTTCGTCCAGCCGATGCCGTCGATGTTGGTGCTTGAGCTGCCGGTGAGCCATGGATCCTGCATTGACTTCCTAGATTCATTGCCTCGAGTTCTCTGGAAAAATCGAGGACCGTCGAAAAACGGTTTTGTCTTTAGTTATGGCTTGGTGAGATTTCATTGTATTTGTTATTGCAAATGTTTTTTTGCTTTCGTCGGATATAGTGTTCCATCCGTGATCCGAGATGAGTTGATACATATATATATATATATATATATAAGTATAGTCATCGGAGATATCGGAGGTATCGGTATATCCTGTACAGTGACACACGATACAGACACATCACGAACGAACAACATTCTCGCCGAGGCTTCGTGGCGAGTCTTTTTATAGGTTTACTTTGGTTTAGCGAGACGTGCAGTTGAGTTGCATTTATTTTTATAACTTTTTTAATTTATAATATATAGCTGGCTACGAAAATATCATTGTCTTCATAGGTGGTTTCGCACTTAGAGAAAACGTTCTTTTTTTCTTTTTGAACGATATGAGACGATTGTTTTGTTGTATCCAGAAAGACATTGTTTTCTTTAAGTACAAAGTGGACAATTCTTTAAAAGCACTCGGATGGGAAGCGACTCTATGTGACTATCTATATAATAAATGCATTGCTTCGAACCCTTATAAATATATTATACGTAAAACAAAAACGATCGATTTTCAACCATCGACAAATTTACACTTACATTCCGAGCGTACCTTTCAACCATATTTGCTTTTAAGCAACGATATTCAACAATACTTTTAATTATTCATTTGGTTATTCATTTAATTTTATGCTACATGCTTCAAGAAAACCATGTTTTTTAAGAGAACGCATATATATATACATACACATATGTATACACAAATAGTTTCAATGGAAATGGTTTTCTTTCTTATTACGTTCATTTTAATAGTTGCCAGTTACTTTTTATTTTTTCAATACTGTATGCAATTATTTATTCAACATGCACTTATAAAAAATACAATTCAGTGCGCATAAAAACTGAATTTTATGCTGGAATGCTATATACTCAAAACGGCATACCCACGCTATAAGTACATTTACGAAGTCTCCGAATTTAAATATCATACAACTTGAATCAAATCAAAGACGCGGATCTGCTTTTTTATCCCAAAGTTTTTGATAAAAGGCATAAGGTAGCGAAATAAAAATAATATTAAATAAAATCTCCATCTCGTTGTCGATACCTTTCTAACAATATACTTCTTATCGTTGAATCTAGAATCTCATGACCTTTTAAACGATCAAGCTTCCGGTGAATCGATGGTACATTACCTCGCAGATTTGAAATTTCTCAACGTAACAGTAAAACAAAAACATTCACAATATATATATATATATCCAAGATTGCAAATGCCGTTTCATCGCTATTGTCTTGCAGACATCTCGAGAACGAAAACACACCAACGCAGTGAGAAATTTACGCGAGCATAGTCGCTCGGATGAAAAAAAGAATGAACAAAACAGCGAGCACGACAGAGTGTATATACATAATGTTAAAAAAAATAACAGCGAACGCACGACGAAAGTATATATAGCAAATATATACATATATAAATATACAATACGAAGAAGAAAAAATGATAAAAAAAGAACTGGTATGTCTTTTCGGTAATTACATGAACCTGGGATTCAGTTCGTCTCGCGAGTCGAGACTGGGAAAGAGCACGGAGGACTCGAGCAGCTCGGAAGCCGATGCCTCGGCGTAGAGGGAGGGATCCCTGAGTTCCAGGCCGTTGCAGGTGCGCACCATGACGCGCTGCGACGGATGGCCACAGAGACTTCCGCCACCCCCGTGATGATGGTGTGCCGCAGCCGCGGCTGCAGCTGCAGCGTGAGGATCGCTTGTCAGGCTGCGCTTGTCGATCTGGTACTGCGGCCTGGGAATGAAACTAAACGGGTTCATATCGTCGAATATTTTATTAGTTTCTCAATTCCCAAATGGTCTCCTTTTTGGCTTTATTATTATTATTATTATTATAGAAAAGATAATTATTTTATGTATATAGAAAAGTGGGGGAGAAGGGGGTTGCTTGCGATATACATAGTACTGCGTTAACGTATAAATATTGATTGATTTAAATAAATATACATAAATATATGCATGGATTTGACAATCGCTTTTACTTCTATTGAAAGAGAATGTTTATAATAGTAGCTGAGAATAGTTGCAATGGGCGGGCGGGGACTCTATTATTGTAGACACACAAGGCGCTCACGATCTAGATTCTTCAGAGGATTGTATCGCAGAAATAACGATGAGTGGATAACGCTTTTTGTTTTTTTGTTTTTTTTTTGTTTTTCTTTTTAATTTGTTACGAGATAGGAGAATTTTTTGCGATTAAATGAAAATTTTAATCAAAGAACCGACTGTTTACTTCAGTAAATACTGCAAATTATACGAATTACAGCCGAAGAATTTAGAGCGCATGTTTTACGGTGAAATTGTTGTGCTAGCAAAGATAAAGGAGGCAATTCTCTATATACAGAGGCAAGTTTAAAGAAGTATATATACATTTTGGAGCATGTGAATTGTAAGTTTGGTTGTTTGAGAAAATAATAAATTCTATGATATGATTTGCGTAGGCAGATTAAAATCATGCCAGAGCAGATACACTTTTAACATTAGAATCATTGTCATAATTGGACTGTCGTCAAATTCTTATCTGTACTAAATATTCACGTTATATAATTTTGATTCTTTTGTGAAAGTGAATTCAAAACCAAGACATGATTTTATACTGTCTACATGTTAGTGGACACACAGACATATATATATATATATATATATAAAATTTACATAGTTCATAAGTAGTGTAATAATTTATTTAGCAAAAATAAGTTATTTTATATAAGTATCCGATTCTTTTGCGAATTTACTTTTAATTTCGAAAACTTTTTCAAGTTTCTTTGTGCGCTTAGCGCACATACGCGACTTGAAAGGCTTTGCGGCACGTGCTTGTATTATACTACTTCGAGCTAAAATTCCAGACAGGTGAGACCATAAAAATGAAAAGAGCTGTGAAATACAATTCCCTCTATAACGCGCTTTTCCAATGCGATGAAAAAAAATTACTCGGTTCAGTCGTCGTTTTTCGCGAAATTGATTTTTACACTGCTTTTCGATATGAATATTTGCCATAGATAATATATACATATATATCTATCTATGTAAATTTATTAAAATATTATCTTTTTCCCGTTTATTCTTTTTCACGAGGCCGTGAAAGATAAAAACTTTGGTGGCTTTATAAACTTCGTATTTTCGATATAGTATACGGCATTTTTACTATGCAAGATTTGCACTTTACCTCGGCAGCTGCAAACACTTTTTAAGTTTTTATCTTCAACGGTTTTATTAAAAAAATTAATAACACACTGATAAACATCGAGTATACCAATAATAAAGTACAAAAATCCGAGATAAAACAAGGAACATATAGCTATTATCCATTCTTTCAACGAGTAATAATAATTTGTGCTTTTAATAATTATTAACATTTAAAATAAGTACGGATGAATTAAATGATTTGAAAAATAAAATAAATTCTCGTATTTCAAGAGACTTCAAGATTTATAATTGTTTTATAGATTTATAAATGAATTATTCGATCTCTTATGTACAATGGAAAGGAAAATTTCATGCAAGAATGCAAACACGGATAAAAGCTGGTAGACTACTTTCATAAATCATACAAAAAAAAAATCTTCAATAAAGGATGAAAAAAAAAAAACAAACATCGGAACAGAGTATACATAAAAGAGAAAGAAAAAAGCGAGTAATCTTGAATGTAATACTGACCGGCGCATAACCAGTAATCTGGGCAAAACGTGGATGAAGACTCGACGCACCCATGGCTTCATCACGTGCGTTTGTGGCGAACGGAAGTGTACGTTCAGTACCGCCACTGTCACGCATATACTGCAGAGAAGTAGAAAAATTGTTGTTAAAAAATGAAAATTAATTTCTTTTTTTCACGAGCTGCGAAGCAAGCGCGAGAGGAGAATGACACGTTTCTCCTTCCTCGCTGCTCGTATGAAACACGCGAGAGGTTAAATTAAATTCAAAAGAAGTTAATTACCTTAGCGTGTCGAGGATCATTGTGAAGAGGACAAACTTCCCAAGTAGTGGTACAACGAGAGAAGTCGGAGGAATGATTTCAGCCAACAGGAGGAAGAACACGGTGAGCGACAGTAGGATCGAAATTGACAGACTCACCTGGTTGTAGATACGATTGTTTTTTTTTTGGGACAAACAAAAATATACTTATTTTTAACATATAGTACTGAATTATACATTTCTGGAAACAATATCGGCTGATTTTTTTTTCATTACAACAAAGGCTTTATTCAAAAGTAATTGTAATCGCTGTTGTACGATGCTAAGCTTTGGTACGAATAAAGCCTGTCCAATTGAATTTCCGTTCAAAAAAATTTCCTGCTTAAGTGTAAAGTCTCTTGATGACGCTCTCAAAGTACACAGTGAATTTAATTCTATACATCGTCTCCTGCTAATACAGACACGCGGGAAAAGCCTCAGGATTTTACGTTGACGAGTATATGTGTAATCTCGAAAAATGAGTTCAAATAGCAAAGAGAAAAGAAATTAAGCTACGCAAGGAGCTCAAGCGCATAAAGTGAGAAAAGTTCTTGGGTAATTAACGGGCCCTTAGCGTTTATGAATGGAACGACGCGTTGCGTTACTCTCGGATTTTAAAACCGCGAAGAAATTAATTTGGTAATTAGTCTGGCGTAATTAATGCAGTCGTTTGCATTTTTATGTAGAGGAAAGAATTTTTTTTCGACGGATCAATGGACTCTAATTTTATTTGAAATTCTTGTACGTATCCATCGATAAAAAATGGATATTAAAGCCGATCGTGTGTCTAGAAAAAACGTACAAGTAAAACTAAGAAATATTTTTCTACAGAGTGAAAAACAATACGTCGATACGTTGTACGACTCTTTGACATCGATACCTTCGAGTTCGAGTAGAGAAAAATCTAGAAAATCCTCTGTTCAACGAGTACAGTTATTATTAAAATTCTAATTTTTTTTTCATATCTCCTTCGCTATTGTATATTAGGTGTGTACTATAAACTCCATCTTACATTATGTTATTTGAGCCCACAAAGCAGTGAAGTTTTGTTTATCCTATTCTCTCTCAATATAGCATTGCAAGATGGTGATACTAAAACGTCGTCTGCGAACAACTTCCGAGTACACATCGAAGTTATACACATCTCGTGGAACAAACGTAAATTAAAATTGGAATTTTTTATTTTATTCGGGCGAAATAACATTTATTAAAAAATTTCGTTTCATTAAGGTTAATTCCGAGATTAAAGAGCTTTGTAAAACATGCATCAAATAAACATCCCCGTAAAGCGTAGCAACAGGGTAAATTCGCGTCTCTAGCCGATAAAATTCTTTTTCGGTATGTTTGTGCGGTATGTACATACATTAGCTTCCGGCTTTTCGGTGGCGTCGTCGATATCTCTTTCTCTCTTTTCTAAAACGAGTATAGGAAGAACGGCTTTCTCTTTGAGAGCAGGAAATCGGTAGTTTTTTGCGGACCTAGAGAAAACTTGCCATTCATCGCATGCGACTTGCTAAAGTAGAAACTCGTTTTCTTTCTATTCTTCTTTTTGTCGCAAGTAGAAAGAGAGGAAAATAATCGTACATAAAAAGAGAGTCGAGAAGAAAACGTCTGTATTTTCCATTATCGAGTCGAAGACAAATCCGGTAAAGTATAGTTTGCACACGATTGGTCATCTCCGTTTGACGGGGGTTAAAAAGCTTCGGTTCGGCACTCGCGTGCCAAGTACCTGGGATTTCCGATGGGATTTTGCAAGAGAGTAGCTTCGAATGTAAAAGCGAAGTATAGAGGATTCGTAGTAAAATAGAGGCTGATGTCTTTTTACCGATTTCGGTATTCGTTTCGCACGAGCGAATCGTTTGTCTAGCGAATCTTAATAGAAAGGATATATAAATAGAAACGGGCTGATCTATTTTTTTCTAAATGTGCTTTCAGTGTTTCGCCGCACTTTCTTTTTTAATTAAAAAAGAGAAAAAGACGAATTATTGATTTTATTTCAATTAACGGAAATGGAGAGTATATTCCGAGAAGTAGATAAAGTCAGTATATAGTCCGACGTTTTTCTCGTTAATATTTACGGTATCTAAAATTACTCGACATTCGGCGTGCCGTTAGCCTCGAAAATTTCTTCGTTTCGATTGATTTGCCGGGGAAATTTCGATTTAAATAATTCATACGCGACCTTTAATTTCGATCAAGCGTTGACTTTCATGGTATCGTCTCTTCGTTTCGCCGCACGTATAATATACTCTTCTTCCAATTTCGCGTATCGTTTACCCGAAAGTCGAAACGTCAAACCCTTTGTGTCAGAGAAACTGCAGATGTTTGCTGCGCATAGCTGAATTTCATTTCGCGCGTCTTTGCTATCGTTTGAGCTTTTCATTATGTAGGTATAAACGCATTTTAACGCTAGACTCCCTACAATATACAAACAATGACAATTACAATAAGCTCACTGCTCGTTTCATTAAAGAGTGCTCGCTTGTGAGATTTATTAACTACAGAAGTACAGTTAATAGCAGTAGAATTGACAGTAATAAGAAATTCTCATTGACTTTCATAAGCCACGAAAAGGAAGCAGCAGTAGCTCGATTACCTTAACAAACGTTAACAGCCCGTGAGTAAAAAAAAGTGAACAAAAAAGAGGTTGCATTCATCACAGAGAAAAAGAGAGGAGGGACGGTCTATATACGCAGGGAGAGCGTCGGGCAATTTTCAAGGAAATTCTCTCAACTGCAGCTAAATCTACCATCTCGCACTCTCTTTGCTGTGTGTATCTCGTGCTATCTACCGGCCGTTTATCACTTGGCTGCGCCACTTCCACTTCCGCTCGGCGTATCCCTATGTGTCTTTATCTGTCCGACTATTCACCTCGCGTCTCCTTATCTCTATCCCTCCTACTATTTTTTTTGACCCGGCGAAATATCGGCTCTTTGTCCGTGATGCGCTACCTTCCCCCCCTCCCCACTCCCTCTCTCGCTATGTCTCTTTCTTGCTCTCGAGGTCAAGTGTCCTGCGACGACGAGCGACGAAAATAGAGGTCGAGCGAGTTGAGAAGATGCAAAGTTATTTTGTGAAAAGGGGGATGCTTTTTTTTTAGAGGGTGCGATTTTCCTGGTTTGGACTAGATTTGCATTTTATATGCGTTTGAAATTGAAAATGTTTTATTCAGGCAAACTACGCCAATAAGAAGATTTAACAATTCTAAATTGTGATATCGACGTGTAATTTGAAGCTCAGTGTTGTAGTTGTAAGAGCAACTGTACCGCACTCTGGTTGGAAAATGTATGTCATATTAACTGAAAGAAAGATTTATTTGTCCTGAGAAGTTTTTGTTCGTTTGAACTACAAATTATCCATGACATTTAATGTAAAAAGAATATTCGTTAGTATTAACGTAATCTTCATTAACAGGTAATGCACGATTGCTGTCTATAGTATCAGGTAGTACAAATTTTCTTTAATTATGCAGTTATCACCTCGTATTAAGAGTCTTAACCTAAAACGTGCCGAAGGGGAGAATAGTGTTTTTAATAAACTTTAAATGTACATTATTGTAGAATTCAGGGGATTCACGCTACTAATTGTATTATAATATAAAACACTATATATAATTGTTTGTATAATTAATAAAAATTATTAATTCAATATTACGAATTTTTAATTATTAATACATATGCATTTGGTTCGTATTAAAAATGATTATAAAAAATTATAAAATTAGATAGAGAGTGTGAACTCATTAGCTGTAAATTTTGTAATTTTACATTAAACGAATCTTTCTATCCGTTATCATATTCTTGTTTTATATTAGAATGAATTTAACGATGCGACGACAAATATAATTTGAGATTTTCAATTATTTTTTCAAACATTAGAAAATGTGATTCATAATGATCGTAACAAATTTTAGCATAAATTTAGCTCTACAATTTATTTACTCCAATATCATTTTCAATTCAGTTACTCTTTTTCCTCTCGAGTAATCCTATCTTTCTCTCTCTTTTTCTATTTCTTTTCAAAATTCCGGTTCTCCAAACTAACCCGATGTAAATCCGTAAAATTTCAGTTCCCGCATGATAATCTACATACACCTCCATGGCACGGAGTCAAAATCAATACAAGCGAGAGAGAGAAATCTTCGCGATTAATCAAAATTCGGCGGAACTGTACGCTCGTTGGGAAAATGTCCGGTGGCGATATAAATCCAGCCGCAAAACAACAATCGCGATAAAAAATATGTACACGGAATTTCAGTCCTCCGTCTGAATTTGCGAACTACCGGAGCATAAATTCTCGTGAAATATCGGCGTTCATTCTTTTTCTATATGCTAGTTCGACTATAATACCGGTAAGCTTTTGGTCTAAGGTATCGGTATGTAAGACGCAAGAAATGATTGCTTCCCCAAAAAAATTAAGAATATTCGGATGCGCGCTATATATTCCAGTACATATTTTACACATTTGTCAGCTTGCAATGTAATATATAATTGTTATTTATCGACGCAGCGATGCGGTAAGTTTGGTGGAATTTTAATATTCAGTGGGGATCTATTAATTTTCGTTCCCTCCACACATCGAAACGCGTGGATTTCGATATTTCCTTTTTACTTCGAATTATATGCCAACTTCATAAATTTCACAAGTATATCCGATCGACATAAACTGCTCGATAAATTCGTTAAATTGTTATATCGGTTTCGAAAATTCTATTAAATCAGGCCGATATTGTTTGATATATAATAATTAGAATATATTTGCAGTCTGCATCCGTGGTTAAAATGCAAAGTGACGTAAGCCTCTTGAGATTATAAAAATAAAAGCATGTATGGGTTTAACTGATTCTCTATCACATACTCTGCGGAAAAATGATAAAAGCTCATCAGCAGTTAGCAGCAGCAGCTACCTGGTTAACGACTTAAGTCCACTTTTCCGCTGGTTGCTCGTGGCATCACGATTTATCATAAAATTTTAAAAAATGTGCTCTAAATAGATATTTCAAAATGTGTGTTGTCGTGTTTCAGTAATTTACAAATATTTTATTCTGCAAATATAAAATGTAATCGTATATGACACAAGAGTTTAAATAACGCTCCCAAAAGATACTGTGACATCTGAGTGTTTTATTAAATCTGCATGTGTCCTATATATGTCTACTTCAAGAATTGTAATCCGAATTTTGATATTAACTGTCACTGCATTTTGTAAAATTGATTACAGATTCAAGGAGTCTATTCTCAAAATGACTAAAATTAAACTCACTTCGTTACGATTGAAGACTACAGGTATATCTATGAGACAAACGACCGTAATACGACTTACCTTTTCACCGCTGTCGCTGGGTAAATAGAAGACGAGTATCGTGAGGAAGGATATACCCATACAAGGAATTATGAGATTGACCGTATAGAAGAGGGTCTTTCGTCTCATGGTGATGTTGAAGGTGATGTCGAGGTAGGGCTCATCGCAGCACGTATAAAACTTTTCGTTCCTGCAAGTACAGCAAAGCTCAGTCGAAAATCCCCTCCGAACGTTACATATATCTCTGTTAGCTTGCAGCTATATGCTATGTATAGACACGTAGAGGAAAAGGATGTATGAGTAAACACTCGCAGTGACGGGAAGTATTCGTGTACTTTATATATATATATGTGTAGAGAGTTTTCCGACGCGTAGCTCTGAGTGTAGATCCAACATTGAGGCATTTTTAGTTTCTTCGAAGATCGCGAGAGGCTTTCTTTTCTAGCAACTGAATTCGTTACCGTAGTACATATACACTGTCTCGAAAATGATTCGAATGGATTTTTCGTCTTTCTGCAATACGCACTCAAAGTATACTTAACTTTATTCTACCAGAGAATTTTCGAAAGCTTGGAGAATTAAATTTACGATGAGAACATTTTTATTTTAAATACATAAAGCGCATATTACATGACAGTGTTATGAATTTTGGAATGTCTCTTAGAAGATTGAAAAAGGCATTGGATCGATTACGTTTCGCAAATAACGCGCTAATGTCATTATCCCGTCAACTAAAATATAAAGCAAGACACGAAATTGTTTTCTTACCTGACAGCTGGCACCTCGAGGATATCCCACTCGACAGAAGTATAAAACTCGGAAAGATCCACACCTATGTCAACAACGTTACTGCCTTGCACCTCGTCAATGTGCCTCAAGTCAACCTGACAACACAACCAGTCGAAATATTTACACTCGCGCAGATACAGTGCAACATATACGCGTACAAATAATGGAAAAATCTTCCTTTTCTTTATTCAACAGCTCAGACGGCTTTAGTTTCAATTTAGAGAGCTAATTCGCTTTCGCGAAATCCAAGAGAGAGTCAAGATCTCGCACTCAAGTGTAGAGTATGCACAGGCGGCTATCGCGTCCGCAAGTGTCTCCTGAGGCCAGTGTAGAGGCTGGCCGGTACTTTATTATTAAGCTTGCACTCGCTCCTTCACCATACTCTAACTTTGTGCTTATCTTCATGGTAGCGCGAAACCGAGCGCGGCTTACTCTCCGTCGTCGTCAAAGATCGAACTTAATTAGTTTATACACGACGAGTTTACATATACACGCTCGAAGAAGTTTCCGTCGCGTGTCTCGTCCCCGCCGGTCAAAGGATCTGTGTATGCGTGATTGCAAAAGATGTAAACTTTAACGACTACCCGCGGGACACTAGAAAAGTACTGCATTATAAAGGAAGACCGACTCGTTCTTCGCACTTATAGAGTTAAACGCTATTATAAGGGAAGAAATTGCCAGACCTTTATGACAAGAGAATCATTTTATGTATAATCCGCGTGAAGGATCTTATCAGCGAAGAGAAATTTTCACCCATGTGGCACGTTTGCATAATACGCTAGCTCGTACAATGCCGAGTATTTTAAAACGTTTTAATAGACGTGTTAGCGGAGTATAATCGTGAATTTTTGGGCGGAATTATTGCTGACATTGCAGTTTAATGTACTCAATGGAATATCATTCCAAGCTTTATTATTCAATTTTATGTATATATATATTTGCGCTTTAATTTCATAGATGCATACGTAATACATGCCTTCATTGAACACTGATAATATACCGCACGTTTGATTGCAACGTAATATTAACCGGCTACTACGAAATACCTTTAGTAATACATCGAGACAGATTATCATTATCCGTTAAAGACTCCAGCGCAGTACGAGAGATCGTTAATTACCATTTACAGTTTACCGAAGCATTTGCAGCTTTACTATGCATAGACGATCGATATTGAAAAAATAATGTTATTTTCATTATATTCGCATGGCTTTAGCTCGTACTCTCTTTTTCAAAATTCAATGGAAGATGCGTTACATAAAGCTCTGTAGTATCTGTAAAACTTATTATACGAGCTGTATACGGCAAAGTTTCAACGAAATTTCTTGCCCCGATTCCTTCGCTCAGCCTTTCCTACGGCCTCAAGCTCTCCGAAAGCTCGAAATTCGATTTCACTTATCCGTTTCAACTCCTCGATCTTCGGTATTTATTTATCATACCTCGAAATCGCTGGAGCGTAAACTAAAGCAGGGACTGCAAAGGTGGAAACTCTCTGTCTTTTGGAGTAGGTATACAATAGCAAAGCTAGAATGGAGGAGATGTTAATGTGCTCTGAGAGGGAGAGCGAGGAGAGCAGAGTTTTACGAGGCCAAGACGTTGGCGCGCCTTTTCTCTATATGTGTGTCTGTGTCTGTGTGTGTAAGCGAGTGCAGCAACGAGTAGCCTTTATGGGGCCATTCGCTGCGCACTCGCTCGGCGGCGGACTAACAAGCACTTTGCCAACGGTGAACGCTTATCGGCGCGACGATCCCTTTTAGATTGGCCTTATGGCCGCGTTTGTGGCTACAGGGCGCGGGATGTATATAGTGCGTGACGTCCAACGATTTTATTCGTATCGCCTTCGCGAAAGTTCGTTTGGAAAATAGTTTTTTTTTTCTACCACCACCCCCTATGTTCTGCATTTGATGAATCGTTAGAGAACGAAGGAGGCGAATGAGAGCACATTATGCGCCGTACCTGAAAGCCATCGTACGTCCAAGAGCCGAATTTCATGACACAGGTTTGCTCGTCAAAGGGAAAGTACTCGACGTCGATCTCACAGGAAGACTTGTAAATTGCTGGTGGTTTCCATTCGACTCTGCCGGTGTAGTTGAGCGTAGCCTTCGTCGCGAGTGTTACCTCGAAATTCCCATCAGCGCTAAAAACGTTTTAAGTTTTATTTATGTTTATAAAGATCACGACTGTTAATAGAGCTATTATACACACACACACACACACACACACTCACACACACGTATAGTACTTTCGTATGGCGGGAGACGAAATTGCTCGAAGAAGAAACGATTAAAAAACTTTCTACGGTAATCTATGAATAAACTCGTTTGGAAGCTACAGTCTCTGTTTATTTGGTAACTTTAGTTTTTATTATTATTGTTATTAAACTTTTAGAATTCAGCTTTAAAGCTTTGATAGTATTAACTGTTTAATACTCACTTGTTATACAAAACTATGTCTGGTCTCCATATGTGGTCAGAAGGAACGTGTAGCATTTCGACGCCTCCGTACTCCTTTGGATCCCATTTGAGTTTGTAATCGTACCATGACTGAAACGAGATACGCCCACATACTTGCGCATTCCATATGTCTGTCGCTACCCTATTTTCATTTGCGTTTCGCGGCCAGTTTAAAGCACTACAGCAGAGAATCCAATTACAATAAATCCAACGATTCGTTACAAATCGCTGAGAGTATACACACATACACACTCACGCCCACACACCATATATATATATACACATTGCACATATATACATATAGCTCATTCAGGAATTAAATGTACGGATCCATTGAGAGAAATGTGCTACTATTATGGAATAATAAAATTCTCGGAGAAATACGAGTAGCTGTATACATGGTATATAAAGGATTGTCCATTAAAGAAAAGTATTAAGAAAATTACGTCGATCGTAAAGCGCTTCTCAGAAGTGGCAGAGAAAGTTTTATCGACTAACGCGAAAGCCTCTACGCTGATTAACCTCACGGGAAAAGTGTCCTTGCGCGTGTTTTGAATTGCGAAACAAACCGCCCGATTCGAGCGATTGAATCTTTCATCGATAATGTAAAAAGAAAAATTATTATAATACATTCGCTACTTGAGTTCAACTACAAGATCGCGATTGAACAATTGACGAAATTTCGTCGCATCGAATCTACGGCAAAAGGACTAATAATACACTGAGTTACAATATATAATTGAGCAAGTTAGCAAATTGCACGCTTCAAACCTCACGTCATTCAGCTCTTTACGAAACAACGCTACCTCTGCGCTTTACGTACTCTCCGTAAAACAGCTTACGTAAATATACCCTTAACCCCGAGCGTTAAACAGCAAACAGACGTACGCATACGCGTGTAGCTTTAACTTGAAGGAAATAATACCGCGAAGGGATAGCACTTTTGAAACGAGTGCGTACTTCTTTGCTTTGGCATTGTTTGGATGGGTATATGCTTACACAAGGGGTAAGAAATTTTCTGGGAAAATGAAAGTTCGTTTTCAATTATAAACAAGAGAGATTTACTATTATTTTCAATGTCCTATATACGCGTGCACGGAAAATACAAATAAGATATAAGAAAAAGTTTTTTATACATTAAGAGAAAAGAAGCCTCGACGTGCCTTAAAATTCGAAAAATTCTTGGCGGACTTGGAAAAGTCGTCGAGTTTCAAAACACAAAGTTCGAGCCATCGATGCATGGAAATATCAGAACATCTCTTTTCGATACATTCTCTCTTTTCTTTGTTGTGTTATGTATACATATGAAGAGAATTAGCTGTATATATATATAATATATATGCATACGTTTTTTTTTACATACCATGGTTCATCTTTTTTTTTTCACTCTATAGAATTTGATTTATGTGCAGGATACTGTGTACGGGGCTACGGTGGTGCACACCTGCATTTTTCATGCGCAAAGATGACTTTTATGAAAGCTTAGTACACGTATACACATACGCATGTACAATAGCAAGCGAGCGACGTTGCGACTTGACGCTTTCATGCATATTTTAAGCTTTTCGCGCGGATGTACACCCACATCACGCGGATTCGCAGGCCTTTTGTTTTGTGCAACGCCGCGATGTACAGCGTAACTTTAAAAGATGAGAATTACTCGAAACGGATTCGTAATAACTCTCATTAGACGCTCATCTGGCTACGAATTCACGTAGCAAGTATGGGAACGATTTTACAACTGCCCTATCGACGCGTCGTTAACCGTCGACGAAATTCATTTTACAACGAACGACCGATTCGCTCTTGATTCGAATCTCGAAACGAGCAGTTATTAAACTCGCGTGAATGTGTATATATGTATACAGCATATATAGACTTACAGGCCAATTATACGGTTGAGAGATATATGCTTAATGACCCGAGCAAAAGACGCGACGAGGACGTAAATACATGGTAGGACTCGTCTCATATTTTCGGGGCGATAACAAGCTTCTCATTCCCAGTCGACAGCCTTTACGTAATCCGGACAAACTACAAAGTGGGTTGCACGCTTCGTTGAAGCTATTTTGCTGGTATTATACCGATGCTTTGTTTCGTCTAAGTATATATCTACGTTTGTGGATGCTATTCGCGCCTTGTTGATAAATTAATTAGAACAGTGCAGACGCGCGAATCTATCATTTTCTCATCGAGGGAATTAGCGGCACCCGCAAGCATAGAAAATAGACTTTTTTGGTGTTACGAAATGGTTTGAACAAAAAAAAAAAACAGTCCGAATGGTTCGCGGAAAAATGTTCCCCGCGACGTATACAGACGTTCGCATTCCGAGCCATATCGGCGCACTCGTGGCATTAATTTCTCTCTCTCTAGGACAGCAGCTGTGAGTTACGGCTCGACGACCGGCTACAAGTGTTTTTCACGCCGGGAAAAATAAGAGTCGCGCACGGCTTCGTCGGCCTTGGGGAGATGCTAATATATAGCACTGAGAGGGAGGAAGTTTTTCGGAAGGGATAAATCGCCCTAGAAAGAGAAGGTCGATGTGTTTTCGCGAAGTTTTCGAGGATTATGTTTACGCGATATGATGTATACGAGAGAAGTCGTCTGTCCGCTAAAATTTTTGCGCTTCTTTTTCCGCGACTCGGCTTTGGATTACACTTTTGGAAAGCTTGTTGATTTATTTCTGTGTATATTGCTGCGGAACTCGAATGCACAATGCAAACTTATACTTATATTCAATTTTGAAGCCTGTATATTAGAAATTGTTTACGGCAAAACATTTCTGACATATTAATAGTGCGCCGAACGATCTTTTTCATTTTTAGATTTCGATTTTACAAAGAATTTTCATTCTCGATTCACCAAGCCAGATCTCATCGAGTTATTTGGACGTGCACCACGTGAAAAGGGATCACCCCGCCTTTTTTAAAAAAAAAGAAAGAAAATTCCAAAAAAGCTCGTCCGAGCGCAAAAAGGGCACAAAGAGCGATAATCCACAGTATGGAAAATATCTCGTTTCTGTGCTGGCGCCGCAGCGCATATCCACGTGAAATCCAGAACGGAAGTCAGATTCGAGTCCTTTACATGCGCATGTGAGCTCCCATCTTCCTTCTCAGTCTATCGCGTGTCGGATAGATAAGAAAAAGAGCTAGAGTGAAAGAGAGAGAGAGAGAGAGAAAGAAAATGTAGCAGCTAGGATAAGAAGACACGAAGCTGAAAGGAGAATAAGAGATGTTCGATGGTCGCGCGCGACGCCGTGCAGTCAATTTTCCTTATCCTCTCTCGATGTAGTATATAATAGTATACATATATGTATATAAAGTCTAGATACGAGTTGGTTCGTACATATGGGGGAGATTCCTAGATGGTTTGGGTTTGGACAGTTGGACGATTTCTTGAAATAGATTTGTGTCGTTGAATATTCTGCATAATGCTTATTACGGAAAACGAAACGCAAACAAATGCTGTATTATATATTCTAATGCCGATACAAAAGAAGTCGTTACCTGTTCGACCCATAGGTTCGTGGTCATGATCTGATTTTTCAGGTTCTGGAAGGTAAAGTTTTGAAAATTTGAATGAAGAATAGCACCTACTGTATATCTAAATAGATGTATACTATTGCACAGTGACATAGTGAAAAATATATATATCTAAATATCTATACATTCAGAGAAACTATAAGCAGTGATCTATACCACGTCGATTAGCTGTGATAGTTTGAGCTTGATTTTAACTGTGAGGGCATCCGTCACGTTGACGACCGGACGGACGAGCTTGTTGTAGTTGGAAAGCAGGTCGTCGTATAAACGCTTCGCGTCCGGATTCCCTGAGCATCCTGAAATGAAAAAAAACGTTTCATTTATTATTAAGTGTGAAATTTCTTTTTTCCACCTTTCGACTCTCAGCTCCACTAAACAGTGAGCTTACGGGAGGCTTGCAACGCGACGAATATCGTGAATATTGAATTTTGAAACTTCAACGCGGTTTAGTTCTATGTAAAAGAGCACGCGTAGAACCGAGATTAATCCGCGAAGCTTATGTGGTATCACATACTGGAGTGATAGAGAGTATATCTACAGTAGAATGCGGGGTGCGAATGTTCGAGGTATACATATATATATATATATATATATATTGTACGGGGCGGTACGTGAGCTTTAAAGCTCTATAGAACAACACGAAATGTACGATGCGTTCTGTAGTTGTTCGACGTATGTATAAGTTGATATAATATTATTCGCGATATATTATAGTTATATAATTGGAAAAAGCTTCGGATACGCAGAAAAATATAAAAACAAAGAGCTGCTTCAGTAGAGGCGGACACGGTAAATTCGAATAAACGAGCGTAACAAGTTGGCTTGTTAGCGTGCACTCTTTCGCGTCGACGGGTTTTCATGCAAATGAATCTCATCTCCCTCTCTCTCACTCTAATTTTCTCTGAATATCGTTTACTCCATCGCTGCGTATGGCGAACCTTCCTTGTTCTCGCGGCATTTCGGAAAATTATTTTACGCGTGCATATGCTATGCACATATGCTACGAGGTGCGATAAGGCTACATCCGTGTCGCAAGCATAAATCCTCGAATATATTCGAAAATCCAAATCGACGCGTAGGAAAGATCGACGCGAAAAGCAAGAGCAGTGCTACACGTAAAGCAAAGCGAGCAACAAGTTCAAGAGGTAAAAACGCGCATTCGGTGTGTATATTTCGCTACTCTATATGCACAGACGAAACGCTCGAACAACATTTGCAGTCCTGAACACGCCTTGCGGCTCCTTAGTTCAACGAAGAAGAGATAGCTGCGCAATGCTAGCTAATGATGTTTATATGCCAGACCCCTATATATGTACCGGTTGTGCTTAATTTTAATTGCTCGCACGATTTCGTATTCGCTTCGTTAGAGACATTGGATTTTACTTGATGCCCGTATGCATTGCCTTGCAAGCTCGAACAAAGGGAAACTGATTGTTATACGCTAGAACGTTTATATGTACGACTTTGTTTATGGAGTGGGACGAATGTTGGAAGCGTCGCGTACGGTAACTAGCGGTAATCGAGTGACTGTGTAACGGGGGGTATATACCTTAGTTTATCTGAGCTAACGGATGTTACGGTAACCCAACCTTGTATTATTGTTAAGAGTTCTCAGGTATCCTCGAGTATAGTTTCCTGCTTTACTGCTTAATGAAATTATACATGTATGAACGCGAAGGTTCTTATCGATTATTTTTGCCAGCTCGACTTGCCGGAATTACGAACCGAGAGAAGGAGAAAGAGAGAAAAGGAAGAGCTATTGCGAAAGATTAATATGCACTGCAATAATTCTCAGCTTTACGTATGCATACGTATGTGATCGCGAGAAATTAACGATTGCGTAGCAGGTCATACTTTGGACTCGTTGCTATACGCGATGCTTATCTTCGCGTACGCTTTCGAACAGTCTGTTTTACGACAGCAAAAAAGTTTATCATTCGTTCCATTTTCTACGTATACAAACTGAAATGCTAGCAATATCGTTCCAATGGAGAGCTTTAATGCTACGTATACATATATATATATTTTTTTTGTAAAATTTTAATTAACGCACAAAGAAACAAAGCTCGCAATCTCGAGAGCTGTCATCGTCAATGCTAATGAACGGAATAATCAAGAAGATAGGCGAAATGAAGAAACGCGAGAATAACAAGTGAGCAGAGAGAAAGGATAGGAGAAGAAAGTCGTAAAGGCTTGTTTCGTGAACTCGAGTATAGCCCGTAAACGCTCACGACTTTATATATATGTATACATATATATGTATGCAGGTTATATTCGAGCCTTCCATGCTCATTACGAGCTTCACGTTCCTGAGTGGTCCTCTAGATTTTCTCTCCATTCGTATCTTCTATATCTCTCGATTTCAAGATGAAATCGTATCGTATATCGCATTGGAAATATTTGCACGATCGATTATTCGTACGACTAAAAGGATTCACGTCGCGCTTTGTCGCATGGACTTTTCGGATACTTTCGGTAGAAAGTTTCAAAGTCGTGCGGTGCAGTTACAAATTCCGAATACCTTTCTTATAAAGAAGAAGAAAAAAATGACGACACAGGAGCGTTGCTATGCGTACAGTGGAAACTCGTACGCGTGTATGTAAAAGAGAGCACACGTATACGAATCGAGGGCATCTTTGACTGAGAAAAAAAAAGAAAGAGTATTTATTATTCCTTTACCTGATATGAGCACCAACACAATCCACATGATCCCCACCAGACTCTTCATCATGTCATTGTGACGTCACGTCCGCCTCATTTCTCCGGTCTCGCGTGTCCTCCCGATCCTTCAGTGTAGCACAGGCTACTTGGCTGCAGCAGCTCAGCAGCCGCACGACTCTCTGTAAAACAGACAAATGTTGTATTATGTATACCGCACGTGTGCGACTCTTAATGTTTTGCATAACTTCTAGTTTTCGAGTCTCGTGAGTCTGGCTGTTGGTTATTAGGTTCGGTGCATATGTGGAAAAGGAATGCGGGATATGGTAGATATTTGTTTAATAATTCTGGTAGTTCAAATACGATATCATTGCATAATTTTTATAAATATAAATGGATATATATATTATGTGATAGATTGACCTGTTAAAAATGTGCTTTCTTTAAAATAATTTCTGTATTGATAAAAGGCATCTTCGGGAATTTTTTTATATTGATACCAGTGATCGAACCTCTTCAAAACTGACCCACAAGACTTAAATGACTCTCAACGAAAAAAATTGGAGTTATTATTATGTGTAGTGGTTCATTAGATTGGTTCATTATGAACCTGGACTAACTTATAAGATCTTTATTAGTATATTTAGTGCATTTTAAACCATTACGTATGAGGGAATTCATATTTTATTATAAATAATATTTCTTTCTAGCAAGAGCTTGATTCCCACCTTTTAAACTTCACAGACACTTTTGTATTCATCCAAGGTATATCCATAAATTTTTTCATGTTAAAACTCAAGATCGAAGCTTCTCAAAACTGAATTTGAAGACTTTGATGACTCAGAAGATTGTTATGATCTATATCTACAGGTTTGAAAGTATTTTTATTTGTAAAGTTTAACTTATTTAAGAAGAAAAGACTTCTTTGTGTTTTTAGTAAGAAATGCTTCCCTGACAAGCTAGAATTTTTTGAAAATTGGTTTAAAATGTCAAAATCTGTAAAAATGCCAACTTTGTTGTACCGTAACTTAGCGAACCTACATGAAAACAAATGTAAAAAAGTTCATGCAGGTATAGTTACAGTGCTAAACAAAAGTTTAAAAATATATAAAATAAAATAAAATTTTTTTGGCTGGTCAATCTGTCAGAGAATGACGCATATAGATACATATGAAGAAATACTGCAAATGTAACAGTGACGTTGTAGTTATCCAAATGAATTAAAAGCTCCAAATGAAGAAAGTTCGGGTAATCGAATGATCGCATATTAAAATGGTAGCTTGGCACGAACAATTTTCAAGCGCACGCGCATCCACGTATCGATCATAAAGCTCTTGCCGAGTGTCATTTAATCGCTAAACGCTTTTCTCATCATTTTTAAGGTGTTCCTTCCCGACGACGGGGTGTCTTAAACTTTTTATCGATATGCTTCGTTTAGATCCGTTGCTTCTTTTCTATCTCTCGTAATTAAATGCTAATTGCATCGGTTCGTCTCCCTTCACGCACTTTTCAAGTGAACTAAGTTTCCACGGCTTCTTCCCTTTCTCTTTCTCTCTTTCTCTCTTTCTCTCTAGGTGTATATATATACGTATATATACAGCAGTACTAAATGGCTCTTTTATCGCCTCGAACTTCCATTATAGTCTCGGCTTAAAGTCTCTCTACATTAGCATTTTCACGGAGCCATCGTCTCGAGCCTGGCATTCGATTCTCAGCGTAATCATTCTGTTGACGCTGTATAATATATAAGTATATATACCTCTTTTATATACCGTCGCATAATTTATCGTCATCGATAAAAACTGGAAGAAGATATTTTCTTTGGAAATTTTTTGCTGTAATAGAGGCCGCATCGCGTCATCGCGCGGCATTGGTCGTATAAGGAACTGGTTTAACGGAGCGACTATATGCCGGTCGGCGAATTTGAATTTCACAGTTGGCGCACGCTGCGATACATCCGAGGATATACAAAGCGATCGATATATGGCAATCGAGTGACAAATGCCGATGAAGCCGATGCTTTTTTAGCAATTTCCCGATGCGAATATCTTTCGGATATTCGCGCAATCATCGTTTTTCACTAACTCATCATATAATCAAATTTCGTTCTCTTAAATCCTAACTAACTAAACCTACTTTTTATTATATTTTTTGTTTTTTTTTTACAATACAAACAAATATTTCTACAAATTCTCAATGAATTATATTTCAAATCAATTGATATTACCACAACGGCAATATTTACAATGTCAGTTGTCGAAACAACGAAAATAGAAGCGTTGAAATTTCAACTCACGTAGTAGCGCTTTGCCGTACAGTTTAGTAGCGTAAGGTCTCGCGCAAAATAGGAAGTGCATGCGCCCAGTGACGTGCGACGATTACTCGCTAGGGGGATGATCGGCTCGACAGCGCGAATATACGTGTACGTGCAGCGTTCGGCGCTGATTTGTCGTCGTATAGTGTTTCAGAACGGACAGAGCTTTTTCACTCAGTTGGTCTGACGTAACGTCGTTTGTTTCACTGATTTTTCCCCTCTTCGAATCTTTTATTTTCTCCCTTGAAATAGATTTAATTTCTTTATTTTTCTTTTCTTAATTCACCTGGCATTGTATCGATAAAAATAATATCGCGGATGTAAAACCAGTTTTGCAAATTAATTCTGGCCGAGCTTTCTGTATCGACTTTTAGATTGAGTAAAGCGAGAGAGAGAGAGAGAGAGATTTATATGTAACCCAATAATAAAGTGTTTCCCAAGGGAATTTCATCGATTTGACTTTTAAAACATCACGAATTCTATTCTTCATTCCAATTTCAATCAGTTTCGTTATTTCGCTACCGTTATGCTATGTCTCTATATATTGCATATATACATATATTTTTTTAGTTAAAGAATCTGCTATGTAATTAGCATTTATCTGGAGCTCGTTTTCGAAGGAAACAGTGAATAATACTTTTAGTTTAGATCGACAATAACTTGACGAAGAGGATTCCCCAGTCAATTAACTGAATAAACAGTATCGTTCTGAGAATATATACGTATATACCATAGACATACAACTTTCATCTTTTTTTTGTGTGATTTTGAGCAGAGGACTGTCACGGCAATATATTCTTCAATTCAAATCGGGTTTATTTTACTTTACAAACGCAGCACTGCTACAGCCAAGGTCGATTGAGTTTTCAAACGGGCAGAGACCCGAGATTAAATTTTTATTGGACCGTGTCAGAAGTGACATGAAACTCTTTTCGCCTTCGTCGCTCTATCTCGGCAACGAAAAATCTCATTACCCGCCTTGGGTATCACTTTTTATTGCACAAAGCTTCCTTTTATCGTTTTAATGAAAATTCGCAATTAATATTGTATTTTGAATTGTCATATAAATATTGTATACTGAATAGTAACATATCCATACTTTTATACAAACGCTCGAAACCGATTGCTTTCAATCAAGTTCAACCCTTATCATTATTGACCTACGATTAACTCACATGCTGCGTGGCAACAGCGCAAAGTCTCATGTCTATTATTATTTCAAATCGATATGCCTCGAAATTAAACACAGCCTCTTCTGTACAATCAAAGTATTTTAAACAATATGCAAAACTCTTTTACATATTGTTTAAAATTTAAGTGAATATTTAAAATTTTAGTCAGCCAATATTCAAAGCAGTCCTTATGTAAACAATGGCGTCTTCGCTCTAAGTGGAATCATTATATTCAACGAGCAGTTGTTGCTGCTCGGGTGTGTATATCGTACGTATACATGAAAGTGTAGACAGAGACGAGGTAAATCTACTACTAATACTTTCACTGAAAGACATTTGCGAAGTGTGTAGAACGGAGGAACCGAAGTAGATGATAACGTGAAAATTTAACGATGCTCTTCGTCGCTTGTGTAAAGCTGTACAGTCAATTGCTTTTTTTTCTTTTATTTATTTGTGCACATGATCGTCATTGCGAATGAAGATTACTACGTTTTCGAATTAATGTTTAGGCAAGTGGTATATTTTTAATGGATTTCTTAGAGATATATTTTTAAAAAGATTTCAGTGCAGACTATATTACATACACTTTTATGCGATTTCGGTTGGGGATGAACTTGTCGCATTTTATGCTTCAGCTCGTTAAATTCTGATAAAAAAAAACCTGTAAAATAAAAACAAAAATGTTATGTGTGCATTATACTTAGATGTTACACTGCTCTTGCAGTAATAATTTTACATCTTTGTAGCCCATAAAAAATTCAACGTTTTCTCGATTACATCCATATCGCAGTGTCGATAGTAGTACACACATAAAATACGGTTAAAAAATTAATCAACTTCGAAAATAGTAAAGCAGAGAATTTACGATTCGATTAACAGACGTCTTTTATTGTTGTATTGTATATCCAATCCGTGAATATGCGTTGAACACGACTATTCACGGTAGACCTAGTTTTCATCTAGACGACGTTTATAATATACATCGAGTCTATCATATCTAGAGTATTTTATGAAATCGTTGATGTCGATAAGCTTTTTGTTAACGACAGGTGAATTTCTCCTATTAAGTCGAAGCTACGGTCCGTTGAACTGTATATCGCAGTCTTTTGTTCTCAAATGCAGCCAAATAATAATCATCCCCTTAATGTATATAACTAAGCGCATAAACGTCTCGCATTATGTACACTCGACAAAGCAAACATCTCAGCCAGAAAAATCGGATTCCCATCAGGACACCGCAGCTATAAGAATAACCGGCCTATAACCGGTGGCAAAACAGTGCATCCAGTTCTCGGGAATAGGGAAAAAGAACAAGGAAAGACGAAAACTCGAACCGCCTTGCCGATATCCGCCCGAAGGCTCTACCTTGTGGCTAATCCGTCGCGTTCAATATACCTCTGGTCCACGAAGCTAAGGGCGATTCCATCCTTGGGCTTTTACTGCATATAGACGGCCGTAAACGCGCGTTGCCGTATAGCTTGTTCGATTATCCGAAGAGGGAGAAGAAGAACTCTCGAAGGTTTTGTGCCTCTGCAGATCAATGTATATAGTATAGACACTCGCGACGATTCGTGCATTTACGCCCGATTATGCGTCTTTGTTTAATGACTATTTTTTCTTGAATTCGAAGGGTCTTTGTGTACGAACGCGTCGAAAATAAACCTCGGGAATTTCGGTTATTTGATTTTCAAATGACCTCTCGAGGCTTAGAGAGAAGAGCTTATATATATCGTTATGGATTTGAGGGCGCAACATTTTACTGCGGGGTGCGTTATATGGGTCATTGGATTCCTAGATGAGGAATTTCGGAACTTGGCATGTCGCGATTGATATGGACCAGCCTATATATGTATGATGGGTAAATGAATTATACTTAGTCAAAGTCGAGATTAATTATTAATTCAAACCTTAAATTATCCAGTATCTCGAACGTAGCACTTTAAACTTATAATATAATTTTAATACGTGTCCGCGCATACAACGTGCCGGTTTTTCGAACTTATATAATGGCTTCTTCTTCGTCGGGTCTGGTTATACCGCTACGTAATTATAGTTATTAATGCCTCGTCGCTTGGCATCAGCTGTTACGTCGTGTTCTCGGTACCAGAAGCTTTGTTTCGGCGTGTCTTTTTTTCAAAGCATAAGACGTTTCATAATTGCGCTTTAATTTCAACGCTTAAGAGAAAGCTATCACAAAATCATATTCATTTGAAATTCAAAATTAGACCAGTCCTCGTGGATGAACGCAAGCGATGTACCGTAACTTCAAGCGTGTAAAATTACAATAGTAGAACTACAAACGACTAGTCGCCGATGAGAAACACGATTTCGCTCGTATTATTCGAAAGCGTCGCCAAAAGTCCGAAACTTAATAACCGAAAATTGCGTACGTACACTTGTATATAGTCCATAATATACATTTATATAAACATATGTGCTTATATGTATGCGTCAGTTTCCAAAAGTAATAAGCAAATAGAGCGAGAAGATCGGTGGCTTTCGTTGGCTTCTCGTTTCTAATCCGTGAGCTTGTAGCTTGTGTACATTTGGAGGGGAGAATTTTAAGTTTTAATTATGGCTGTACATACGCTGGAGACGAAACATTATTAAATTCATAAATCACGTCTGGGCCTGCAGTAGATATATTTCGCGGACATAAACTCTACTGCGGAGAGATGCGCTTGTAATCCTGTGATGTAGTCACTCCGTTGTATGCGTATCTAGTACAGTCTGTTTGGACTCTCGATTTAGTGCATGTTTCTCGTTAAAATTTTTCAAAGGATGTATACAAATTTGATGTGGTTTCGAGATAGTAATAAATTCTGTTACAATGGAGCTTTTATTTCGATATGCGATTAAAGTGATAATAAGATTAGCTAAACCGTTTAAGGGGAGTTTGCACTATCTTTCTCCTTGAACTATGATTATCTGTAATACAAAATTTAGCGCTGTTACAAAACTAAGGTTTTTTTCTTAAAAGTATATATTTAAAAACATCGTTTAGTAAGATCTATTAGAAGTTCATATTCTCATTCTGTATGAGCTCAAATGATGTTATTCTTATGTCAGTATGGGTTATCGAATTGTACATTGGTAATTTATTAATATTTATAATATTAACGAATGTCAGAATAAAAACATTATTTTGTTGTTGTTTTTTGTATTAAATTATTTATATCATAATGATACACTTGATAAATTTTCAATTCAACAGCCTAAAATGACATAAAAATAATATCACATGAGTTTTGAATTTTAAAAATTAAAATTTAAAAGAAACGTATCTCTACACAGCATGGTAAATATCAACTTCGGGTAGGTTTTATTAAATAATATTTTAAAATGTGTTCTTAATACAAATAATAGTTTAGCTTTGTAATAATATTAAATTTTTCGTTTCAGACATTCAAAGTTCAGAAAGGGAATAAGTGCGAACCTCCCTTATACTACTTTTTTTAACATAAATATTCCAAGGGTAAACGGATTATTTAAGCTTAAATTCATCGCACTGTTCATTTATGGGTTGAATTGCGTCACAACTAATGGATTGAAAGTGAGATTGAAAATGAACGCGATTAATTATTCACGTAGAGAATGAGGTAATATTGCGTATTTTATAAGGGTTCATATGCGTAGCTGTTCGTCTTTCTCTGAGTATATAAAGCCCATTTAGCCGAGCCACTTGGGAATTAGCATCGAAATCTGAGCGCATGGGCGTAGAAAATTCCGAGCGCATTTAACATATGGATACTATCCAAAAGTCGAAAAGCTACTTTACATATGGATGTAGCCATCTCTCGAATGGAATGATAATGTATAGATGGATAATATCATGCCCACTCGTAAAAGGTCCTTTTTCCTTTCTTTATCCATGAAATTTCGACGAACAAATCGTAAATCTACTCGCTACCTCTCAACGCGTCATATACGGCGAAACTTACGATTTTACTAGTACGTGATTTTCTCTATCGCTGCATAAATTGTCAGCGATTCTTAGAGCGATTTTACATCGTACAAGGATATACCGTAACAATGGGATTCTGAGCGACTAATGTGTACACAGAGACAACAATTCGTATTTATGCGATATGCGAGGGACGATTTGTGAACAGTGCACCAAAGAGCTTCCAATTTATGAAATTTGAGTCGTGGCCAAAGGATCGTCGCTGTTATATACTATGCAAAAAATAGGAAGTAAAGGGACATATTCTAAAGAGAGAATGAGATGATTCGATCAATCCTGTCTCCAGGCTGCCGACGCAGCGTTTTTTTCCGTCGTTCACTATGATAGAGTGAAAATTCAACAAATATCTCTCCAGCATTTTCTCTACTGTAAATGCGATATGTAAGTCAATTCGTCGAGCCTCTATCACCATGAAAATTCCAATTTCGGTCGGAAACGACGCTATCCCATAAAACCACAAAAGCTCATTCTCCATGTTGCGAACGTCGCACGACTGTCCCTTGACACGAATCATCCTAAAGAAACGAAAAAGAAGAATTGCAGCAGCGATTGCTGTTTCGACGAAATCGAAGCAATAAATGTGATGGCATATACACGCAGGTGCACGTACAATTCACGGGTTTACAAGTTAAAATCGTAAAACAAGGGCGAACGTAGTCAGCAGCCAGACGACGAAGCGATTCGTATTGGAATTCATTGTTTATTAATTTGATTCTGCATTGCAAATTCACGAGTCTTGTGTATGTACACACACACATACCTATATACGTATACGTGGGTAATACGATATGGCTCTCATAGAACGCGAGGTTCGACGACTCAGGAAATATTAATCGAGGTCGCGGGCACTTTCTCGACGAATGTATTGCCGACAGTTTCTAGGGATGTATATGCAGAAGGGCTCCGAAAACGGATTGTTGAAGTAGGGGCTACTTCAAATCGTCCCTCGATTGAATAAACGAATTTTCACAATAATTTATAAACTTTACGGCGTGCATTATTCATCTACATTTAGATTTTAATTTATTGCAACAGTATATTAATTCAAATAAGACACTACACCGAGAATATCTATAAAAGCGAATACGACACATGCTCTCGCCAGATTTCGATCACAAGTGTGGGCGTTTTTTTTTTTTGACAAAAAAGAATTTAATTTCTGTCGCATGGAAGAACGGCGTGAATTCCAGGCAGGATTACACACGACAAGAATATTTCATTTTCTCCTTTAAGGAACGAATCGAGAGGCTTCGTGACTTTCCAAGCGTGTCACAGATGTTCTCGACGATAGGAAATATATAGATATCGAAGGGATCGTCGACGTAGGAGGAGGGGGTAATGGATATCAGCTGGTCAAGAGAAATTCTGCTATGTATATATATATATATACAAAGAAAAGAAAAAGAAACAGAGAAAAGCAGTATATACAATTAATTTTGAATTTTACATCATCGAAATATATAATGCTCGTAAATAACATTTTTATTTACAACGAATAATCCATATATTTAAACTGACAATCATTATTTCGTTAACCTCACATTCCTATACGTCTTCCTTGTCGTTCGAGCTCATAAAGCAAAAAAACTATCCTATGTACAGGCTTGGAAAACAGCAAAACGATCCATCTCCATAAAGCTTCTCTCTTATAGCTATAGGTTTTCTGTCCACATACGCTATACAGACGTACACGCAAGCTCGTAAAGACGCAGCAAAATTCCTTGCGGGAAAAAAAAGAAAGCGCGAGGGAAAAGCCAAACACGCGGTAGGTATGTGCGGAATCCTCGCGGGGATATATAGCTATGGGAAATATTCAATTATTCGATACATCGTCGAAAAGGTTCAGTTATTGCGATATATACTCTTTCGAAATTATTCCAACGTCGAGGGCTCGGTTTCTTTCCTTTATTGTCTTTTGTTTCGCATATGCGATCGACCAAGTAGAGATTGATTTATTGGAAAAGAAGACTATAGTTTCTACTGGATTTTAAATATAACGCACTAAAAAAGTCATACAACGTTTTTATCTAGTCTGTGATATTAATAGTTTAAAAATATGAAACTAGTGAAAAAAAAACACACGAGCGAAAAACAGTTCAATAAACCAGGCGAAAGGGGAGTAATAACGCTTGCAAAGTGCTGCATTAAGCACTGAATTTTTCATATATCCAGCCATGAGTGTGATGAACACCTGGACAAGCAAAACCTTAATGAGTTTCGAAGTGAAGTACAAACGGATCTGTATAGTCGGGGGATCTAAAACCTCGAATTTACGTTTTCTAATTGACACGAATTAATCGTGTGGATCATAAATTTTAGGTAAGTAACGTTGGTCATTAGAAAAAATTCAGACGCTTAAAAAGAATAAATAATAGCTGTGTATTGAATTGTTTAGTATATATTTTACGTGTTAACAAAGGGAGCCGCCTATAACTTTAAAAAATTTAGTAGGCAGTGACTGTAAGTTACAAACTCTATACAGCATACGGAACACACATCTTCATTTGCTAAGAATCTTCCTTGGCAAAGTCTCGCGGAAATAGTGTCTCTTCGCATAAAAGCACCCATAAAACAGTAGAGTTGTGTATCAAGATACATATATGCAACTGCTTCACGCTTGTCTAGCCCTATATATATATATATATATATATATATATATATATATATATATGCGCGAAAACGCTACCGCTCAGCATATATATACACAGGAGCCTGTCTTTTCAATGCCAATAAACGCTACTGCAGCCACTCAAAAGTCATACGTCGAAGAGCAATAATCTTCGCGATTTCTAGCTGTAAATCCATCTCTGCATCACTGCAAACAATGTTCCGAACCTATTCGCAATTTCCGCCAATGGTTACATAAATCGGTCAGATTTTCCTTATATTGCTTTGGCAGCTGAGCAATAAAAACCGGAAGGCCGATTGATCGGATGTGCGAGTGCCGCTCGTATAACGTTGCGTAATCTTCCGCGCGTTAGTTTTTTTTTACGATCGGGAGCGCATCCAGAGGCGATCATATAACCGAATTTACGGGAGTACGATAAGTCGACGACACGATGCCGAAGAAGATAGTCCGTGGAGGCCAGTTTTAAAATTGTCGCGCTCTCACGGCACCAATAAGATTTTCTCTTATTTTCCTTTGCTTCGTATTATTCTTAAGGTGGATACTTTTTTACGGTTAAAAAATTCTACGGCTTTTTTTTATTAGATTTAATATAATGATAATTTTAAAGATTGACATAAATTATGCATACGAGAACGATTCATATTGATGGACATTTTGACATAAATCGCGAAGTAGTCCATATAAGGACGGTTTATTTTTAATTTTAATTTAAAACGATCTATCGTTACCGGATATATAAATATATCCAAACAGAAAATGATAACTTAACATTATTCTTAAAATGGATAATTTTTTACAGTTAAAATAGTGTAAGATTTTTTTTATTAAATACAATATAATGGTAATGATTAGATCAAAATAAATTATGCATACGCGAAAGCTTTGGTAATAGTTGTATAATTGCGTAATTCGCGTCCGACGCAATTTCGCGAAATAGTCAGAAGCTAGCAAACTTAGGTGCAAACGAATCGGAATAATTCTCGCGTTGCCGAAATTCGAAAGCCGCAGTCGGTTGCGGCCGGTTTCGCTGTACTGCAGTCGTTCCGTCACGTGCACGTATTGTGTCGCGCTCCATTACGAACTTGTACACGAAGGCCTATGGTTCACTCCGTCAACTTCCGGCTCTTGTTTGCTGCTCTCGGTTAATGTCTCTTGCGCTTTCTCTGCGAAATTTCAGTTTAATTGTTTCTTTGCGGGATTTTATAGCTGCGTTTCAGTAGACGCTTTACTTTAAGGGTCTCGCAAACTCCCTACTATACCGTTATCTGTTAAACTGTTTTATCGACCGTACGTTAAATAATCTTATTTCTTGATGAATCGGTGAAGAATTTAAGGTGAATAGTAAACTCACTCATCCTTCGTTTAATTCGGTTACGGACTGTAAACTAATGCCTGACTAAGATATACGTCGATGTAAATGTTCGACAGTGAATGATACTGAAATGTAACTGTGGAATTGTAAGAATTTATAGTTTTTAGTCGTGATCTAAATAGATTATAAATAAATTTTACTTTTCTATCTACTGTAATGTATACTATTGATAAGATGAAATTCAAGATATCGGCATTTTTTAAATATTTATTTAGGAGACCCAACAATCTCAGAGTTGGATACCGAAGTGTAGAAAGGTATTCTGCAGGGAATCAAAATAGATTGGAATTTGTCAAAAACTGTCAAGTAAACGTATTTGTGGAAAATGAACGGCTATTCCCATGACTTATCATTTTTCCGTTTCACCAATTGTCGGGTCAATAGTTCTTGAAACATTCTTTTGAAGGTTATCGACAGGCGAAAGATATTTAGGCACTTGTGGTCTTACTTTTCAAACGGATTCACCGATTCAACGGGTAGTGCAATGTTTGAAAATAACGTTAAAAAAATATGACATTACTGTTCAACCATTCGTAGTATTCGTAGTATTTTTAAGTGATAGAAAATCGAAGTTAGTATTTTCACCAATTTTGGATTTTTATGCTTATTTGAAAGAAATTCTAACTCGCCGGGGAAGCATTTCCGATTGAAAGTATAAAAAGAAATTTGGTAATAAAAGCGCAGAATTATATGTTTGTCTAGGTTGAGGTTCAACTAAACTAATTAATCACTATACTATTTCACGACAGTAACTGGAAATCTGAACCAATCTTGAGAAACTCATATTTTATTTTATGGTAGTTGAAATAATAGCTTTATTTATACGTAGAAATAGCACTTGATTCATAAGTTGAGACCTTTTTAGACACTTTTCACAAGAAAACAGATTTTTTTATTAAGATTTTCCAAATTTTCCGTTTTCGCAAACTTTTAAAAGACGGAACACCCCTAAAAAATTGCAGTGCATTTTTTGGCTAGTTCTAAAATATTTTTGTTCATTAGAAATTTTTACGTAACCCTACAGCTAATAAGAAAGAATCGAATAAGTTTAAAAAATTGTCCGCTTCACACTACCAGATTAATTTTAAGTTTATACACATCGAGAATGCGATTTCTATAGACATTAAGCTTACAAAAAAAAATTAAGAAAACATAAAATCATTTTAAAAAAATTAAAACTCTCAGTTTTGATTGTTAAATGGTTATCCAACTCGTATTTTTATAAAAGATCCCGCGGCAATAAAAATATGCTATTTTATTTAGTTTATACCTACGAAAAACGCATGGTAGATCCAATTTTTGAACAGACAGGATGGCTGTTTTTACAAAGAATGTCTCATATATATGACATGTATATACAATGACACTTGTAGAGATCGAAAGTAAAAGCCATTAAAAGTTGTGTGAAAAAGCGAATTTTCTAATCCGTCGTAGTGCGAAATTGCACGGAGAGTATTTTCGAGCTTGAAGTAAGCAAAAAGCGGAACAATCCCCACAAAAAATTAAATACTTTTAAAGCTATATCCTTGCATGCGTAAAACTCGGAATAATAAATTTCCTTCCACGTACTAACGGCTCGTCAATTTAAACGCGCACTAAAGTTCTTTCTCTCTTATTTTTTTTTTATTATTCTCAGCTTGTGTTGGATAGATCTGGTTGTCCCCGCTGGAAAACGGCGCTTCCCGATCTCAATTCGTTGTCCAATTTAACGAGATGTGTTCGGGAAGAGATGCTTCCGCTATACACACGTATCCAGTTTGTCGAATTCAGTGGCGAAGAGTAGATACTACTACTACTATATATACACTCTGTATAACGCTTGAGAGCATGTCCATCGATTCGTTCGAAAGCCATTTTCAGTCGGCGGTTTATGCCCACCGTTGGAACTTTCGATTAATTTTTTTTTCCCTATACCCTGACGACGAGAAGATCTCTTGTGGCATCTTGATCACATGTTTTTTTTATTATTATTATGTTTCGAACTCCATTTCTGCTCGAAGAGTAGATATACGTGAATTTACTAGTTTTTGATGAGTTTTTGGTTTATTTAAAAGATAAATCTGTCGCATTCACGGAAATGAATGAGTTTTCCTATTTTCGGACAGTGTAATTTCGATCAAAGTTACATTACTCTGCACATGTCAGTTTACAATGGAATTTCACCTTTAAAGCACTTGTTTCAAACGTCCGCACGGATGAATGACATTTAATCAAAGTTTTCTATTATCTTTTTACTGGTTTATTGTATTTTCCGGAATAGACAGAGAAACAAAAATCGTAGAAAAAACCTTCTACACTAGAATATATAATAATCGGCTTTTGAAGATTTAGCGTCGATTTGCTTGTGTTCCGTGCTTATGGGAGCGCAGTTAGTCTTCCAGGAAAATCCAGAACGTACAGTCGTGATAATATTTCAGCTAATGCGTATGCACTGGAACATATACCGGAGACTAGTCGCGTAATGCGCGAGCTTTCATTAGATTATTTAGGTGGACCGTATTCGATGGGAACTGGAGAATTTATGAGCATCGGGGGATTTTCGTGTATATATGTGAGGTGAATCGATGAATCGGTAGACATTTTAATTCATGGCAATAGGCGTGACACTGCGTTACGTGTAGTTACGCAGTAATCGCTTCACGAGACTGCGCAATCGCACGGGATGTATACAACTGTCTTCAAATGCCTGTAAAATTCATCAATTATGGACTAATAAATCTTAAGATCGTTTTAAATTTATTTGGCGTTTGTGGATCAAAAAATATACATGCAAAGCGCTGGTTGTGTATTTTATTGACAGGATGAACGTACGTGCACATGATAGATGCTGTGCAGAAAGGAGGAAAGTAATTAGTTACGGGCGAAAGCTTAAGAATTGACGTGTTAATAAGTTTTGACATTGATAAAAAATGTACAGAGGACTGACGTATATATCCATACCTGACTTTTCGATTCGCAAAAATTAAAAACAAAATTTGTACTTTTGAGGTCAGTTCATTTATAGTACTCTGCGAGCATGAACGCCAGTGATCAGTGGCCCCCTTTGATTTGTTTCGATCAAACGGGTGAGAATTAATTCAATTTTGTATAAAGTATAGATAAAAAAAATAAAATTCTGCACAAAAAATGGGTAATTACATAGTAAAGAGATTTTTTAAGAAATAATTTTGGAACAGTATAAAGCTTATAGTTTGATGATTGAATATTTAATGTTTATTGATTTTTAATAAGAGTAATTGATAATATAATATTGATAATATCTATGTTGGTAATAGAGCATCTAGCAGTATTATCCATAATATAGAAATGTATTTTATATAAATTGCCCTTTTCTTTAATAATTGCATTTTCTTTTAATAGACTCAAGATATAATTTCTAACTATTATAATGCATCTAAAAATCATATTCGCATTATTATTATTATATAACTCACGGAATTAACTATTAAAGTTGCATGTAGTGTGACTATACAGAATTCTGAACATTGTCTCTAACTAAGTCATTATTCATAAACTTTAAGACGACGCCTCGTTTATTTTAACCACGTTTTAAAAACGACGATTCATGCGCTTCAAGCCTTTGTATATTTCGTATTATTGTCGAATATAAGATACCATCGCCTCATAACCGAATGAATATCAAAAACACGGATTAGGCTATCCCATTTTCCCACCGCAAATCTCATTCAAATCAGATTTCTGACACTCTCAAGCCCGTTGAACAAAGTGACCCAATAAACTTTATCCAAGCTTCATTTTACTTTATACATGTAGCTCTCTCGCTCTCTATCTTCCTCTTTCTACGCGTAAGAAGACAGCAGAAAAGTTCTACGGACCGCAGCAGTGCAGTATCACGCGCCGGACATTTTGCTGGCGCGCAGTAGAAAATCCCGACTGTGGTCAGACGGATTTTCTTACTCGACAGACATTTATTTACAGAAAAGTTATGGGCCGTATCTTAAATTAGGTAATTATGGCTGTCACATTGCATTTCGAAATTTACCGTCTTAATTTATAATACATAATTCAATGAGGAAATAGACTATTTTTTATTTTTCTTAGTATTTCTAATGGGAAATAATTTAAACTTATCGGTATCTTAACGATTATTTTTAATTTTATTTAGTCACAGTAAGATAGACTGTTTTGTGAGAATATATTACTTTCAATTTCAATTTAGAACCTATTCCTCATTAGTAGAAAAGGACTAATTTAGTTTACTAAGTGAGCTATTAACAGCAGAAATTGTCGAATATTTCCTGTAGGGAAATCTCTGACTTTACGCAGAATTGCTCGCATTCGTATGTATAATAATCTGTTTTATCATTTATTACTCGGAGTGTTTTGTGTTCCAAAGGATGAAAGCCATTTGCCTAATGTTTTGTTTCACTATGCAGTAGTGCTTTCAAAATATGCTTTCACATCTAGACGCCATTTGCCGAATGCTTTTTGTCAAGTTTAATAATCGTGGGAAGAAAAACCATTCGAATCTTGAATAAATTATTCGCGCAGGGATTAATTTCAAAATACAGATATATAAAATGAGCGTGTAAATCCAGAAGAATTATTTAAGTATCGAGAGAAAAAAGATAATGCTAGCGAGAGGAAACTGCATACCTAAGTTAATAAGGATTGAAAACGAGGAGCTTAACGAGCACAACCAAAGGAATTATTTATCTGCGAATGGCGTAGGTACAAATGTTGGAAGAAAATAATGTTCACGGTACATATATATACAATCTATTTATGTATATATATAATGCATGTATTAAATTTTTCCGTAATGAAACGTCTTCTTCAGAGTCGTTCCGTCTCGTTCAGTTTTTTTTCGCATCGATTATAATATTGTACGTATAGGTGAAGGGGGGAAAGCGAAGAGAAAGGTACAACGTATTAATTATTTCCAAACCATTAAAGCGACCGCTTCGATTAACCTTTTGTGGTCGCGCATAAAGTAGTCGAGTGATAAGACCGACAGAGCCCCTATTTTTCTTTTCGTTTTATCAACGCTATTCGTTTATTTATTTTCGTTGATTTTGTTGAGTTTCGCTTTAATTGCTTCGAGTGACTCGAGTTTCAAAATTTTATGTACATAAATGAATAATTAATTTTTTTCATTTTCATCGCGACACATTTTTACGAATGAATTGGAGCTTGAGAACAATCTCGATCGAATACTTAATTGCTGTTCGTTAACTACATCTAAAATACTTTTAATTCGAAAAATATAATACACGACGCATAACTTTAGATAAGAACATGTATTGTATCATTTTTTTAGTTTCATATAATATAATATATTATATTATATTATAAAATTATACATGTTGTTTTAAATAACAAATGACGTTTTTATCCTTAAAAAATAGATCCTTCAGTTTATTATGAATAGATCACGAAGATAATATTATACTCACTATTAATAGTAACCTTTTAAATAAGTTTTTTATGCTCTCGTTTTATGCTTTTGCAAATGAATACGCGTACATAAACCCGGAAGCGTGATCTTTTTCAGTACTTTTTCAACATTGCTCAATCGCGATATTACATTTTTCTATGATACAACAAACGACTACCGAAAAAACTAATGTTATTTAAAAATAAACTCGATGGTTTGTTTATTACAATGTCCTCGCGAAATTTGCATTTGAGGACTGAATTTGCACGGAAAGTTACACAATCTCCCTCTGATGGCGTTTCTCTAAAATCCGAAAATGAACTGTCTCTGAGATTGTCACTATACATATCCCGACAAACGTTGAATTCGTTTTCCATTCATTGACAGCCGTTAGGCTCGAAATTCAAAACGTGGCTCTTTTGTCTCACACCACCGCCGCGACGATCGTTATCGATAGCCTCAGCAGCAGCAGCAGCAGCAGCAGCAGCAGCAGTAGCAGTAGCACAGCACGAGGCCATTGTTTGACTCGCGAGAGCTCAAAGGGTCAGCGCAGAGAAAAAAAGAGCTCGAGGAGATGAATGACAAATAGAGTGTGACAAGAGAGGTAAAGAAAAATTGAGGTGAAGTTTTAACGGTATGATAAAGCGTCTATCTAAACTTTCCATACACATGTGTATGTTTAGTGTTTACGTATTCGAGACTCAAGATGGAAATCCCTCTTCAATACCACGAACGAGAAGAGAAAATGTACGAGATAGAGAAAGTGATGGAGCAAGTAAGAAGAAACGACAGAAGGATCAGTGCATAAGAACTCGTAAAAATGACCTTCTCAGTGGAGCTTATTAGGATCTACGAAGAAGAGAAAACGCTGAAGATAATAGATTTCGATTCTCTTATACAAGGACTTAAGCGTCCCCTCTTACAGCTTTTCCTCGTCTTTTATAACTGAGGATGCCTGTCGCGGTATAAGGATTTCGATGCATCGCTTCGTATTCTTCTCCCGCGCGGCTCAACATGTCATCCTTCACGCATACGCCAGATACACGCTCGTCTTCTTGAAGTTTGAATTAAGACGAATCCCCGCACTGTTTACCCCTATTCCCTTCGCAAGTAAGAAGAATCGCTCGCAAAAAGATACGTATATGTGCTCATATATACGTATATATATAAATGCATATACAGAGGGAGAGAGCGGGAGAGAGAAAGAGGCATTTGGCCCTCAGAAGTAGGTCGCCGGCAGCTCGATATCGCCGAATACACTTGGCGAGTGTATGTGTGAGCGTCTACTGTACCCTTCAAATTGGGTTAAGGTACCGAGTGCGCGGCAGAAGCGCGAGCTTTCAAAGATAAAGGGGAAGAAGGGAATAGTGGACCCTTTTTTTCTTTTATTAAACATCCACGGGTGAGAAGAGCATTCGAATTGCCGTTCAAATGAATACCCTTTGTTGGTTCTTTTCTTTTTGACGAGGGGTTACTCGTCAATTTGATTTCATTGTGTAATTATGGGAAGTACAAATCGTCGCGTCAAATACTAATTTTATTCAATTCAAAGTTGCACTTCGATGATTAAATAATAATACAGCTGGGCGACCTTTCAATCGTCATCCCGCACCGCTCTATAAAATGCCCCTATCCGGATTTTCAATTTACGGATAAAGCAACGAGGCTTGTATACGTATATATATTTGCACAGAGGGTACGGGATCGAGATCGTTAGAAAATGAATTTTCTCATTTCAGTGCCCGAACGGCGAAGCCGAGAGCAATAAAAGACAACGCGAGAGAAGCTTGAATATGGATATATATGAGCAAATCTATGAGATTTACTAGAAACAACTTGATACCTAACTTGACACACTGATTGGACTCTAATGTTCTTGATTTTTTGGTACTTGATTTATAGAATCAATAAATATTAGTTAAATATTTCCGAGGTCAAGGGCATACGTATTTTTCAACAATGTGGTACGGTTTCTTGACATATGTTGACCTAAAAACTGAAACGCGACATAATCAATGTGCTTCGTACTTTTTGTACTTGGGAGACACCCAAAAATATGGAAAATAGGGAAAATAGGAAAATAGTTTCGAATATCTCGCGGATTTGCTCGTATATGAAAAGCTCTATATCTTCGGATAACGCGCGAGACGAGGTTAAAGATCAATGGAAATCCGACCAATCCCACAACTCTCTTAAACTTACACCAACGTATATAGATACGTACACATACCCTTTTGTGAATATACATAGATACACCGATGATATTTTACACAGCTGCGGGCGACGCTTCGAATTTCCGTTCTGTACACACGCGCGTATACAGCGGCTAGGATTTTTTTTTCACACTCGTGTTGTCGTTGTTTTTTCTCTGTTTATTTTTGAACTCATGCTAAATCGTTCTACGGGTTCAGGGCGAGTCGATGATCGGAACGACAGAGCGGCTCGTTTTTCGCGCATACGAGCTTTGGCCCACTTTTGTCGGCGTCGCTTGTTTTCCACGACGATATACCGTATACACAGCGTGTCTCAAGCGGCTTTTCTCTGTATGTCGTAAATTCGACTGTATGCACGTATATGTATACAGCACACAGAAAAACGCGAGTTTCAAGTGCACAAAACCGGAGATTTTTAGAAAGTTTTCCGACTTTACGGAGGACAGATGTCGCTTAAATTGATAACCGATACTATTGCAAGTAAATTGCCTTTTTGAGTATAAATGAAAGTAAAAACATTTCCATGGCCTCGCAATTTCAGAATGAATTCTCGCGTAGGAAATTAAATGTTTAAATCTGCTTCATTTCGTCTCGCTTATAACGTGAGAAAAGAACGGGTAGCTCCTAAATGAAGAAAGAGAAGAAAAAGACAGAGAGAAAAAAGCTGCATTCGTCGCAATGGTACTTCATCGTAACCGCGATGTCAGCAGCTTTCCGCGAAGATGAGTGCCAAAAAAATACGCCACTTTCTCCTTGTCTTTCTTGCATAAAGCCTCCGCCGATGGTGCACTTGATAAGTGGAGGGCTTGAGATTTTTTTCCCGGGTAGTAAAAGGGATGATTTTTTCGAACGATTGAATGGAGATACCGAGCACACATGGGATACCGAAGTTGCCTTCTTTTCTAAAGATAACTATTTATAATCTGTGTATCCTTTTTTAATTAAAAGAACTTCATTCGGAATACACGCGTTGCGATTAATATTTACAATAAATCTTCTATACATACGAAAAAGCGTATCGAATTCAGTTACACAGGTTGCATCATTTCATCCGTATTATCCGCAATAAGACATTATACGACACGATACTGTGAATAAATAAATGTCATCTATATCCGCGTATCATTTATTTCGCAAAATTTATTTCTGTGAAAAATGAATGATTAAAAATAAAATGTGTATATACGCGCAAAATTATACATAATTAATCAAATTTCGCTATACCGCGTCATCAATCACCTAAAATAGAGAAAGCTTTGGAATATCTCACTATCCCGTGGAATACGTTCACAAAGGGACAAAAGTCGTTAAATTTCCGGTGATAATTCCCTCAGCGAAAAATATAAAAGAATCACGTATGATATTATGTGGCATGTAGATATATACATATAGGAAGACGAATAAAGGGAGAGCGCCAAACGCATCCGTTATGAAAAGGCAATGCGATAAATAATTTTTCATTCTCGCGAGGGAGGGTAAGTCTTGAATGCGTATCAGATTATCTACACCCTCGCATGGAATATCTCCGGATAACATCTGCACTGTGTAACGACGGGACAAGGGAAAAAGGAGTCCAACATTTGCTGCGCGATTATAAAAAAGTCGAAAAAACTCTGCAACACAAACCCTCCCCTCGTATTTATAGAGTGAACGGTTATAATCGATGTATGCACGTCCGAGACCTGTTTTTTCCGGATTTATACACGAAGAGAAAAAATGGTCATGAGAATTAGTAAACGTGAGGAAAAACGAAGGAGAAGCGATCGCATGAGTCGAGCGGTATAAGGATAGAAAGAAACGGAGACTCAGAATAGCAAATCCGATGCATTGGAAATTATTTTTTTTTAAGAAAAGAGACCCTAATGCTAGTGTCTTTTTTCCATCAAACTTCGATGCTGGATACAACTCCGAATGAATATACGTGCATAAGAGTGTTCAAGAATATTTTATGAAAATCGATCAACGATTCCTATATACAGATATTGACGGCACCGATTTTTCTTCAGCAGAGCTATATTTTTTAAAAATATTTTGAACATCGAGACGAATAAAATCACCACAACGCTTGGCATCATTCGTACGAATTCATATTTTTATGTAACAACATTTTGAAATCTGGCAGGTTCCCAAGCAAATTCAATTTAACCAGATACAGACATTTTTTTCAAATTCCGAATCAATATTGTACAATGTAATTTTATAATGCAAATGTAATTATCCATCGCACGTATATCGTTCCGATTACGAGATATCCACCGTAAAAAATGTAGAAAATTTAACGAGCTCGATTTTATATGAGAATTAAAAATTAAAAAACCACTCTAGTTCCGCCTACGTGAATGACATTCTCTCGATTCGAAAACAAAAGAAACAAGCTCGTCGAAGCGAACAAATTACCGAAGACCGTCGCTCGAAAACAAATACCTACAGCGAGTACAGCCTCCCCCTCATCGGCAGATCCCATTTGTTTCGACGTCCGCGCGAAAGAAATATGGCCAACGGCGCCAACTTCGCGCGCTATGAGAAAATACGTGAGCTTGTATGTATGCACGTATATGTGTAGGTATGGATCTATAGGTGCATATACGTATATACGTAGTGAGGAGACGATTGCTGCATTTTTCAGAGAAGAGAAACAGTATGTGTCGCGCGCGAACGAGAAGCGTCTTGGGACGCGTTGCTGAGAAAAGTTCTCCGGAGAGAGTAAGTTTCCTGAATTTTGCCGAAGAGAGCGTAATTTTTCGGAGTACTGCCATCTGTTTTGGGGGTAGTTTTCGGAAGCGCATTTTTAACATCTTTCTGTTTATACATTCTTTAAATTTCTCTGAGCCCGTTTTTTCACGTGTATTTGTATCTTTTATCCACAGTGATGTAGAACATGGATATTTAAATGGCGATATGCGCATTTCCTTTGATTGATAAGTAAATAAATCCTTAGATTAATAAGAAATGTCAACCGAAAGAAAAGAAGAAAACATTTTTATCCGACTGTTAGTATAAAAGTATCTGCAGTTATATGTATATATATACATATATATATATATATACCATACTCCCTTTGTGCGCACTGGTAGCAGTCGCGTCTCCTCGAGGAGCTTGCGCTTATGACTTTCATCTTGTTTTCGCTCTTCTGTTTGACTTTACGCTTGTCTGAGCTGCAGTTCTGCTGCGCTCTCGAGTTTATCCGAGGAACTGTGCTGAAAGCTCGCTCCGGCGCCTCGTAAACATAAGCAAAGCGAGTGCCGAGTGCAATTTCAGGGATGCGATTTTGCGAATGACGTTATAGGCTATACGCTTGGTTTTTCTAACGACCAGAGCGTTCTCGAAAATTCAAGTAGTGGAAATTTCATTAGTTTGTCGTTTCTCACTTAGTTTACTATAACTATAGCAAACTCACTAGATCTGATTTGTATACATTATTTTAGAGGCCTTTTTACACGATAAGCTTTGTATGGTAATTTAATAATCTTCACTTGATTGAATAAGAGGTACGTCGTTCACGTTTTTTGGATCTGAATTTCAGTACGCAGTTGTTCATAATTACTCCCGTTGCATATAGCGCTTTTCCCATTCTCTCTATTATTCTACTAACTACTATCAACCCTCGTTCGCAATTCGACATAAAATTTCATTAATTGTTTATAGATCGAACGAACTCATAACGACCCATATAGCTATAAAGCGTATGTCATTAAAAGAGTGATTTACAGCGAACGACTTCCAACCGCGAATGAATCATTCTAGCAATCAGCCAACAAAATACCTCCTTGACAACGTAAGCACCGCATCCCCTTGCTCACTCTCTCTCTCTCTCTCTACGATCGTCGTCCTAAATGCTTTACATCTCTCAAGCTCTTTCTCTTGGCTTTTTCTCTTTCTCTTGGTACTCGAATATATGAAGTAAACGAGAGAGTACGGGAAAAATTTTTATCATCCAATATCTATATATAAACGACCGACCATAAATCGCTCGAGACGACCACTGGAAAGGGAAGGATATCGATCATTCGACGCTTGCCGGCGATATCCACGACAATAGGAAATCGACGGAGAAATAATTCCTGATTAGCGACGACGGGAGAAAAATAGAGTCTATATTCTCGCCGTACGTACGTGTTTTCTTTTTATTATTCTTAAGCGTGATTTGCTGGCGTGGACGATCAGTTCGATTCGCTCTTAGAGCTACGAGTTTATGATTTAGGAGACTATTAAATATTCGAAGGTTCTAAATTTAAGTTCGATCTGATCGAGAGTGTTATTTTACGATCTTCAATTATTCTCGATAATAATATCGTTTATTCACTTTTTTACGAGTACAACCACAGACCGGTTCCGATTTCACGTTGGACGAAGGAATATTGCATTTTCAAGCAACGAAATTCCTTTACCTTACGCAGCAATAAAAACTTTGGAAAAGCTTGTGTTTATAAGAGTATACGTAACTTTTCTATTAACAAATATTGCGGCAAAAATGTAACCCAAAAAGAAAGGTACTAAGGCAGTCTACATCGTACATAGACTTTTTCTCTTCATAAATAAACCAACACACAGTCCAAGTTCGATTAAAATTCCCTACAGCTAGGAAAGTTTTCGCGACGACGAAACTTACCCGTTTAGTGCTAACAAAAGATCATGTTCTTTGAAGAACCAAAAAAAAGGTTAACGTGATGCACTATGTACACAGAAAAAAATAGCGAAGTACAGGACTTATAGTATTTGTTCGTCTCCGAGGACGACCGCACGAGTCATGGAATATTTAAAGACCAGTTTTATGCTGTTACGAGTCGCGATAGAAACCTGATTAGGATTCAATTATTTAGGTCTCGTGGCTCGATGGTATACAGTATACTGTCTGGATTTCGACATTCAATCACGGGAAGAGGCATTGCGGTACTCGGTATTTTTTGAGAGCGAGCTGTAAAGGGAGGAATTTCGTGGATACCCAACCAGATATATTTTTAAGCTTGTGGCTTCGAATACATTGACGTTTTGCGTTTTGTGCTTCATTAATGAGTCAATATGTATTTCTGAATTTTCTCCGATAAATACATAACTGTATTAACGTCGTTGCTAAAAGTCCCAGTGTATATAATATTCGCAGCAAATTTTAAATCAATATTGCCGGAATAAAAATATCGATTACATCATTATGATTCTCATAAATCATCGGATGTTTTTTCGAAAATAAAAAAATACTCACCGATGATTTCTCAACCTCGACTCGACTGCGACCTGTAACACAAATCATACCCGATTGGTCATTAAATAATTCATCAAAAGTATATCTTCTGATAAATCTTTCTCTCCCTCTTTCTTCTAGTAAAGAGCTATGGAATCTTAATGTTCCACTTTGTCGTACATTATATATACCATCGCACACATACATATATTATATACACATATTCTATAAACCATTAATCTGAAACTCCCACGGCACGTGTTCGCTACACTCGTCATCTCCTTATCGTATGCGAGTTTGATGTCGTACGAATTTGTGTCTTGCGCTTGTTCATACACATCTCATCTCTCTAGGTTAATGAAATCACGAAGATTGCTTTAATTGCACTCGTAATTACCTGCACAACCGCATCAACGTGCTGTGCATATATATAGGTTGGTATAACATTTTTCTGTTCTATCTGTGTGAGTGTGTACGTATGCATGTGTGTACATTAGACATCACGAGGGGAAGGACGTGTTTAAGGAGTGCAAAAGCGCGTAGTCGAGATAAATCTTTCGATGAGTTTCGGAGGCTCCAAAAGCAATTTGCGGGCGCGATAGCGGTGAGTCTTCCATCCTTAATTAACAGCGGCCTTTCGAAAATTCCCAAAAGCCACTTAAAACTCGATCGGCGTATCTCGCGCCTTTTGCGAGTAAGGAGGAATCTCGACCTTTAGCTTGCTATTTGGGTCAGAATGCCGGTGCATTCTCTCTCTCTCTCTCTCTCTCTCTATTTTACTCCACATACACGTGTATATATTCATACTGCAAGTATAGAGTAAAATGATTCGGATGAGAAGAAATATAAATTTTTAGTACGTTATCTAAAGTGAACAAAGCGCGAGTACTCATCTATGAAGGTTGTATACTTGTATTAAATTTTGAAGTAGAAAAAGCTCGCTTGTAGCTTGCGACTAAAGCTCTATAACAAAGCGATACTCACCGCACCGAATTAGAAAGAAGAAACTCGGCCGAATAAAACTTTGCACTCGGCTCAGATTTTCCAACTTTTAAAGCAAACACGCACACTGAAATAATGAAAAGTCGATGTGCACAGTAACGCCGACGAGGAAAAGGGCATGATACAGAGATCGCTTGGTTGTGTGCGCGTTTACTGTAACTCCGCAAGTTATGGTTGAAAACGCGCGGGAAATTCAAAATTTCATCGTTTTCCCGCTAGATTGTATTATATAAATCCGAGAAACGAGAAGCATAAAACAAAGGGCGGATCGAGAAGCGTATAAAGAAGAATAGGGCTGCAGGTGCTTCGACTCTATATAACACATATATACCGCTGGGAGTTGACTCGCGGACTTGAAGCATTGCATTCGTCATCATGACGTCATCGAGTTTCTTAGTTTTATATAGCTCAATTTCAGAGGACGCGATCGTTGCTTTTATTATACGTTATGCATATACGAGTGCGCGAAACGAATAGAGACTCAAGGATACGTTTATTTTAACTAATGGATACGCGTATGCGCTATACTTTACGTCTACGCGAAGATATCGCTTTTTTGATTGTATACTCTCTAAATCTGAAGTACTGAAATTTTTACTATTCCCAAGAGCCAAATAATATTCACTTCGTATTTAGTAAACTTTTCACTGTTAATAATAGTTGGCTTCGTTTAGAAATTTAGTCGTATAAACATTACTATGCGAAGTTTATTTTATACTGCGTCATTAATGACGCAAAAGCTTCCAAAATATAATTGATTTTTGAAGCATTAAACAATTATTGAATTCTTTCGAATAAATTATTGACTGTAAGTTGATTTTTTTATTTTATTCAAATGAAAATATTCAAATAGCTTAAAAAGGATTAATTCTTTAAAAATGTCTTTTTGAATAAAGGGATTTTATTATCAGCATCAAAATAGTAAACAATAATATAATATACTATTTTTTTTAAATATTTTATGGATTGTTGTTAGTCAAGAAAATGCAAAATAATATCTACCTTTTAAGGTACAGCACGATTAATTTTCTCAAAGTCAGATTAAATTCACAAAATTATATGTACATTTGCAACATTACTGTTATATATGTATCATAAACTTTCATAAGCAACAATTTTAAACATTCTCATTAGTTTATTCAGTCAAAAAAATATACGTATCGCTGCAGTGTATTTTAACTATCGTAGTAAATATGCATTTTTCTTTTTAGTAAATTATTTTCACTTATTCAAACAGCGACAATTCTCCACTTTCGTAGTTACATCATTTTAACTTTTACAAACAGTAAATATTCACTACTGAATAGTAAATGTCCGTTATTTCCGATTTAGTGAGTACATAAACGATAACGGCGTCGCATCTTTATTTTTCTGCAATTTAATTCGTCAATGAAAAGTATCGAAAATGGAATAAGAATTTCTAACAATCAGCGGAAAATGTTGAATTTAAAATTGACGTTAATAAGCATAATTTAAAATATTCAAGTCTCTCAAAGAAATTCTTACTAACAGCGGTATGTTTCTCTGGTAAGCAAAGCGGAGTAAGCAAACAAGGGTGGAGCTATAAAAGGGAATGTGCCGGAGCGGTGTAACAAGAAAATGTTCCTTCCGTGTACACTAATACACAAACACACAATCGCACGTATATGCAACTCGTTTCTCTGTATCTTCGTCAATGATAAAATAAGAACACCACGATTCCACAAAATATACGTATATTATGTATGTATGCCACGCGAATTTTCTGTTTATACATACGATAACGAGAGATAGAGACAAAGAGAGAGTGAGAGGAAGGGAAAAAATTATAATGTTGATTCTGTATACTATCGTTGTAAAAGAGAAGTTTCGTTTTTTTTTTTAAATCGATTATTTCCTCACCAATTTTGTTTTCTCTATCTCGGTGTTATTTTTTTAAACAGTGCGCATTGAGGATGTTGTTATAGGAGTGAGCACAGCGACGAAAATTTGGAAAACCGATATACGGAAAATTGTTGAACCGTCGCGGCGATTCGACATTTTTTCAACAAAAGCACGCGTAACTTTTCCAAAGCAAACAAAGGAAACGCATTTGACGAGAGAAATTTGCATGACTTTCCAAAGTCTCGCATAAAAAGCTGGCAGGTTTACGACAGGGCCAAGAGCAGATCTAATAAAGTCTTCCGAGAGCAGTCGGTTAAATACAACGAAGAGTCTTTTATTACTCCGACCGACATATTCTCCGTGCGTAAGCTTTTTAGCTGCCGACGCTGTACCTACGTATATTTACACGAGCCGGAATACGAAGCTTATATATACTTATATAAATACCTGTAACAATAGAGTAGACCACTCCGCCGTAACTGACGTTGATTCTGCTAAGCAAAGTAAAAGTAAAAGTCTCCTCAGTGTAATTATGAAAATCGTGCTCGGAAAATCACTTTTCGAGCGATGAAAAAAGAAAAGATAAATGAACGCTTGACCCAAATACAGCGACATCTGTTTTCTTGCTCGTTAACGCCGCCCCGAAAAAGAATCGCTGAATCCTTCCTTGGGAGTGTTCGTCTTGACTCGTCGAAACGAGCCCAGCATTAGCCGCATGTGTCGGAAAAATATGCGATACACCGAGTGTAAAAAAAAGCCAAGAATAGTAAGAAAACAAAGAGAGATGTGTCTAGAGAGAGAGGGAGAAGTTTGCGTATGTCACGGTCAGCGAGTTTTGCGGTGAGAACTTGGTCGTCGTACGCTATATATATATGTATGTATACAAGTGGCTGTGTACGGCACAGTTCGAACGTCACATTGAGTTACGAGCCGCAAACTGTGCAGCGGGCTAAGTTTTGCACTGTCGAGGCTTTAGAGTCCGTTTTGAGAGAAGACGAGGAACATGATGAACGAATAGACCCTTATGTACTGTACTATCTGGAAGGTTCATGTAACTATATAGAGAGAAAAGAAAGCGTTTATTGCGATTCGAGTTATAATTCCTGAAATGAAGAGTCGCTTCACTGAACAAGAACTTTTAAGGGAATTAGAGTTATTAATGCATTTAAAAAGAAATATCGATCACTCGCTGTTCCATAAAGTTGGATACAATGTTTAATTTCATGAAATGAGAACACAGGATCCTTTCTTCCTTAGGAAATTATAATTGACTCGTCCAATAATTAATTCCTCTTTAGACCATATTGAACTGACAACTTGATATTCAAACCACGAAATTCGCTCTATCTACCTCTCGCTCACGCAATTTAGCTCGTCTTTAAAAAGAATTCACCTCATTCGCTCAGACTCCTAACGAAATTATCCAGCCAATATTCCTGAGCATCTCTCTCGACGAATAATACATTCCATTTCCATTCACAGCTTGGATTCAGCTGGATTTCAATAGCTCCTCTCGTATATATTCGGAATAACCATATTTCCCTGAACGGAGGAAAAAGAAATGCAGAGAAGAATCTCTATACATAAAAATCTCGTCGCAAAGTTAGCTATTTAATTCGTGTGATTTATAGCAATAGGCTCATTCTATTAACGTATATGGCTCATTTCACTCGAGGGTCCTTCTCTTCCTTTTGCAACTGTATATTGTACACATTGAAATATACAGTGGTGGCCTATGTTTGCATGTTTACCATCTAACATAGTCACATATGTATAGGTTGCAGAGCTCCGACGATATACCAAAGTTGTATGGTATTGCGCGTCTTGTATGCTTGTTTCGTTGTTTGCTCTGCTATTGCAAGAACGAGAGAGAGAGAGAGAGAGGGAGAGTTGTGCAAGATGTTCTCGGACTTTTTTTCATAAATCGTAGAGGAAGTGTTACAGAACCGCTCTTTGATGAGTTACGAGATTTACCGTGTAAAGCGATTTTGTTATTGAAGAACTTTGTCAATTTCAATAATTCTGCGTGTACTCGCAGTGCCTTTTACATTTATAGTAAATATGGAATGAGATTGAAAGATTCTCTAAAAATGTAGAACATTTCATTAGAAAAAAAAATTATATAATTATCGGTCTATATATTGAGAAGCGTAAGAGAATTTTCTCGCGTGAAAGAAACGCGGCAATTTCAAATAAACTGCTGTACAAAACTGTTGCACTTTGCCAAGTGCAATACAGAATTCGTGTTTTCGTGCGGTTCATTCAAACCCAAAGAAAATCGGCGGGAAAGCTTTTGAAAAAAAACGATTTTGAAACGAATCAAAGAAACTGGTAAAGGCTTCTATTTATGGTCGATTCACTTTCAACTTCAGTGAAATAAAAAACAATAAATCACGTATGAAATATCCTTCGAAAGAAAAAAATCCTATGTTCGTAGCCATACACATCTACTGAAAACACATTCATACGTGAAATTCTTTCGATAGAATTTTTCGCGTTTCCGTCTTTAGAATATTTGTTCAACGCTCGTTCGAGTTGCAGTTGTGAAGCTTACTTTCCAAAGTTTACGCTCCGGAGAATGTGTATTGACTCCCATCGCTCGTCTGTCGGATTATACTCAACGGAAAATTGTATCAGACAGGCTCAGCGGCTACTACTCTCGGCAAACTTTGGTTTGTCTTTTCTCTCTCGGAGGAACACAAATTTCGGTTAGCTTTTCCTACGCTCGCAATAAAATACAATCAGAGAGAGAGAGACGGAGAGTGAAGCATTGTTTTTCGGTTTATACGGAGCAGCCGACAACCTTGCTTGACTTTCGGCTTTGGTTTCTGCATTGGCGTTATGAAATTATAATCAGCATAATGTGCCCGCACTATATGTACAGAACTGGTAATTAGATTTTCATAATGTTCACTCGCAGATACGGTTATCGAATATACGGATGAACTTTCTTCGCGAAACGCGATTTTACTCTAGCTCCGTTGTTACTTTTGGGCTTAGCAATATTCGTACAGCTGTAGAATAAATCCGTGGAAGCAGTTGGACGCACCGTTAAAACGGAATGTTATATATAACTTTGGAATAAATCACTTTTTGACCTATACTGCTGTATACGTGCGCTCGTTGAAGAAGATAGATATATATAAGAGTTTAATTTACACACACATACATATATGAGTGTGTGTCTGTTATCCTGCACGTATTGTTTTCATTCCACCAAACTACCATTTTATTTGCATATCGCCGTAAAAATATTTTGTCAGAGTCTTCCTGTGTATATTAAAACTTTGTTTTTCACCGTCAAAGTGAAAAAAAGTTCATATTTCAAATAACGAACGCTGATGTGCCTCATAAATCCACATTAAAAGATTCACCACTTCCTACATGTGCACGCAGACGTATGCATGCAGCTATGAAATCTGAGTTTTTCTTTTGCTATTCGATAACGAGTTGCGGCTGACACTGACAATAATGTCTTTGGAATTGCTGGCACGCGGCGTCAGAGCATTGAAAAATTGCCTATGCGCCGAAAAGTCTTCCTTACTCCCGAGACTCCCGTAAATTATAATTCACCTCTATATCTTGTCGGAAAATTGCTCACTTTTGGAGCGCACGTTAGCGCTGAGAAGAAAGCCCTTTGTAGCACAAGAAGTAGACGTTGAACGAAGTGAACTGGATCGTGGAATATTTTTAAGCCTGACATTTTTCTTCGGAACGCGACGACTGTCCATAATCGAAGGAGAATGTGAATATATGGTTCAGTTGAATGAATTAGCCAGCTATTAACTGGCTACAGTTGCCGATACAGTTCGGTTGAAATAAGTTAGAACTGTCCAATGTGGGGATGTTTTTAGACAATACAAATTTGTCGCATTCAGTGGAGTATTTTATCGTTACCTTAGGACGTACGTCCTCGAGATAAATGCGTATACGCGAAAGAATCGAACACCCAGTTTGGTGCTGATTAACAAACTTTTATCTCAGCAGTACTAGTGCAACAGCAGTAGCAGCAGCAGAAGCAGCAGTAGCGGTGGTAACCGAGTCATTAAAGCATGTAGCTCAGTATTAAATTCCAAACTGGATAAAACTTTTTCGACATTTGTAAAGCTCTTGCGGTAGCTGGAGCCAAACTTTCAAGCAATCAGTGCTCTGCAACTTTCTATGCTATCAAACCAATAAAAAAAACATCGACGTTCATGAAACAGTTATATAATGTATTGAAATTTAACTGTGTGTGTATATATATATATGTATAATGTACATACAGTCCAATCGATTCCTTGCTTAATGCGAACAACTCGAAATAAATCTACCGAGTCGAATAAATTGGATTTACAAGTTGTCTCTGAAATTGAAACATATATGCAGGTTGCAGAAAAACGATTGCGCGAGCGACGATCTTATCGAGTGATCGAGAATTGTACACGAGCGCGACACACCTAACGTCTTGTAAGATATCTTGAGCTGTTTAGCTTGTACACAGCATATAAGGGGCTTTAATATATATATACATCTTTAGCTTCCACTCTCGACCGAACCACAGCTCTGCAAAACAGTGCAGCAGCTCTCCTGCAGCGTGGCGCAATTAATTGCTAGCAATTAGACTGCGACAATTAATTGCGGCCGAGTCAATTGCCTCAGTGTCGCCAAGCTCGCAAAATTATTTCTCTAGTGGATTCGGTCGCAATCTGCGTGTTATAATAATGATGCGACTGACCGCTGTGACAATTATCGATCGCCACGTTGAGCACCAGCCGCTGCTTTTTTTCGTTCGAATTTATATATATATATATATATATATATATATATATATGTATGATATGCACGTATATGTGTATGTATATGGAGATAAAAATGGAACAACTTACAGCTGTGTATATATTTATATATCGCGGAAAATTCAAAATTAACTCGAACGAGTGTATTGTTTTTTATACGGTCGCGTTATCGCAAATTAGTTGGCACAGAACGGGGCGATGACTTAAAATTGGAAGATAGATTTAATCACTGTCGGTACGCTGTGCACGCGTTTATTTGCAGAGAGTAAAGTAGTCTAAAATTATAATACTCCGTTGACGTATACCGACGATTAATTAAAATTGACGTTATATTAGATGCGTAGGATTTGAAATACACAAAGCACAATTAGAATACTGATTTTGGAGATTAGTGAGAACGATGTAGAATCTGTGGATAATAGTACAGAAGTGAACGTTTAGAATTACCTCGATTGTTCATTAATCGATGTCGAACATCCGAATTTAAGTTATATCGTACGTTTGGCCATCTGTTGTAATGGAATAACGTTGTGATTCTATTATACATAAACAACTACAACGTAATGACTGAGCGTAAATCCCTGAATAGCTGCAGTACCGAAAGAAAATTACAGATTTACGTTCCGTTACAAAATTAATAAAGGCGGAAGCTTAGCGGAAACTCTCACCGGATACGGTAGAAGAAGAAAAATTCAAAAGAAAAAAGAAAGTACAAATCGACTTACGTAAGTCGCTAGCGTGTAGAGATAAATTTTTTCTTTTTTAAAAGTTTTATTTTTTCATTTGGCCAAGGGGATTCGAAAAGGAAACTGTGCAATAGACTCGAGCAGTGTATAGGGTAAAAGACGCGTCGCAAACTGTGGTATTTTCATTATGAAAAATTAAGCGACACCGTTATTCCTTATATATATTATAATAATGTAGTTGTATAGCGTTTTCAGAATTCCACAGTTTTTTTGCCTAGTTTCTGGGCAAAAAATATAATATTTTCCGGCATTCTTTTCATCGACCTTGCTTTGATGTTTATGGCTTTTTTTCTAAAATGTTCATCATACACGTGTGTGGGTTTTATTCAGCGTAGAAAGTATTTTTTAATAATGACAATAGTTTAATACACCGAAAAATTGCAATAAATTGCAGAAGACACAGTGGTACAAGCTCGAGTTATTTAAAAGAAAATTTCTAAAGTTATGAAAGTCAATAAAAAAATGTAAGTTTCTTATGAACTTTGGACAGTTATTTCTGTGAAACAACTTAAAGTTACAGGTATAGGTTCGTGTAATCTTAAAAAAAAATCTCGAATGAAAGACGTTAAAACTAAAAGAAAAATATCTTAGAATTCTAGTTTAATAACTAATGAATACTTTTCACGCCCGGAAGGGCATAAAAAAGTTTTATACGAGCTGAAACTTCAGCGCGTCTAAATATGCGGAATACGATTCAGTAAATAAAGAAACATTCATCGTTTACATGTCTCTTTACACATAAATAATTCCCCATAGCTAAAGAGTATACGAATAATCGCAGACTTGGATTGCCATAAAATTTAATATTTCTCAATTTAAACATTGTCCTTCAGTTAAATATTCGAAACTTTACTCATAGCGATGTGGAACAATACTATACGAAGCCCGTTCGTAAGATTCGCCTCGCGACGCTCTCAACGATCGCTCTTTCATTGAAGCAAGTGCCTATAGGAGAGGGGATTATCGTTGATTTGTTAAAGCCGTAGAGGTCTGGAGAAAGCAGACTCAACTGGAGTCGGTGGAGGGGTCTAGGATTTAAAATTTGGCGAGCAACAAGCCTCCGTGGCGCAATTGGCTAGCGCGTTCGGCTGTTAACCGAAAGGTTGGTGGTTCGAGCCCACCCGGGGGCGATTTATTTTGCCATCGATTGCTAAATCAACAAATACCCGGACAATCCAGTTGACCGAATCATTTTTGTAAATTTATATACCGAGAGAGGACAGCATTCAGGAACCATTATGAACGTGCACAATACCACGCAGCGTATTCTTAATTATTCTCGTATGAAATTCAATGTATTCTATGCAATTTTGCAAATATTACGATAAATTTACGGTAGTTGTGTGTCTCACAAAATAAATGATTGTTAGCAGTATTTTTGGTTAATCATGTGCTTTTATGACTCGCAAATATATACTTTGAATATATATTTGGTAATGAAAATATATAGTTCGAAAATGTTGTTTGTATATTTATAGTGTACCCAATTCGTAATTGTTAGAAGAAGTCAAATGATTGTAATATTTATTTGTCTTTTTAACGAACCTGTAAATACAACGTTTATGTAGCTATACCTGTGTAACTATACCTTCGTGTTTTATAGAACATCATATTTTGTAACCATTAACATTCACGCGCTATTTCATCTGAACTGGCACAATCGTGTACAGCTGATCGTATGTAGATTTGTGGATAAATGGTTATGCATGATTTTACATGATCTCATAGATTTTCCTCAATAGTCGTGAATCATCGTATTTATGATCTTGCACAATCCGATGATATATTCAAAGGGTTTTCAAACGCCTTTATCAGGAAAATATTGTTGTTTTTAATAATTATAATTCATATTTTTGACGAGATGTTATACGAAGTGAAATATTGATGTGCTTATAGACATAATTGCAGGTGTAAACGATGAAAATATGCTTTTTACTTTTAATTAAGAATATTTGAATTTCGCAAAGAGACAAGGCAAGTAATATAATATAACTAGAAAACGGAGAAAAATGCAGACATTTTTAAATTATTCTCTTCTTATTCCTTTTGAATTACTACGTGTTTTTGATATCCTCAGTCGACTATTCTGCAAGATTTTATTTTTATACTCAGGATGACTAGTATGACTAAAATTCTCAAAAAATAAACAGCCGTTAAAATTCAAGTTATACGTGTCTTCACAATGTCTCTCGTACATAATAGGTCATTAAACGCCGTAACCACTTTAAGCAATTCAAGGGAATAATATTTTCAAGAATAACATTGGATATTGTTAAACAAACAGCAGTCGAAAATTCCTTTCCTTATAAAGCTAATATGCCATTCATAGTTTCAATTTAAAATAATGAAAAAGTCAATCCGCTCTGAAATGCGTCACGAGCACGTGGTGCGGCATAGCAGACGAAATTACATAAGGCGTTCTTCTGGCGCTCTTCGCTTGGAGAAACAGCAACTGGAATGTGGAGGGAGTATCGTGAGAGACGAGAGCGCGTGAGTAATTCAAAACCCAAACGCAAGATGGCGAAAGTACAAAGAATCGTTTCTCGCAACTAAAGTAGTCGAGTTCAAGATACAAGTACGGATATAAGAACAAGAAATAATTGTCTTCAGTAGGGTCATTACTGATCCACTTAGCAGATGATGATCGTGGGAGATGATTGGTGATTAAAACGCACTCCTAGCGGTCGAATCGCAACGACTAGCTAGTGACCATGCTGATGCTAATCTGAAGACCGCCCCCCCAAAACTCTTAAATAATTCAAAATAAAATTTTCTTTTAAGTCGCATAATATGCAAAATTATCGATTATTCCGTTAATCTTAAACGATTTTAGTCAATTAAGACCACTCGGAATCATTGAGTTTTTAGTTATATTCTTAATATAATTATACCAAATTAATTTACGAGTTTGTTTAAATTCTTAATTTATTAACTTTTTTTTAATAATAAAGTTCTCTAATTTTTTTATAAAACCACATGTTCTGTAAAAAATTGGAATCGATTGTAAATAGAAATCAAAAGTGACCTCGTTGTTATTGTGAACAAAAGAGAAAAATTTGCAATAACGATAATCTGTCTTTAAAATATAGATCATATCTTTGAAACTATTAGTTCAATACTTTTTTACAATAATTTATGGTAAAGAAATACAATCGTTTCGAACAAAATTAAGTATTAAAATCATAATATGATTAACTGCAAAAAGGATGTTCATGTAAATGTGAGCAAAATTTCTTTATTCAGTTGTTCAATTAAATCTTACAAAGCCATCAGCGGTAATATTTTAAACTATATTCAAGTTATTGTTATAAGCCAACGTTCATTACGCTATAGACTATAATAAATATTATATAACGAACTGTGCGACGTTAAAATCTGCTCCCGATAGCAACAGCAATATCGTAGATAGTCGTATGTTCTTTAATGTGCTCAACATTATTAAATGTGTATTTTTAAGAAGCAACATATCACCTTCTGGCTTCGTGGTTGGAGGAAAAGACAGCACGATTTCGAATTAAAGAAATGAGAAAATAAATATTATTTCTGCTTCTAATCCAGATAGAAATATACATAAATACTTTAATGAAAAAATAATAACGTTCATAATATTATTATTTTGCAATGAAATAGTCGTTCCCGACAATCAAAGCTTGAAATTTGCAAGAAAATTTCACGTCTCTGTAATTCAGCGCAGTTTTTATTTTCATATTTGTACATCATTCCATTATAACATATTTTTTAATTAAAAATATGATTGCTACTATTTGAAAAACAGTCAATATCTCTGCAGATATTTTAATATTAAAACTTTACTCCGTGTAAAGACTTTAATTTAATTTCTTTCAATAAATTCATCTCTTAAAAGCCTCATCGAACTCGATCAAACAAATTACGTCAAACGGATAAATAATTTTAAACTCATTCCTCTCGATTCAAAGTGAAAAAGATGTAAACCATAACGAGAATCGAGCACGACTGAAAGAGTTAGGACTTATAGAATGGGAATGAAGGCAAATAGTCACACCTGTAATTAAAAAGAACTTTTCACTTTTTGCTGGTGCACAGTAGTGCTATTTTATCAAAGTAAAAAGACTCTAGAGGGTTCGCTAAATAAATTTTTCCGTTAAATAGCCTCTGGTCTCTCTGTACGGGTTGCTGAATATTTCTCTCTTTTTTCGAAACTTTCGATCCAGTCCAATGAAAAAAGGTAGTCAAATACACAGCAAAAAAAACAGAACAAACAAGCCACGTTGAACGAGAATTCAGCGTGAACTTACGTTATAGAGGAATGAAAATTGATTTACAGAGCGCATTTGTTATCGACGTTTTATTTATTTCTGTAGCACGAGAGTAGCTTACTGCAGAAAGACCACCGACAAGACTTGAATCTTTAAAAAGTAGAAAAGTGGAGTTTGACGTTTGGCCAAAAGGCTAATAAGGCACTTGTTGTACAGTAAAGGGTGCAATTAACAATGCACGACCACCGATAATTAGTCCCGGAGACGAGGCTTTTTACTCGTTAAAAGAAAGACCCTAGCATTTGGTTTATTTGAAAGACAGACGGATATATACCGTCGTAGTTGTTGTGAACGAAGTTGCTTGTCTCGGAGGTTCTATTTTCGAAAAAGAGCTTTCTTTGTTCATCCATCTCTCTGTCTCTCAGCGTATATTTGTTCAATTTTAGTCGGCCTTTGTTATCTCAAACAACTATAGAAGATACTTAAGAGATAGGACAATTTGAAGGTAATGCGGAACGGCTTAGAATTGGGCACTTCTAGTAGAAATCTTATGCAAAGTATTTTATATTTTTCATTACATTTTGCTTTATAATTAGAAGACTTTCGTGTATATTGACTGCATCGATAAAAGTACTCGTGATGTAATGAAATACGTACATCTGTATCGAAAATTGACCTGATTTATAACCCACTCAAAATATTTTCAAATCGTCTACACTACAAAACTCCGCGAGCACGTGATTTATTACTAAAATTAGTGTCTCTAGTGGTAAATGAGTAACTCGACGTGAAATTTGAAAATTCACAAGAGTATGATGGAGAAGATGACAGTACAGAAATGATTTATGTCTTTTATACTCTAATTAGGTGAGAAGTTGCGCTCGAGAAGAGAAAAATTATAAATAAGGGGATCTGAAGTCAGTTAAAAATTCAAATTATACGTTTCCAGCTTTTATTCGAATATCCACTTTAATTGAGTTCGATTAACGTAAACAAATTCGACGTAATAAAATGACGCATAAACCGAATAGAAACAAAGCTAAATATGTCATGTTTTTTTCAAATATTATGATTTGTATTACTGATTATAAAGGAATTAATTTTTTTTATTCTCTATAATGTGTGGTGAAATTTGAATTTTTAATTGACTTTAGACCCCCCTTACACGACTACGCGATGTTTGAGCGATTAATCATCCTTAATTAGTCGCTGGCACAATCAATAACTTAATGCACGAGTGAACCCTTGCGTAAAATTTATATTCCTCCTGACCGCACACAGAATTTAACACGTTAATTTTTCAGGTATCGGAACTTTGCGTCGGGGTCGCAATAAAGTCGATATAACATTATCGATAAGAGTTATGAAAAAATTGAGAACAACGAGTAATTTCAAAAGGGCAGCCTGTAGAATAGCAACGGAGTTACTACATCTTTTCCGTGTATATTCTTCACAACTCCTAGCAAGGTGTTAGCCCATTTTTTGGGTTGAATCTTCGAGACTTTTTCTCTTTCCGTTGCAGAGAGCAGCTCGTTTGCGTCTCTCCAACTGCACCTGTTACCAAGCTACTTCGGTTCTTGTTTTTCATTTCTCCTTTTTCGCAAGCAGACGAGGGCGTCTATAAAGGTACTTTTATTTCTCTCTATCGATTTTCCGTATTTTTGTCTTCTCCTTGCGCAAATGGTGCACATCATTATGCCTCGTTATTGCGCGTAAATGTAGGATAAATCTTTCGGGTTTATTGTGGAACTTCTGCTTATGAAGTCAAACGAGCAACAGTTTAAAAGATCGACGGCTTGGCTTGAGAATAGTATATTTTGAAAGTTGTTTACTTTTATCACGAGGATTACGCGTATCGGATAATCCTCGTTTAATCAGGTTAAATTTAAACTCCAATATTATACTCAAGATTAATATCGATATACAAAGCACTTGACAAGATAAATCGTTTTAAACTTGCAGTATTTCGACGGGCCAACTATTAATCCATCGTTGCACTCTCTCTAGAACTAGTTTCAAAAATTACTTCACACCGCACGAAAGCTCCTTCGATGTATTAAGATCATTTTTCCCTCCAAGCAAGCAGAGCCAATCTGGCCAGTGCAGGTATATATATATAGACACAACGACAAGCGTGATAAATGCTCGACCTTAAATCTACCAGCGTAAATAAACTAGAACAAGAAAAGAAACAAGCTCTACAATTGCGTTCGTTCTCGTGCACTTGATCGGCGAGTGGAACGCATCCCAGAAAATTAAGGCCGTTTTGCGCACAAACTTTGTTTTCGAAATTTCCCGTCTAGAGAAAGAGAGAAAGAAGAGAAGCACTTTCGTTATATTCTGCGCTGCTCTCACTCTCCATGGAGTATATACCCGATTTAGGCCGCGTTACATGCGCTAGCGAGCGGATGAGCTTTGATCGGTCCATTATTTTAATTGTTGGAAGTTAGTTGAGGGAGCGGCTGTTGTTTTGCTCCAGCTTTTTCTCCTTCACTGATATAGGCAAAGGCAATTACGATTTTTTCGAGCTTTTTTTAGAAGCGGGAAAAATAGCCAGAAACTTTGAACTTTGCACAGATACGGCGATCGCGTTTGGATAATTAAGAATAACGAATAGTTATGAATTCGATATCGACTCGACACCTCTTCGAATAATTGTAAATTATAACGATCGATCTATAATAGATGAAGCTCATCAATAAAAAACACTCAACTCTCTACCGGTCTCTACAAATTCCTTCCGTTCTAGCGCTAATTAAGGAGACTTTCTCTCTTTCTCTTTTTCTCCGGGGGAACGAAAAAAAGTGTCCTGTAATTTATCAGTCCGCTAAAGAAAAGCTGACTAATTATACGCCTCTAGCAGGTTTTTTCGCGAGCAGGATAACAAATATTTTTCACTCTCGAGTCGGGATTAATTTATAATCAACCCGAAGTAATCTCAAGTAAGAGAAAGTTTATCGTGAAAATGATGGACTGAATCGAGTTATTTTAGTGATCAAACTTGTAACGCAATTAGTATTCGATCGATCTCGGTGATCAAGCTTGTGAATTAAAAGTTTTTCCATTTCGATTTGCTGCGCACGTACATATTGAATTTGAATACGCGGAATTGCAAAACACATATGCACTAATCAGAAATTTGAGCGAAAAATCGAGGCTTTTTTAAAGTTCCAAAAAAGGAAAGGAGAATTTCGAAGTTTTAAATTAGTCGGGTGTTAGTTCGTTTAGCGCGAAAAGACCAACTCTTGAATTATAAATTGCTGTTCGTAGACTCACTCAACGTATTTCGTTAACCCCGTTTACACCCCTTTGATATTTTAATTTTCTCTTTCACTCTCTTCTGCACACTCACATACATACACTCAGATACACTCACGTACACTCACTTCTGAGATCGTTTTTTCCCGTAACATTCTTTGATAGCGTCACAATCGAATAAGTCTGGAAAAATTGATCAAACCGGAGTATGACCTTCTTTTCTCATACGGTTTATTTATATTTCATCCCTCACCCTTCAAACCCTTGTATTGTTTGCTCGAGGCGATAATCTTGCCTGCGTACGTTTCAATACATGAAAAGATCACGGACAAGGGTATGTATGATTAACTTGTATACGAACGCGTATACACACTGTATTTTTAGCTATAATTTTGTTTCAATCTTTACGAGAAAATTGCTCCACTTTGAGAGAATTTTCTGTATCAGCATCTTCTTTTTTTAACGACGTTGTCGTTCTGTGGTTAAAATGAAGCTTTGTATAAAATTAAGTAATTATTGTTGACAGTAGAAATATCTTGTTCGAGCGCACAGCGTTGTATTATGGAACGAGAACTATTGAAATAGCCGTACGTCAATAAGGCATCAATTTTCCGGAACGGGAAAAGAGAAGGGGTCGCTTTCCTCATCCCCCAGAATTCGTTTATATTCGATTTACCGCGCGCTCGAGAATTTGAAAACGCAACATCGTACTAATTTATACGTTTGCCCAAATCCGAGAGAAGAATTAAATTACGCGAATTATAAGTTATTTACCAATTTCATGTTTTGCGTATTTAATATTTAAAAGTCAAGTGAATCATTGCTTATCGCAAAATTACGCTTATTTATAATAATACGTATTTGTATATATATACTGATTTTGATCAGTTCTACTGATATTATTGAGCCTGAGAATCGATACAGCGTCGAGTGCCACGCGATCCCTTGCAAATATTAAGATTCTTATCGATTTAGCTTTTAATATATTCATTACATATTTTTAACGACTCATTAACATACACCGGAAGCTTATTGCGCTCGCAAGTTGCGACGAAAAAATTGTAAGGTCACATTCATTTTTTAATGTTTATTCTAGCTGTCATTATGGTAATTTCGACCTGTCTCTAATATAACAGCCATTCATTATTAATATAATATTTTGAAATATTATAAATCAGAGACCGCATAAAATAAGGTTTTTAAAATTAATGAGAAAATATCACGTTATATTGAACTTTTCTTACAATCATGTAATTGAACTACCTCCGAGAAAAATATTTTCAACGATGTATATCTCAACCAAATTCCTCAACCCTACGAGACTATAAATATTCTCCGTAGTCACGAAACAGCTCAAACTACCGGACAAAAATTTCTGCCGCATTAAACTATCCCTACTGCGAAAAAAATTCGCATTCCATCGACCCATCGAGCTCTCGCTACCGCAACTCGAACAATTCCCATTTTCGCGCCAATAAAATCCGCATCCCTACGGGAAAATGTGAATTAGACGCGCTCGATTAAGCTTCAGCCGTCGTTAACGAGCGCTCGATTTTTCGAAAAAGCAACGGCTGCTTGGGGTGCATTGCATTGCCATCGATATAGCTATAATGTGAAAGCTACGTAGGCGTGTCGCAAATTCGCGCCCGATAAAATCTCGCGTTATCGAGCTGTGGTTAATTTCATTCCGGTATACCATAGTTTGTAACTCTGTATATAAATGCGGAACTGCGAAGATTTTCGTAATGTAGAAAACTAAAGTGCTCCGCTATTAGCGAAGAATTTTGTAAACAAGAAATTAAATGATTGAAATTCGACTACCATTTCCAGTCTATGCCGGTGAGGAAGAACATAATAAATTATCTTCGGTGAACTTCTACTTTGAATGTAAGCTTAGGAAATATTGAATTTAAAGAAAAAAAACAAACGATAGACTTTAAAATATAATTTTTTTTGTTGAAAAACGCTATTACCTCTAGCGTTTTCCGCTCTCGGTTCTATATGTGTGATCTACTTTTTTCGTAAGAGGTATACAAAAGGCTCATGCATATTGATCTTTATGAAAATCGAACCGCAGTGTTTCTTCTTTCGGAATTATTAAACTCTGTTCGATTCGTGCTCTAAAAATATAAGAAAACTGAGTCAAGCGTAAAACTGATCAAAAAAGAGAAATTATCTTCATCTACCCTAACGCTCATTCGCAGACTCGCCCTTAATGTTGGAAAAGTAGAATCAAATTTCAAGTTTGTGAGATTCGGAAAGCCCAGTATTATTTCCCCCTACATTCTCACTTCATAATTTCTACCCACGAAGTAGGGTCAGTATCAGACACAAGAAAATCTCAGGCATCGTACCGCGTGTGATGTCAAATCGAATATATCCTATTGCTCGTGACCCTCTTCTATATATTAAGAAATGTGTTAACGTAAGGGAATGCGAAAAATTGCGACGATGGCGTATCGATGCCTCCATTTCTCTCGGTCTGTCTTTCATTCTACCAACGTCTTTTCGATGGTCTAAGTCCTTTTCTTTCGTAAAGTGATATTTCTCGATTCGTCTCTCTCTCTCTCTCTCTCTCTTAGTTTCTCGAATTCGGTATCATCGGGATCTACATTACAAGGCAAATACTTATCGAGAATTCGTTTCGTCCGCGTAAGTGGGGCATTTGTCAAAGAATATTATACGTATAGCAATAATAAAAGAAATGATGATAAATTGTACAGTTGGATTATTAGACGATGTATATTACATTCCGATTGTCCACATTATTAACAGAACGATTTATAAATAGCTAAGTTCCCTTCCGTTCGCCTTAGCCGCATCGACCTGTCATGAAAATTTCAAGAAGTAAGCTCTCGTCCATAGCAGAGCCTAAACTCTGCAAAAAACACACGTAGGTACGTGGTTTGCAGGCCAAGCCGCAATAGAGCAGAAGATAGAAGGAGAGAGTGTAGCGGCAGTGAAGTAGAAGATGCTCCTTCTTCGTTCTCGAGAATCAGAATCCGAGAGGCGATAAATTTTCCCCAGCGAGCATGTGCATATATACGTCCAAAGGGAGGTCTACTGCTGCTACAGCCGCCGTAAAAAATCTGATATCAGAGAGTGCGCCAGCGGAGTATCAGTTTATGGCAAGAGAGAGAGAGAGAGAGAGAGAGGGGTCGCTCTGCAAATTGCCAGAGCGATATGTTTCGGTACTTGAACCCGGATGGGTTTGATTTTGAATGATTGATTGTGTTTGCGAACAAGAGCTGTTTAATCTACGTATATATATATATATATATATATATATTCGTATTTACTTTATGCTTTTTATGCGTACATTTCGTTTGAATTTAAAATACCTAAAAGTTTGTTAAAGGAAAAAAAACTTTTTAACTACGTAAGAAATTTCTCGCAAGAGGTATCTAACATGCCCCGAGCGCTTCACACGTTCTACGCTATTTGGTAGGCTGATGCACGAAAGACGAGCGCTCGTATCCGCGTCGCCGACGGAAAAGAGCTGCACGACTTGACGAGCAGTAGTAGCAGCATCAGCCTCTCCAACTCCTAAAGTATATCGAGGAGAGCATCATAGCTAACGCCGTCGGAGTCTCTCAGGCTCGTTAGAGAGGTCAGCGTCAGCTCTTATCGCTCAACAACCGTGTTATATGGTTCGCGCGGATTTCCTTCGGTTATCTCGTCGCCGTCGACTATCTCTCTTCCAAAATCGAAGTGGCTTTGACGAGATACTCAGAAGTTCACTGTCATGAAGTATGTGAATATGTGTAACTTTGGGATACGAGTAGAGGTGCTGATGCAGAGGAAAACTGCTTTATGATGGTTGACAACTTGACAGGAAAATGGTTAGAACGAGTCCGTTGGAAGGAATTTAAAAAATTGAAATCTCAAAGTTTAGCGAAGATGTGCTGATTTAATAAAAGAAGACATGTCAATAAACACACGTTGAATATTGGATAAAATGAATTCGCGTTGCCCAGCAAGTTACTCATAATAACGTACCGTAGATTATAAATTATAATCTTCGCTCAGATAAATTATAGTTATCTTCTAAAAAATCTTTCCCCCAACTTACAGCTGGTTAATTACTCCTCGGAATGCCATTTACATTCATTACTGGAGGCAAAGTAGCCCAGCGCGTACAATACTACAATAGCATAATTATTCGCGTCTCTTCGAGAGAGCCAAAAGTCGTACCGACAGCATTTAGCCACCGCCGTCGACTCCAAATCCAAGTAACTTCATTCGGAATTCAAGACAGAAGGGGTGGGAGACTAGAACTCGCCGACGAATAGTTGGCGAAGATCTGCGAGTAGCGTGAATTTACGGGAATAATTTGACGAGGGATATAGCTAAAACGAGCAGAAATGTAGGTGAGAAATAAAAATGGAAAAGAATAAGTAAGTATAAGAACCATCCAAGAAATCTTTACGATAACGCCATATCGCGTGACAGTTGATCATCTCGTCCCGTTCTTTTCATGTTTTTTTCCCTTCGTCGTTTATCTATCTGTATATTTGCGGCTTATCGCTCGTAAATAACGCGCATAACTTGCCGAGAGCTACGTTGCACTTATGTCAGTGTTTCTTTACTCTTGAAGAATGAATTTTTTTTATTCGTGTGCCTGTTGATGAGAAAAGAGATAATCGAAGGTACACGGTTGACAACAGCTGATATGACACGCAAATTTAATATGCACTCGATTTTAATGGAAGCTTTCAATGCTGCATACATAACACCGTGTTAAAGCGTCAAGTGTTTCCCGAGTGAAGAACCATTAATCGATACACATAATTACCTTCCATAAGCTTGCAAAGAAAAAGTTATTATAAAAAGAGTATTAAGAGAAACAATCGGTTTCGGTAGTAGATCTCAGTATTCGAAAAACGGTCGCTCCTCTCGATCTTCGATGAAATCACAACTTCAGCGTCAAAACGTTTCGTATTGCAAGTATCGCAGCGGTACTTAAACAGAAATTCTTTGACCGTTTGATATCGGCAACTCAATCCGAAAGTATTATCTGTTAAAGGGACACGGGTCTGTGCTGTGCTCTCTACGTCTCTTACGCGTAAATAGATGATCGAGATAACGAGAGTGAAAAAGAGATCTGTCCTCGCTTTCGTTCCTCGAATACTCTCACGCGCGAGCGCGAGAGAAAGTTAATTAACTCGTTAATCCATCGTGATTGCTTTGCGATCTGCTCTGTTCAGCTGAAACTTTTATAGATATATATATACCTTTAGGACCGTTAAAAGGGGAGCGAGAGGTTGAACTTCCGCGCTAGAGTATAACTCGAAAGCTCGATGTATCCCCTCGAGCGATATTCTGCTACCTCGGCTTCTATTCTCGAGCTGATGCTCATCTTTTTTTTCTTTCTCTTATTGGAATTCCAGTTGCTTGCATAGCCAGGAATAAAAAGCGAAAGCTAGTTTTGTACTACCCCCCGAGGGATGGATTAAATAGCGAATGACTAATTTTCTCGGCGCTATTATGAAGAAGCCAGCGCTATGCTTGTAAACCGTCTGTGAATATTATAATCCGCGGTACAAAAAAATTTGCTTTCTAACATTAATTTGCATAAAGAAAGTACTGTCGGTACACAAATGAATAGTTTCATAATTGGCCTAAAAAGTTATAAAACTTGCTCAAAAGTTATTCGTAGATAATTGAACATACATTTTATACATGACTTGTATGTTCAATCAGCGTTAGTGCTTCTGAGAAGTGAATTATAAGACCTTTTCTAAGAGCACGCGACGCTTTAAAATTGTACACGCAGCTTCTCCTTACAGACGAATTATCGATTAAGTTTTTCGCTTCGAGAGCAAAGTACAGCCATCTATAAAAGCCAAGAATTAATCTCTCTGTAGTGTTCGGTAAAACGTAGTAAAGTTACGTTATCATCGTCAGCTGTAAAATATTTATTCGCTTTCTTTTTTTTTATCTCATCGTCAGAAGCTTTGCATATAATACTATGATTACTCCCTATAGATCAAACGGAATTCCTAATCATAAATTCTCTATCGAGCATGCGAACCACCATCTCTCTTTCTTTTCTTTTTAACTCTGACTCGAGAATACTACGACAGCCCAAGGAAATCCATTTTCCTCTCCGTGTTAAGTCGTTCCGAACCACTCACCTTTTTCCCTTTCAGATAAGGGGTGAAATTTTCGTGAAAACGATCTGGGGGAAAAAATCTTACATCAAACGAGAAAGAGCGAAAATGAAAAGACTATATATTTCATTCGAATTCAGAATAAAGAAAAGTTTTGTTTCCGCGTGCTTCATAAGTATCTACAAATTTCAATGGATGGATCAAAATTGTTCCACTTCTCGGTTCAGACTTCTCTTGCCCGCATAATTGCTAACAGTAATATCTTCTACAGCCGATTCGTAGTTATCCTCGCTATCCTAAAAGAGTTCGATTCAAGAGAAGGATAAGCTTTCTACTTCCGGAAACTCAGCTCGCGAAAATTAATCACAGCACACGACTTGCCGGACGCAGCGACGATCGAGAGCGAGAAAGATTAACGAGCAGTCCTTTGACGGCGCAGATTATCAGAGCCACTCTGCTACGTCAGTCGGTTGGAGGCTTTTTTTTCATTAAGTCTCTCTATCTCTTTCCAGGCCTATCTGTCTTTTCTCAACTCCGTAAGGATCAGAGCTAATTTCTGGGAAAGCCAATCACGCTGGCTCATTTTTATATACTCACACAAGTACACACACACACAGCCACACAAGGATGTTCTTTCGACTACGACTCTGCGGATTTACTCTTGTTGTTTTATATAAGCTCGGCAATTCACGATTGATTTATCATGCGCTCCACGTAAATACACGCGACAACGTCTACGTGCTCACTTGCATAAAAAAAAATGAAGGATGGACAAACGTGAGAAAAAATATATGCACACGCACGCCCACGTCGTGCGTCCTTTACGGCTGCTGTAATATTTTTTTTTCTTTAGTTTCGTTCGCTGCGCGCACGAGGTTACGGTAAACAAGGGCTGTCTTATCCATGAACGATATCTGGGTCATTCGCCTTTGACAGCTTCGAGCGAAAGTGAGAGAGAAAAATACTCGACAATTGAAGCGTTTCTTCAGTGTCAGTCTATGAATGTGTACATTCAAATCAAATACAAGAAAATCTTCGCGATGAAGGTATACAACGATTACACCATATACTTTGAGATTCAAAGGTAATCGAGGATTACAATAGTATTTTATAATATTATAACTTACGCTAATATGTCGAGCAGTTCTGTAGAGTTGGATGCGGTTATCACCTGTAACAATTGAAAAAGAAATCATTTACTAATGTAGACTTAAAATTAAGCCACGTGCATATAAATAATTCGGAACTTTGTAATCGAAAACTCATTAGTAAAGACACATCGAACGGATCCTATTTTTCTAGTTTCTAGGTGACTCCTAAGTAAAAAGATCCATTTATTCGTCTCAGCTTGTCACTTTGTTTTTATGATCGAAAACGCAAAATAAGTTTCAAACGATTTGTTGACACTTTTGTGTCGGCAGATTGTGCTATTTTTCATTAAGTGTAGCATTATTATTATCTTGATAATCTTATGTATACAACTGAATAGTATAATAAACCGCAGATTTAACTTTAAAAAAAATGTCGGGAGATTAGATTGGACAAATAGACAGGCCTAGGTCCTTTTTTCTTCAAATGACAATTTTTTGGTTTAAGATCAAATGCTTCTATTGGTTGTTAAACATATATATATATATTAGTTAATGACGTTTTCTTAAAAAAAAACCTACTGGTTGAAAAGTTATAAGCATTTGAATATCTTTTGGCTTCTAAAAAGTCTTTTTTGAAATGCCTGTAACTTTGCACTCGAACGATGTTTTAGAATATGTTTTTTATTGAATGCTCTGTAGTCCTACTTAAATTTTATATGTTTTATGTTAGATTTAATTATTTGGTACTTTATATACATATAAATATGAAAACGTGTACACATAGGCAACAACATAAATCAAATATATGGTATGTAAAATAAACTATTCAGCTTTCCTTAAAAAAAAAGAATTAACAAAAAAGGTCAATTGTGTAAAAAGTTATAAGCTAGCGTGTAAGCAGATAACATGTAAATTAACTTCCGAGAAGTAAAAAAGTTGTATGAGCTTGTATGATATTTGATAAAAGTTAGTCATTCCCAATACAAGTAGAAGAATTGATCCGAATGAAAAATAAAAATACTTTTTAAGCCTCGTCCGAGAGGAAAGTTCTATCTGTTTAAAAAAAATTACACAAAATGTGTATTTTAAAATCGTCTGCGATCCCGATGACACAAATAACTTTTTATTCGAGCATCAAATATGCACTATCATTTTTATACCTAAGCTCTTTAATCGTACTTTGAAACAAAATTTTAGTTAAGAACGCAGGGACAAGCTGAAAAGAATGTGTAAAGGGCTTATTTACTCGGAAGAAACCCAGAAACCAGGGTAATAGAGTCCGGTAATAGGAACCAATTGTTTCCTGTATTTTGGGGATTTACTCACATAACAGTGGATATTTGCGGGTTAATAAACGTTATTGCGGCCGAGGAAATCAAAATTTGGGAATGATACGGTATACAACGTTTGATTTATGCGATTCATCCTGTGCTTATAACTTTTTTCATCAAATTCACTTTGGTGAGTGTGTTGAATCGATATTCGCAATGTATTAGCTCATTTATAACTGAAATTATGACTGAAAACATACGCAATCGCATTATCATATTTTCGCAAGTTACATCCTACACACACAAAATTTTTCACTTTGGGTAAATATATGTTTCGTCCTAAAATATTTATAATTTTCCTTCTGGGTAGTATGAGAATTTTTCTATTACTATATTCGTAAATTATTACTTTTTATAAAATCTATACTGTTTTCCAGATGTTAATTTCTCCGAATGCTCATAAATTTGTTCTCGACAGATGTGTTTGGAAAAGAATATTTTGAAAATATTATAAGCTGTGTAGTTCTACATTATTTTCATTTATCATATATCCTATTTTATTATTCAGTTTACTATGCATATCCTTTTAAAACATTAAATGAAAGTATTTCTCAATACATTAATCAAATATGAAAATGTAATATAATTTTATAGATGAAAATAAAGTAGAGCTATATACGACTGTTACTGAATTTAAAAGCTTCTTTAAAATAGCGTACGTGTAAATAATTCTTTGAAGAATTGAGATCTTAAATATCATTTACATTGTCATATGCTTTTCAATCGAGAGATTATTTTGATTTGTATTCTTGGAAATTTATGAAAGAAAAAAATGGAATCCGTTAATACTTATTTGCAGGTCTGTAACAATGATTTATCGTTTGTTTGGTTATTTGATTTTACATATCTGATCTGAATAAACATCAGTTTAATTAATAGAAGCGCATTTAGTATTCTTCTTTCCTATGTTTACGATATAAAATGATTAAAAAATCGGGTCAACCATTTTTGCGATTTGGCCATAAAATCCGTGTGACAAGCTATAATTCGTGAGCTCTGCATTTTTTTACTCGGGAAGCTCCTACAAACCAGAAAAATAGGGTTCGGTCGGTGTATTAACGGAAAAAAATTTCGATTTGTAGGTATCGAATTGTTGTCTCCCATATTTCGTAGATTCGCTTATATTTGATGTGCATTGTCGCGGTTAGCCATGGCCTAATTATCATTCGGTACCGAGAGCAGTTGATGTAATTGAAATCGTTGGGATACATTATTATGCCTTGAAATTCAAATGAAATTGCAATCGAAATGGGACAGTATATACTATACATTAAACAGGATGTAATGACTACGCGAACTAAATATTTGAATCTATACAGGTATATAGTATTATTGTATTCCGAAATATTTTAAATTATTCTTTAAGTGTGCTTACAGATATACACGTATTAATTGAGCAAGTTAAACTCCGTTGGATAGACTAATGAACTCCTCGATGAAATGGTGTAGAACTACAAGAGTATAGTTACTAATTCGAAATTCTAACCTCGTATACTCGCGTAGAACTTGACTTACAACGATACCGTCTCGCGCGTCATCTCTCGTCGTTGCGCATATATATATTTATACTATACACATGCATATACTGCAGTTCATACATTGACATTTCCGGTGGTATGTTCTTTGAAAACCCATCGATACAATGTGTTACGAAAATTCCAAATAATCCCTTAAAATTCCAAGCGCAAACCGCGTCAATAGCTCGGTCACACACGGTATAAACCATCTATAATCGATTTTTCCTCGTGCTTTCGACGCTGTAAAACTATGCGCTGTTAAAAGTGCATACAATAAACTACGAAACAATGTGCAACTTGACCAAACCTCACAGCGTTATAATGCTGTTCTGAAGAGGTCAAACAAAGGATGGTACTAACACGCACGCCTGTCTGCGCGTTATGCGGAGCGCGTTGGCTTTGAAAATATTTCGGCGGGAAAAGCTTGAATTTCAATTGTCCATTCGTTCGTTTGCTGTTGCTTCACATATAGACTTTGATAGTGGATTCGACATTTGTTGACCAAAACACTCGATCTCGTTGTTTATTAAAGTGAACAAAAATTGAACAAAAAAAGAAGTAAAAATCTCGATGCAATGGAAGCATTACTCATTGGCGGTAAACTTCGAATCCAGAAAAGACACATTTTTCCTCTCAGCACCCCTATTTTCACACGATAGCAGCGAGCGAGCAGCGATAAATAACGCGCGAGCTTTGTAATCCACTGCAAGTAGTCCGAGGCCGGTGTAGCAAACCAGCTAGTTAGTATGTATATGTATATATATATATGTACGCTAAAAGAGAGAGAGGGTGTGCCGTAGCCAGAAATGAAAATCTATGCCTCTGTTTACACGCGGCCTCGTTTGCTCGCCGCCGCCTCGTTAGCATAGATAACAACGGTCTAGCGTCTCCGCCTTTCGATTTCGCCTTCCTTCTTTACTTTTTTTTCTTTCTACAGGGGTGTGTCGCCCGATCGACTGTTAAAGAAAAAGTTTTTTTTCGGCTCGATGATTAATGTTTGCTTTTTTGTTTATGCACGAGTCGCGCACACTGTAATTATGCCACAGTGTACAATTGTGCGATAAGCAAATATCGCGATTGTTTTCGTTAGTTTATTTTGGATCGCTGTATAATGTTATCGCGCTCACCGCTGCGTACGACAAGCAAAATCGCACGGTACGGTAAACTTTTTCTGACCTTTTTTTTTGTTTCATTCATTGTTCATCTATTGTTTTGTGAAAAGTAGCTCGAGGTTAAATAATTTTCGAAAAAAAATATCAACCGAGAGCTGAAGCGCACGACGATCTCTCATATAATACTACGCGGTCGCAGCTGCCGAGTTGAAAACAATTATCTGGGCTTTCGAAATAGAGCTTGAAGAGTTCATTTTCCACCGATAACAAGTGCGCGATTCCACTGGGGCTAGCTCTTTCGAGGTTTAATTAGGTGGATACGAGAGAGCCAATCTTGGCCGATCGCTCGTCGTTTGCCAAGCCGCCGCCGGCAGTGTTCTCAGTACGGAGCTTTCGAACAGAATAGAAAGTCGCGGACGTTAGGTGTCTTTAAAAAAAGGGAATATTTTAAGGAGGTGTCAATCTCTGAATAGGCTATATGAGAAGGATGCGAATTTTATGAGCTGCTAGACTTTTGGAAACAAAAGAAATGTCAAGAGTGAATTTCATTCTCGCGATGTACGAAATTATGAGTCTCGAACGATAAATAGATAAGCTTAACAAAGCCGAGTCGTGACAGACAGTGATTGCAGATTTTTATTAAACCTGGCTCCTCCAGCTATGAAACAAAGTTTTTTCTTTATTCCCTCAACCGACAGTTCCATCCAATTTTCAGTCGAAGTATCCAGCATATCTTGTATAAGTCACGATGAAAGCTCGGGGAAATAAAACGCACTTTAAATGCTAATTCATGTTATAATTGTTACGAAGTTCGAACTCAAAGCTTTGTCGGTTAAAGTCTACCAATTTCAGAATTTTGTGCTTTCTATCAATTTCATTTTTTAATGTATTATTATCTATGATAATGTTTATAATCTGTTTACAGAGAACCAAATCGTTTTGTAAATAAGCCCGTAATATAATTGAACTGCAGTTATATTATTATTTGCTTCGCTTTAGTCAATTGCCATCTACACAGTGCAGTAAATTAAATTAAAATTTCATAATTTTTATAAAGTGAACGATGTTTCGGTGTACGAAGTGCAATATATTAAATGGTAAAATAGTTAAAAGATACAGATATTTGTAGATACTTATTTACGTAGCTTTTAACTATATACTTTCAACGATATACTTGCAAATAAAACCTCCCACAGACTTTAGATCCGTATTCAAATAATTACAGTAAGCGGAGAACCACTATAATTATCATCTATTCAAAGGCAAGAAAAAAAACCATAAAGAAACAGATAGAGCAAGTACCCGACTCAAAGTAGAAAGAGATTGAGAGAACAAAGGAAATCTCTCTTCAGAGAAAACCGAGTGAGATAAAGCCAACGGCTTCCAGCACGACGTAATTTTTGCGTGGACCATTTAAGCTCTCTAGGACAAAAATTAATGGGAGCTCACCTTCGCACTCGATAAGCACTACTTGGGTTCCTTTGAGGTCTACCTGTGGCGTTGTGGCCAGTTTTCCAGCTCTCTGCGTGCATTACTCTCCGTATTTTAGGTGTTTACTTCGCTCTAAGCTGCAGTACCTTTTAGCTTTTCGAAATATCCGCGACAGCGTTTTCAAAGTAGTGAAATCTCAAATGTTAATTTCCCACAACATCAGTTGCAATAGTTTCATACTCTGTAACCGTGTGTACATAAATTAATTTCGAAGCAAAGAAAGCTCCCGACTGTAAAGGTTTCATTCGTCTCTGTTATATAAAAAAAGGATGAAAAGAAAAAGAAATCAACGGATCCAAACACACGAAGATCTCATTACTATTCCATACATAAATTTATATCCCTTCGCTTTTCGCGAGAAAACTTTCCTGTGTTTTTCACGCGGTCTTGACTTGCAAACGAGAAATCGCTTTTTAGAAGCTCATTTAATACATATGGATGCATTCGTAGGAACTTTGTAGGAAAAAATCTGTCGACGTTTATATAAATACAGACGAGCGGGTGAGCCTCATGAAATTTTCAAGCGGTTAACGCCGATTTATCGGCTCCGAAACGAAGACCAACAAAAAATACGAGTATAAAAGTATGTTGATGCTGCCACAGTCCAAACTCATCGCAATAGAAATGAAAGTCGACAATTAAACGATATTCAATACGAGCAATCTGTACTGTCATCTATTTCCGAAACTGAAATATATTTCTCGTCAACCGTTAAAAATGTCAGCAATGAAAATCAGTAATTGATGATCAGTCATCAACATCCGCTATGAACGAATGTATTTCAATTAAAAAAGGTTCATATTCACACATAGTAAACAAAATGACCGTGTTCTAAAGATAATCCATATACGATGAGTCTAAGATTTATGAAATGAGTTTTGATCTTGTTAAAAAATTCTCTATCCCCTTATATACGCTCCGTTATGATATCGAATAAACATCTAATAAAGGAACTATAACATAAAAAAGAAATCAGAACATAAACAAGGAAGACGAAAAGTAAAAGGTAGCGTGTTGAGTAGAGGTGTCAGTAGGTCAAACTGTCCCCAAGCGTACCGGCACACGGTTGTCGCATAAAAATTTCCGCTGCAGTAGTAGAGAGGAACTCGGAAATTCAGAACCGAAGGACTCGTGCACGACTATGTAAGTACAGCTGCGTTATGCTTATGCATACGCGAATATATGTGTCTCTGCTTTATTTCGCTAGGGCAAAGCGCAACCGCGTTACACTTCAAAAGGGTGGATATATACGTGGAATAAGGAATTACCACCACTGCAGTATTCCGTATATAACTTTTTTTTCCTTTTCTTTCATATTTTACAACATCCCAGAGTAGCAGAGAAAAGTGTGTGTGCTTTTTTTTAAATTACATAATCTTACGACCGACCGATAGTAAACTGTGTAATAATACGATGAATAACGAAAAAACTGCAACTCACTCGACTGAACTTTCAATCAAAAATTTCGGAACATCAAGCTCCAGCTGATGCTTTTAATAAAAACTTACGTAGCGCGAACGTCCATCGTGTATAGACGTATATATAGAAATGTAATCGAAAAAAGGAACCAGCATCCGAGTCATTTGCCCCATACGTTGGACCGAGAGCGAATCAGAATAAAACTTGAGTCATATATGCGGGTATAGGGGATAGTGCATGTAATACAAGAAAAAAATCTCACTGCTACGGCGAACTCCCTCGACGTAAGTACGTACGTATATATATACAGCTAAAGGAGCTATGAAGAGATAAGAAACCTGGAAAAGAGGAGTCCCCCTCGAAAAATATAATAGAACTGCGACTGCGTCGTCGTAGTCCATCTCGTCCCTCGGGATAAATGAGCAAACGAGAGAAAGAGAGCAAGAATCGAATACCAGATGCCGTACCAAAGTGGAAGCAATTTGCCGCGGTGGAAGAGGAGGATTTTCCTCAAGAGATGTTATAGCGCACGAAATCGCGCCTTGGCAACTCTTTTGACCTGTATACGTCTACATTATACTTCGAAGTGTCTAACTTTCTGTGTGTAATATTCATCGCGACTTTCACGACTGCTATTGAATATTAACAATAAATATACGCAATATTAACAATTATCACATCCAAATAAACAATGTCAATATTAAACATCTATTTTATCTATAATAGCTCCAAAAGTATCCGAGACTATAATGAAATGCGCTCTAGATAATCCTTATCGCAGTTCATCATTTGCAGCTGAATCCTATATTGAATCCTTGAAAAATTAATAGGTTTCGCTCCAAAATTACGCTTCATCGTATATACATGGACAGAAGTCCTTCTAACCCACTTCGCCGATCTTTGATTCTACATGCCCATTTTCAATTATAACCGACATATTTCAATAACCCAATAACCCTTTAGATTTATTCAGCGAAAAAGTACTTTGTTAGCCCGCGTAAAACATTCAAAGGCATAAAAGAACACTCGCCGAATATAAATATTGAAGGAGTGTCATTGTGTTGTAAACGCGAAGTTTGTTTTGCTAACGTCGAAACACTTTTGACGAGGTATATATATAGGCTTTGAGAAACATAACCATCAAGCGTAATTACCAGAGCTCTATTGTTATTTCAGAAATGTGTTATTCCAGAATCAATGAAAACTATGCTAAAATGTACTTTCATTATTTTTATGAAGAAATACAATAAGTATTAGCGTCGATGCACGCACAGTACTTGTTTTCCTTTTACGTAACGCGATTTCGAATTCAAAACGTCTTAGTACTCTAATAATGCGTATCAAATTCGCAAAAAAAAGACTTTCACTATTGAGCCGAAAAAAAACGAGCCTGAGAGTAAAGATTGCATTCGTATGAAAATAGTGAATATTTTGCATAATAATAAAGGAGATTCAGTTAGTAGTTTGCATACGAATTTCTCATCTCTTTGATACAGCCGAATTAGCATGAAACAACAGCTTGCTTCCACGTGCAATAAAAGCGCGTAGATTAAAAAGAAAAAAGTTGCGAAATTATATACACACGCACACCCTTCCGAAATTCTGTTCTAGCTTTAATCTCATTGCGCGAAATCAAGCAATTAGCGTATTCCACTCACATACAAGCACATACGACCTGCGAAACAAATATCCTATCACACGCGAACAACCTCAATCGTACCCATTCCGTATATACCCTCTCGACCACTCGACTCGATCTACAAAAGCCTTCGCTATACGCGAACAATGCTCGCGCTAATAAGCATTATGTACGTGCACAGCTATCTACAGCATATCTATATAGCAGAGACGAAGTATACTCGAATAATCCAACTCAAATAGGCACTACTCGGAGAGTATGAAAGAAGACCGTCAAAATCGTGAAAGTTGTCGAGAGAGAGAGAGAGAGAGAGAGAGAGAGAGAGAGAGAGAGAGAGAGAGAAAGAGAGAGCACTGAGGAAGTAGACAAATAAAAAAGAAGTGTAAAATAGTCCGGAGGCTTGCCACTATATTTACCTGCTAGCTTTGCAAAGTGACGCGCCTGGCTTGGACAACTTCTCGGGATTTAATACATTCAGAGTGCGCTGGATCAGAGACTAGTGACCATTGGCCACTGCCTAGAGACTAGACGTTTTATAAACCATGTGTATGCGGTAGTTGAATGACAGAGAGCGACGTGTGCTGGAATAAGAGCCGTCGGGCGTGAGTTATTTCGTTGGTTATTTTTCTGGATTAAATATACTTTTTTCCGTAACGTTTTAAAACACAAGATTGCGACATTTTTGTTATTTAAATTATTTTTAGAATTGAGCTTTCTCTATTAGATATATGGAATTATTAAATTTCCTATTCAGTCACATTTCTGAACATCGCGCATACACACAGAAAAAATCTTTCCAATGCCCATCCTGTCTCTCACCTTCTCTCTCCAGACTCCGAAATCTCTCTCTCTATATATATACGAATGTATATGTATCTATTTATGTATTGATATATGCTAAAACCTCACACGTATTATATATGCTCTCCTGAGTGACCTGGTATTTCGGCTACGTGACAGGTTATTCGATAGGAGTTGCCGCCGTGGGCGTTCTCTACGTAGAAAAGCAACGAAGTTTCCGATAAGGGTGACAATTGAGCGTCCGATCGTATTTGCATTTTTTCCCTTCGACTTCTTTCGATACTGTATATATATGTACGTGTGTATCTGTGTGAGTGCCTAGAAAAATATATATGCCATATCAGCGAAATCGAGATTTCGAGTCGTGAGAGGATTTTTGTAAAAGGTAATTCAGTTATTACGGTGAGGCCGTAATATGGATGAGCTGTGAATTGTGCCGATTATTAAACCAGTTTCTGATAATGCTAATATGTACTGTAATTTTACTTAATTGATTGTCGATTGATTAACGGTTGACTGCTTTATCGACTGGATACTCAATCAGTCGAGTATTGAAATTAGCGAGGCTGTTGAAAGAATCAGTACACCGTAAATAAATCGATACCTTTGTAGCGATGGGAATTGAACAATTCGAATAATCAATAAAATATTACGTATATCGCAACTTTCCTACATCTTCTGTCGATGTACGTTTGACAATTGACATGAATGGATTTCACGATCTACTTGCGAAATCCTATATCGTCATGCATCGCGCGTATCTGTAGAGGAAATTATACCAGCAGTAGTGATATATATGTATAGAGAGATATAGAGAGAGATTGAGCAGCTGCGAGAAGATGAGAGGAACGGAGATTATGCAAGATTTCAATTATCGTCAGTGCCTTTCTCGATAAGACAATTCATCGTAGCAACATCTGTGTCGACTATCGACGCTTGTTCTAATACATCGTCGTTTCTATCAGTACCTTTGTCCGTATATATTTTATTCAATCTTTGATCTAATATCGACCATCGAATAATTCCAATCAACCTTCACGGCGACCATTCGTCGAATTGGATTGTAGGGACACCCGGCCATTTAAGAGAATTTTTTCCATTACCCGAACAAATAACTTTTATCTCTCTCTTTCACCGAAGATAAACGAAGACGTAACTCAGCTCCTCCCGGTCTACCCAAACTTTGCCTCCTACGACGAAAGAGGGAAAGAAGTACATCACGATCGCGAATAAAGAAAAAAAAAGAAACTCGCAGAGAAAACTTCCCAGTAAATCGTTTCAGTGTGAAAACTCCTTTATTCAATACGGTTTGCATAATTTTCAACAATTACAGCTGTCACGCGTCGTTCAATTTCAATTAAAAAAAAAAAATTTAATTCAATGTAGAATATGAAAACAAGTACAAATAATCTCGGTAATCCCAAGGAGATGAAAGAAAAATTCGAATCTCGAATTCGGAAAGAGTCTCTTTGGCAAACACACGCGACAGGAATCACAGCGATGAAGAATGGTTTAAATCTCGATTTGCGCGTCGTTGCCGTCGTGGGAGGATTTGAAGAAAAACGGAGAGAAAGAGAGAGCAGGTGCCGCCTCGCTAGTCGGTATTAAATCGTAATCGCGGCCAATGCGGAAATTAAATTGAGCGATTTGCTGTAATGAAAAATTGTCTGTATTATAATAATATGTATATGCATTATGCGTTTTTTAGTTCAGTAATTGTAAATTGCAGAGACAGAGATATTCGTTATCAGTATTATAATCAAATAAGTATAAGACTAAAAGTATTAAAAAAGTTGTCATTAAAAACAATTTTTATCTAAATTAATTGTTCAAAAAAAATAATTATGAATATGTCGAATTTTCACGAAAATATATATTATTTCCGTCAGGTTTTGTTCGGATACTCGTGACTTTTCGATTCATCATTCGCAGCGGTGTTTTTTTTTTAAATCGAAGTATTACATTTGCTTTATTATCATAGCGAATCGTAACTAATATTTTTTTTAATAAAATCACGTAATAAAATATACATGGATGTTAATTACACAAAAGGATTATTTACGATTCTCACGCATTCTCGGTATACATTATATTGTATAGAGCGCAAAAGAATGGGTTTAGAGATAATCCTTCGCTTCAAGTGCATATAGTACAACTGGAATTTCGCTATATACATAATGCAATGCACATAATGCACCGCTATATGACAGCTTTGGTATTTCCCACTGGATTCCAATCGATTATTCTGTAACCACGTCAACAATCTCGATGCTCAAGTTCTCTACGCTGCCTTTTTTCCAGTAAGTAACCATAAATACTTTATAAGCGAACGGAAAAATCTTCAAACTTTTGTCGTAACTATCGAAGGGTTAAAAAGAGAACGACAAGAGGAAGACAAATTTAGCAGGAACTTTACCTCGGCGAATTTTACAGCCAACGTAGAATCGACAGGCAGTCGATAATCGTAGGTAAATTGCATCTTCCCAATTGATCGAACCGCCCAAAAGAATTCGAACGTTTCTATGTACATGTATGCGCATATATACGTTTTACTTGTTGAAATTGATTTATCGTCGAGAATTAATGACAATTCAATAGTATTATATTACACACATTATGAGCCATTAAAATTTTAGCTGTCTATCAAACGGCATTGATCGACAACTTCCGCACATCTAAATGACTGAAGGGTTAATCGACTGTCATCTCTCGTTGGATTCGCGATACTCTCTTTTTCTCTGTTTATTTACGTACACACTTGCGTAAATATTATACGCGAATTGCGCAGCACACTGGCGAAGAAGTTACTTAAGTTCATGCTTACGCCTATACGAGATTCTCATATATGACGAAGGTCCTCGAGGAGCGCGCATGCGATGCAAATTATCTAGGCCATGACACGTAGAATATGTGCGTGTAGATTCTTAAAAAATGAAGCCGCGTGCGTAGAAATGAAATTTTTATATTACCGAGTAATCTCGACCTCGCGTTATTATTTTTTCGTATATAAAACTTATTATTACATCGAGTCGCAGTAGGTGGAAAATCTTTTCTTTTTTTTCAAGGTTTGATACCACACGACAAATTTGGCATAGGTACAAACGAGCCGAGTCAATTTTCATTTACTCTCTGAGAGGTGAATCTGACGGTACGGTAATTGAGTGGATGATATTCGAATACGTGCGAGTGACTTGTGATGGTAATAGCTCTGGACAATGAAGTTTAATTTCTAATCGGAAGTATGTATTATCCTAATTATACTGACTGTTTGTAAAATCACTCCTCCTGGAAATTACGAGAGTTGTAAAAAAAATAAAGTCGAAAAATCTCTGTGAAAATCGATGGAGCAATCCGACTAACGATCCTATATATCCTATAAGCCCGCACACCGAAATTTCTCGTGTCCTAATTTCTTCGGTCAATCGGCCAATATCCCCGCAAACGGAACCGAAATCAAACATCGGCTCACCGCCGATCTATCAACAAGGAGGAATCTAAAAAAAGAAAATTTAATCAAACGATGAAATCTTCCTTCGACTATATTCATTCGCACAACCTCATCGAACTCCCATACGACATATGTGTTCAACAGCAAATTTGAGTCCCCGCGTGTATATATATAGTATCATATGGTTACTGCATCTCGGAACTAATTTTACCTCTGGCTGAAAGCAACAGCATTCGTCTCTCTCTCTCTCTCTCTCACTATGTCTATATATATGTGGACGGATATGTGTACCCAAGGGACACTAGAGCGCGCAAAATTGCCCGAAATGAAAAGTAACCGTTTCTCTTTTCCAGTCGCACATGTGTACACGTGCAAGGATATAACAGTTCGTTCGGTGTTAATTGAAGCGGATGGAAACGAGTTTCCGATGGAATTGAAAATACGTGACAAGTTAGCGGGTTGTCGAAGAGAGAAAAAGAAATAGAGAGAAAGAAAGATATGGAGAATAACATGTATACTATATATCGTATACAGAGCATAAACGCGTAGAAGGGAAAAGTTATTAAATAAAAAGCAGAGAGGGAGAAACGTTCCTTTCCGGTATTAAATAAGGTCGTATATGCGTCGTGTCTCTAGGGAAGATTTTTCCATTTTCCAACCTCGAGGGGTGATCTCGGGATTCCTCCGCTCTTGTATATACCATACAAATGTGAGTTTTCAACGCGCGCACGCGTCTAGTATTTACGGTCGGCTGCAAATTTATCGCCGGCTACTTTTTATTTTCTCATCGAGGAAGAGGGATTTTACACACGAAAGAAGTTGAACGCGATGGAAGATTTGCGTGTAAAGTCGTTAATTTCAATGAAAAAATCAATGAACATTATTATCGAAGAGGTATGTATGAAAAGTTCTTTCTTGCAATGTATATATATAATAGACATGTCATAAGATAATTGTTCGTTAATACAAGTCAAAGAATTGAATTCAGTGCGAAGCGTAATTAGTGTTAATAAAAAGTCGTGTACGCAATGTGTACATATACGTAAATATCGAGAAATTATAATACCGTATGCAAAGTCCATTGAAGCGCGTTATGTGCTGCATGACGGAGCGCTATACAAGTATTATACATATACTCGTATGTTTAAACTTCTATTTACTCCACACACAAAATACTAATTAATTGCGAAACAATCTGAACACAAATTCCGGCAGTTAGTGTAAAATTAATTACCTGGAAATTGCTATCAGTTTTTCAGCAAAACTGTTCACCGGTATATATATATGGTATATGTATACATGGAATATAATTGCTTCGTAATTGTCTTGAAACGGCCGATTGGATGATCTTACTCGTTTGTGAATATCGTGATTAAATTGATTTTTATATATACATAAATATATATCTGTATGAGTAATTTGCGCTTTATACATCGATGCTATTATCATATCGATCGAGCTCATTCGGCGATATATATACAATCTTATATGCTTACATATACTTGCGAGACGCGTTAAAACTATATAGCCGACTATACTCACGTTCGCTCTTCTATAAATATAGTGAAAAACAAAGCGCGGCTCAAATGACCATACTTAGGTGACATTTTACAGCACACCACACACTGCAGTCTTTGTTATTATACTGCGTCAGTGTGCTCGACTAAAACATAAAAATTCAAAATCTGCTCTACATGTATGCGAAATCGGTGCGCCCTGTGTATAATACATTTTTATGGAATCCCTAATGCTGTCGTTGTTTTCAGTTTAACGTTTATGTAATGCGAATTCGTATGGTTAATAGCATAATGTAATATACATTTAATACAATTGTCTGTTATTCATTCAAATCGATTTATGATCTGTATTCTTATCGGAAAATGTACGCATGAGTGTTTTTACCAAATACAGGAGACAACTTGATACCTGAAAATCGAATAGTTATTAGTGAAGGCAGATCGACCGGACACTATTTTCTTGGTTCCTGCGTGCCTTCCGTGGATAAACGAACCGAAAAGCAAAACAAATTTCAAACGATTTTTTAATTCTCTTGAATCCGCGGATTTTTCCAATTTTCATCGAGTAAAGCGTTGCTTCGTTAATCGGATATACATAACTGAAATATACAAAGCTTTATTTAAAAAAATTGTCTAGATTGGAAAGTAAAAAAGAAGTTATTGTTAATGAAATGTAAAAAAAAAATACAAACAGATCCCGTTTAATACAAACAGGTCAATACAGATTGTAAATAATATAAATAATATCCCTTATTAACACGTTCTATATATATATATATTAATCTATCAAATAGCTTTGGCTAATATACTATTAACATATTCCTTATAAATAAAATATATACATATTTAATGTATTTTTAACGTAAAATAATATCCTTTGCTTTTCGTTTAATCTGCAGTGAGATTATATAATAATTAACAACAAATTTAAATAAATATACTAATGCTAATTAACACAACTATTAAGTTATATATAAGACCAATGATATTAATCACTAGTCGTTACTTGTATTGTAATATACACAATATTTGCATCCAGTGCATTTATATGAAAATTCAATCAGGAATTTTGAGTGATCCTTACGTTTCCATTTTGACGTTATTACGATTACATTGGTAAAGCAGTTATTATTACCGGAAGCAATATCGTAATCGTATGTATACGCGCCTGATTTGAACGAAATCGTTGTTACATCAATGAGCATAATACACCGTCGTTCGTAACGTTTCACATTTGGTGATTCAATTTTGTGTTAGAGTAAATTCTGATTGTAATTTATGATCGACATAAAAAGCTATCTATATACTCATTAGGTAGAGGAATAAAGGTTTCTATCAAATGAAATGAGATTTGGCGAATCGATTAAACCGAAATCGAATTGGCCAGTGATCATGTCGTTATACTGACTTGAAGCTCGAATAAATCGGTTTCCAGTGGAAAGGAAGAGATCTCTGAACTTGCAATAAGAGCTGTCTTTCTACGATATATCGATGAAAAAAAATGGAGGAATAATAAATATTCCCGGTCCAAGTCTAGAAAGGAATGGGTAAGCTACGATCTCTTTTATCGACTCAGTAGCTCATCATAGAGCTATCAAGTCTGTTATCGACAATTGGTTTGGTCCACACAGAACTCGACAAAATGACAAAGTTTTATTATCGCTATGCAACTTTCATCTTAAAATCACAGGATAGAGACGAAAGTTCCGAACTCGAAGATGTTTAAAAATTCAAAAATCCCCGAAACCTTTTAATAAATTAAACGATCGAATATTAGATATTCGGATCGAACAATGAGAATCTCAGTAGAGGAAGCCTCTATCCCCTCCGCATCCGTCGCTCGTATACCAAGCTCTCTATCTCAGCGCGGTTGTAATTGGCCAACCTTCGGCTTCCTCTAGTAATTAATAATGGCCAAACGGATGCCTCACCGCGTGATAATGAATTCTATACTCAGCGTTGTGTCGTGGTGAAAGCTCCTGGCGTATAATATATGCGTCAAACGTGCTTCTTGACGAATGGAAAATCGATATGTCTCACTCTCGATCCCTCATAGGAGCCGAAAATGGCCCCGATGCATAGCCAATCAATTGCCAATCAGTAAATAGTCTCATATCGCGATAACTTCCTCTTCCTCACTCTTAACCATTGCGAAACAATAAGTGCTACAGAAGAATCTGTCGAAGTGCGATTCACGCTCTGATTACTGAGTAAGTATATCGAGTCTTTGTCCTTTCAATTGTCGCGAAGTATTATACGTATACGACTGGTCCGATGGCTGTTGATCAAGGGTTTTTTTTTCTTCTTTCTTTTCGAGATATTGAAAAGCTGCAACTTTGGATATGTATAGTGAAAACGTTACTGTAACTAGCTCTGGAAAGTTTTCATCTTGTAGAGTGGAGGTAAGAAGTGCGCGACTGGAGTGGGGAGTATATGAGAAATGTATATATAGTCGTCGACGAAAATGGATAATAGACGGGAGGATGGATTTTTTTGCAAGGTAAAGTGGAGTTTCTTTGTTGCTAGTGGAGAAAGCATTGTGGATGAAAGGAATTTTCAAAGAACACTTCAGTATGTCTTTACCATAAGCACGAAGTTCGTGTTTGTTTCAGCTTACTTTGAGATTAAAGTACCTGCGATTGAGAATTAAAAAGACTTACAGAGGATGTAGAAGGACGCTTCTGTGTAACGTAACCAAAAAAAAACACACAAGTAGCTGTGTTTCGTTTACATTGTTTCGTGAGATAATTTACGTCCTGAATTCAGCATTTGCAGCACGACAGACAGCCCAAAGCGAAGTTGTACTTTTTAAAAATTCACGGTTGCCGAGCTCAAAATACATCAACAGAATAAAGTGTATACGAGAAAGAGATCACGAAACAGAAATCAAGATACTATTTGGTTTATTCAAATTGGTCGTCCCGTTAACAAATTCGGACAATTAAAACTCGCTAAAGCGTTAACATAATAGATTACGTAAAGTCAATTTTCCGGTTCAAAAGTTGCTATTAAACTTATTATTCTATGAACTAGTTATCAATGCGACCAATCTCTATTAACACTACAGGTATGAAAGGTTCACTTACAGCCGTTCGAAAGTGTGGCCATGAACAGAACGTTATCGCAAGTTAAAAATGTCCAAAAATAAATGCTAAACTATACGCACAGTGAAAGGAATAATAAATCCCTCTTGTTCCTTTCACCAAGTCAAACTTTGCAGATTGTTCGTACACCTTGACTTGCTTCCGCTGTGAGAGAAAATAGGAATTTGAAATTTTTCCACTCGCGGCGTCTTCTCTATTTCAGCAAATGTTGCAATCCCTACGAGCTAAATATTTATATAGAACCTCGATTATAAAAGCGTTTCTAATTATCTAGAAGATACAGCAGAGATGTTTTTATCCAGCGGAGAATAGATTGCCAAAGCTCTTAATAATTAACGGAGATTACACACTACTTTAATCTATAAATTTCTCGTTCCAGCATCAGCCATTTTCTCGTTCTTGGTTTTTCCGTGCAGTTTATGACCAGCAATTAGACGCGATGTTGCAACAGCTCTTCCTTGTTTCTTTCAACGTTTTTCTATTAGGTCAAAACACTCTGAGACCGTCCTACCTATATTAGTGCGTAGCTTTGACACTTTCGCACTACCTTCGTTTTTAGTCTTTTTTATGAGAAACATCGGATTGGCCTATCGGCTTAGGATTGTTCGAAATATAAGTCTCGCGAAACCAGTACTTTTAGCTAGCCTATACGACTTATCGTCCGCTCGTACAACGTCTTACGGTTTTATGCCTTACTTTTCGGTCTTTAACACACGCACTGCACATTTTATGTCTCGAGCTACAGCCGAGTCTTTCTTTCTTTCTTGAAACTGTTTTTTCTCCGTGTACTTTTGCCTGCGTAGCTGTAACACCCACAATAACACGTTTCGCAATAATCGTCCGTTTACTCTAGCCTCACGATTAACAATCTTTTAAACTTTCGCGAACCCAATCTAACTCCGAGCGTTAAAACGCTGCTCTCGATAGGCTGTGTTCCGGCTTCGATTAGCCGAAATTTTAAATCATCCGAACTTTTAGAAACTATCCCGTCGCGGCGGTAGCAGTGGCCGAAATTTACTACTATTTGATGGCTTCCGCGGAGTAGCCGGCTTAATCTCAACTCCAAATTAGACATTTACGGCCCTCGAGCTTTTTATCGTCCGTCGTCGACGAGTACGTGAGCCACGTTAACATCGATCCTATCGCCTCATTATACTATTATACTCCATATACCTAATTATCTACCCACACGACGTGTCAAAGAAACGTTAAATAGTTTGCGAAAAAAGAATGCGCGAACACATATGCGGGCATTTATGTCACGGAAAAAGTCAACGTTTTCAAGGGGTCCTGTGCTTTTAAACGGTGTGCGCATTCGTTCGCGTCAGTTTGCTTAGCTTCTAAATTGTTGGTTTACTTTCGTATACACGAGTCGAATAGTTTGTGTCTATAAAGCTTCAAAGGTTTTGCAACGATTCGCGCTCCAATTGCGATACTCAAAGATTATACATGCCATGTGTTCCACTGTCTATATGGCATAGAAAACTACGGAATGCAAACGTTCATTCTAGGAAAATTCATATTAAAAAAATTGCAAATGTCATATATCCCAAGTTACATGAAAAATATACGACTAAAATAACAAAATTAATTTATCTTCAAATAAACATCGACCTCGACGACAAGAAATGTTGAATGGTGTAAGCTCTGACCTTTCCTCGGAGCATTAGCTTAACCCTCACCACAATATAAATTAAATTAAATAGCCTTAGAAAAATTTCATCAGAAATTGGTCAACCGCTGGCAAACCGTATTATACAATTGGCCAAATTCTGGTGTAACTTTTTCATTCCGCACTTTTATATACCGCACAGATCCTCTTATCACGCAGTATATAGATATGCTTTATTTCGATCGGTTAACCGTCGGATAATTGTTTTTATTCTCTTTTCTTTTATCGTGGAAAACGGTGGTATTTACAGAAAGAAAGACAAGAGAGAAATATCCGTTGGCAATAAAAGTTCCATGTTACCAAGCAATATGACTTTTATCGTGCAATAATTCGATCAATTAACCACAAAAAAGCTCTTCGTATGTCCAAAAAAGGTATCATCCTCTTCTTTTCTGAAGCGTAACAAACAACTTCGCTTTCTACTTATGACCGAACTCATATCTCTCGATTCCAATCGAATTACGACAAGAGCGCACGCGAGTGTAATCAGTTGCATTTCCTATGCAAACTAGACGAGTATATAGTTCTTTGATCCAGGCTTCTTTCTCTCTCTTTTTCTTTCTCTGATGAAGAATGTTTTTTCTCCATCTTCGCTTTTTTAAGTATACAAGTTAGAAGCTTACGCTACTCCGCAAAGCTTTTATGCGGCTTAGACGCGATCGAGAGGAAGTTTATAAATTATTTATGGCCTGGTCGAGGTTTTGCGGTAATGGATTTTTTATCAGACTTGCTGGAAGTGTGCTCATGAGAGGATCGGTGATAGATGAACACTTCTGGTATTTCTTAATTACAGACGCGATGGAATTTTAATTCTCCAAAAAATCTACTTTTGTTTACTTGATATCATACGAGCACGCGAATCGATTAACCTACATACGTACATATACACAATTACACATGTACAATATATCGCTCGTATTAACATCTTACGTATCTCCGCATTATTTCGTAACTCCTCAACTCAATGAGTTACGTTCTAGGAAAGAAACAAGAAACATCTCATTCCATCGAGTCACGTTTTGGATCGCACTAATGTGTAGGGAAACTAGACACCCACACGTTAATGTATAACCTTTTTTCCCACCTCCACTTTCTCTCGGCTACATATCGAATACGCTGAATTTTCTTTATCATCGAGCTGGATCAATGCGTATCGAAACTTTTTTAGCACTTACGGAACTGGAAAGAACCGTATACAAGAGCCCCTTGTGAATTTAGTGAAAGTTTGGGAGCTTATTTTATCGCAGAGAGACATTTATACACCTCGGTTAATTTGAGGAAAGAAATACGTACGACTAAAGTGTGAATCCATTTTACCCTCGTCGATACAAAAGTTTAAAGCGTATCGTTTAACAAGTATAGAAAGTTGTCAGCAGCTGTTCTATAAATAGCATCTGTATCGAGAAATCGAGAAAAAGAGGTAAAGGACCAATAGCATCGCGACTTGATCAAACAACTTTCACATGAATTTTCCATGAACGAAGGGAACGCGTTTCCAGTAGTACAGTAGTTCAACACTGGAACGCGATTTTTATTCAAAAGGTGGCTTGTTTTCTACGCGCTGCAAGTTGGCTCGGACGATTCGCGGATCAAGTCGTGCTTAGAATAGCTGAAGTATCGCGAATTCAAAATGAACAGGCTGATCACGTTCTCTCTCTCTCTCTCTCTCTCTCTCTCTCTCTCTCTCTGTCTCTCTGTCTGTTTAATTTCGCGCGCGAAACTATGTATTATTGGATAAATGTATATGTATTTATCGGAAGAAGTTTCGTGAGTTTGCGTTTGATGGAAGTTACTTTGCTCAAGTTAACTACTGGTTATACATAGATATATGTAGTTATTGCCTTCAACTCATCCGTTTCGGTATATTTCTACAATCAAAATTATAATCTAAAATATCGTTATCATTATTTTTAATCGCTACTTTAGCGAAATTAAGTAATAGAAGTTATTGCTTATTGCTCATTTTGTCTTATCACGTCAGTCTCTCTCACATTACGTTTCATTTCGATTCGACAAAGCTCGTTGTAAATTTTTCTCTGACACAACTCATTAGTCAAAACAATTAAACGGTTAAATCATGTCGGTCTAAAAAAAATCGTTTTCCTCGCAAATTAACAAACGCAAATAAATTGAAATAAAAAAAAATCATGTACGGTAACAATGCGCGAGAATAACAAGAGTGCCCATTGTCAAATCCGAAACACGTCAACGAAAAGTATTTAAATCTAATCTGAAGCCAAATTGGGAACACGTCTGTTATCGCAACGCGAAAGCCCGAAAACTTCGTTAATAAACGAGGTACCCTATACCAATATCTATAGGTTGAACTACCAGAAGCTACGATAGAGAGTAGTTCTACGTAATCTTAATTTACATTCAGCAATGAGTTAACGCAGCGGCTCGAACGAGCAAAAAGCTAGTATTTTACGGATGTATGCATTAGAACGAGACTTTGGATAGGGGCTTTATTTAGGCGTAAATAACGAGAGCGTTGATAACGAGGATCACACAGATATCTGACATGCTTGACGGGATGGATATATCGTAGACGAAAATATTGAAATACGTTGAATCTATTAATTTGAAAATTATCTATTTTATTTCACAGGACGATGTTTATCGATGGAAATCTCGCAAATATTTCACTGTATTGGTTATACGGTAGAAAAACACTTTTCGATCAAACTAAGCAAATAATTGATAACAATGATAACAAAGCATTTCGCGTACACTATATATACAAGCAATATAGTGTACCAATGAGAAGTCAAACTAATTCAGCTAGAGGATTCAAATACATGCGATTTGAGGAAATCCCTGCCAGCTACAGAGAAACCCCGCAGCTATTTGACAATATAATCCAACGTTAAATTTCTTCGATCCGCAATTCATCAACAGTGCTAGATTTATCAGCTTTTCATATCAATATTAAAAGCTTGGGGAAAGTGTTCTGTCACGCATAAAACACGACTCGCAATTTTGTTTCTCGGCAATTTTCACGTTATGCTATCCAAAAACGACCATAGGATAACAAGGTAAAAAGTCGAAATCCGTTTATTAATTTATTATCCGTTTATTATAACATAGACAACTTCATTCAAAACAAACCTCATTCGTTAACTTTCATTATTTTATGAGATACAAGATGTGATTTAGTAGCTTGCTTGCTGTTTTATTTGCTTGAACTCAGTAGCAGAATAATGTACGCATAATAGATAAACTGAAATCACCATGAATTTATTCTTAATGAAACGATAAGACCCTTATAAGATAGTTTAAATAAAAAACGAATGTCTGATCTAATGCATCGGATCACTTCAACGCGTTCCGGATCCTAATATCAAGTCCATTTAACTAATTAATCCAGAGAGTATACAGGAGAAGGTGCTCCTCAATATTTATCGAATGTGTCCCACAGGAACGAAAACCGCCGGACACGTGATATTACATCCCTATGAACATTAATACCCTTCTCGGCTTAATGCTTTCCGCGGGGTATTATTTTTCCCGGAAGAGGCGAAAGAGCCGACTCGACTAAATGATGTCGAGAGAGCCGGTGTAAATTTGTAATATCCGCATCGTCCTTGAGAGTAAACGACGCTTGTTTATCGCTGTCTGTATTTTCGGCCCAACTGCCAGCTAATGAGCTGTCGCAATAAACTGAATCGAGGAAGCTTATTGAATTTTACGCTATAAGTTAAATGGTATATGTACCGAGGGTGAATTAAATTTTAACTACGTCGACGTAAGTACGTACATTGAATATAATATAACGTGTGCGGTATCTAAATATATTGAAAAAGGCTTTTACTATTAACTACGGCGATGTTTAATTCTATATTCTTTAAGATACTTAAAAATGCGTTTATTCACGCTAACTCTAGAGCGAGCATTAGCGAACTCAGTACGTAAAAAGAGAAATAAAGAACCTCTACTATGCGTATTTGTACTCGTGCACTGACAAAAAGTTTTCTATGTTTAAGAAAATTTATTGCTTAAAATTGCTGTTACGAATGCAGATTAAAATCAAATAATCAGGCTTAAAAGAAGATACTTATTTGAATGTTAAATTATTTTCAATGAGATGTAAGTTAGTGTATGGAAATGAAAATTTGTTTGAAAACGAAAGAATTTTTTGAAAATTAAAAAAAGCTTAAAATTAGCTCGTATGCTAATAATAACTAACTATTAATAAGTAACTATTAAGTAAGTAAATTTATTTAATCTAAAAATATTTCTTATTAAATTCTATAAACATTCATTGTGGTTCAAAAAACTTCCTAACTATTAGCAAATTAGTCTACTTAAGTTAAATTTACATTAAAATAAAAGCAATGATTATATAGTCAAGTGAATGTTTTCTTAGGAAATCATTTTTTGGACAGAAATACAAAATTTTTTTTATCCAACAATTTTTGTCAGTCATATACAGTTATTTTATTTTCACATTGCGGTAAATTTCTCTTTAACGTTAGCTCAGAATTTTCGTGACTTTTTTTGCTCGACGCGTCTACTCGATCTCTAGTTCGTTATATTTTTCTTAACAAACGTACAGAGGTAACCGCGTGTAAATGTTCGCGGTGCCGGAGGGATTTCGCTTTTTCTATGCGCAAAACATATATATCCAACGAACTTTTCACCGTAGGGGATGTAGCTACAGTTCGCGGTATATAAAAAATTAGAAAGGATAAACTTACCCAAACTTACGTCGTGTCCAAGATATAATTCAAGATAAAAAAAATCCGCGTATCACCGGCGTTTCACGATGATACGTCTTGTCTCGAAACTTATGTGTTATGTAATATAAAATCCTGTACGTTGTATTATACCTGTATACTATTCAGTAAACACAAACAGAGGGTAAATTATAACGCAGCAAACTATATGGCGTTGTTATATTTTTGGTCTTGTATTATTCACTAATGAGGTTCTCTGTAGTATAACTTGTGGTACAGGATATTTTTTTAATCTCTCAGCTTAATAAATACCGCTGCGTGTTATCGAAGAAAATAAAACAATGAATATTGCACGATGGGATAAGATCTCTCGAGCGACTATTTGTTTCGATTTTCATCATATTTATTTGCCGTTCGTCAATAGCACGGTTTACTTTCGATTATAGATCCGAAGTTTTGCGATGACGAGAGATTTTCATGAATTTCGAATTACCGAATCGAATGAATGATTCTTTTTTTCACATTTTCTTGATTATTTTTTTCGATCTTTTTAAAAATAGTTCGTTCAATTTGTCGTGATTTAATGAGGGAGATAATTATACATAATCCGGAGCGGACACCGGTATTTTAGCGGGGAACGTTGATTAAGAAAGTTTAGGATTACAGTCTTGTAACGAAGTCATCTTTTTAAATGAATTTTCTCCCAGTGAATCATTTAGACGACTGGCAGAGCAAAAGTTGGGATGCTATCTGATACGGAAGGTAGCAGATTTCAACACTCGCTGCTTAAAGTTGATTTGATAGCTCTAAGATACTTTATAGATAAATTGTTAATGGAACGTCGTTACATTCCCTGATCTGTAGTTAGTGCAAAAGGTAGGGAATGAGAAACTTACGAATCTGTCAACGATACGGACGTCTGCACTCAGTGCTATAATTATGTTGAAACTCACCTGTAATCAAACAAGAATCACGTCATGAATTCATTTATTAAACGGCAATCGTTATTTAAGAACAATTTAATTCAATCGCGTGTTTTCAAGTATACAATATCAACTGAGGTATAGAATACGCGTCAGTAGATACATTCGAATACGAGCAGACAGTCGTCATGTACATCAAATCTTCAATCTTTGAATCACAGCTTCCTTCCAAAGGATCATTCAGTCTCTGCGCTCCAGTCCATCTCCGCTATCCGCGCACGCGCTTGTGTGTACAGTTTCGCTGAAGTGTATATTACGACAGGTGATTTCTCCAAGGACGTAAGGCTATTGTGCAAAATCGGACGAGCGTATCGTGAGCGGCATGCGTAAATCTGATTAGCTTATTACCACGGTTGGTTTCTCGACATAGTCGTCCACCGCTATTTTTTTTCAAGTTCTAGAAGGATTTTGTTTCTACATGTCTCGTTTGAAGTTTCACAACAAGCTTAGGTTAAAAATGACGTTAGTTATGTTCGAGTAGATAAATATTGAATTATTTAAGAATACGCTTATTTCCCAGTATTTCTCATTACCAACCGATCGATGCGTCGTACATATTAGCGAAATTAATTATCACGCATAGAGAGAACCTAATTGCTTTGAATCATTTAATTAGCCGTTTGCGGAGGGTAGTAGAGTTAATATCGATGAACTGATTATGAATATTTTGAAATCAGTTTAGAATCTACCCTATCTTCGATGCGGGTCAATTTAATTGTCATATATAGATGAGATAGTGAGACAAAATAAAGTAAACTCACGGATACAGCTGTGCTTGTTTTGCATCGAAATATTATTATCTCGAATGTACACACAAGGAAGAATCGAATTGCGATCGACAAAGGAGCTTTGAGCGGATTTACCTAATAGCTTAGCACAAGATTTATTTGAATATTTCTTCTTAAGCCGAAAATTTGCACAAAGAAAAATCATATAATTTTCAAAGAAAATGGTCTCTGGCTATACGATCAAAATCCAAGCATCTTTATTCCTATAAGAGCATTTAATTAGACCAAAAGCTCAGTCTAATCCGATCAAACACTGCTTCAAAAGCGGTTGTATGCTACAGTGACGGTCGACACAAAGGCTGAAGGAAAATAAGGACAAACTGTGCCACGCGTTTCACACTATTTAGCTGTGTGAGATGAAGAGAAGGCGATCCTTTCTTTTGAGTCGGCGAGCTTTCGCAAGTAATTAAGCTTGACAAAACGAGATTTCGTGGACTAGAAAACATCGGTTTTCATTTCTATTCAATCTGTAATTTAAACGCTTGCCTATAATCTCAAGAAGTTTAAACGTAAACGTTAATGGATTAATTAGGAAAACTTGTAATAGTATTTCGATAATTGGCGAGAATTCGTCGGAGTATCTAAGCTCGCTGTATTAAGAGCGAAACTTCTTTTTTCCGAGAGCACTCGATTCATTTCGTCGATTAAACATAAGCCCATTGCGAGAAAAATTTAACGTTGTTGGATATATGAAGAGTATTTTTTACGCGTAAAAGACAAGAAAACGAAGGAACAGTAAAAGGGTGTGTTATCTCTAACGTTGTATTTTTCTCGCTGTAATAGAAGCCTTTGTGGAAAAAATAAAACGAATTTAATTACCGAAAAAGATACCGTTTCATTAATGATGTTTCTCATCGTTAAATTCTCAGTAACCTCTATTCATTTTATCTCATAGTTAATGATACCTGCTAATTTTTGTATCATTCGGCGCTACTACTTTTAATAGATAATCTTTGTTTATAGCGGGAGAACGACGTTAGCCCAATAATTATTACCCCTCGACGGTGCGTCTATCTACTACAATATATAAACGCACGATGGCACGTAAAAATAGCTGAAAATTATTCATACGCTCCTGCTCGTGTGCTCTGTGAAAACGTTTGCGCACTTTTCTAGTATATACAATATGAAACCGACACGCGAGAGGATATGGTGTGCGTTATAAAGCGCTTTCTCTAGTAGGATTTTTACGAGGCCGCGGATGCTTAATTGCGCGAAGAGTTAACCCTGGTTCTGCGGCTGCTCGGCCAGTGAAAAATAATAAATTCCAAGCATGGCGAGCTAACGCTAGAAATTTAAGAGAGAGCGTTGAGTAATGCCAACCGAAAGCTTTCCCGCTTATTTTCAGCTCTCGTACTCCCTATACTCCGAACTTTTAGTTCCTTTCTTCTTTATCCCCACTTCCCTTCCTTATTCCATCTAATTATACAGTTTTCGCGAAACGCGTCGACCTGGTTAAACTGGCGCATGAAAAAACACACCGCTAGACAGCTGAATCTTTTAAAAACGTTTGCGCGCTTGTATCCTCCGGGAAATTCGGCGGCAAATCGTTCGGCCCACCTCAGTTCCAGAATAAATGTATACACGAGCAACTAGTCGGATTAAAACTAAGCATAGCAATCCTTTCACTCCTCTCCCATAAGACTCCGCGCAATCTTAAAGGTAGACCATTCGCTGTAAAGTCTTTTGATATAAAAAAAAAATAACAATCTCACCAACGTCAGGATCGTGAGCTGAAAGCAAAAGGAAAGTATCTCTCGTATTAACGAATAGCGCTACGTGACAAGTCGACTTTTGAGTAGCAGTAGGAACTTGCGGTCAGTGTTTGCACGTGTCGACGAGATGTTTCACTTTGCATATACAAATTATATATATATACAGGACATATTACTATAGAAATTGTACTTAAAGTCGAAAGAAGGGAATAATTTCTTTCTCAGTAATCGGAAAAATTCGAGCGCAACGAAAACGCTCCTAGATAGCAACGGTTTGGAAAGCTGCGGTCGAACAAGTATCGAATAGTTAGCCGGCATCATTTCCCGTGGTATTGTATTTGCTCTGTAAGTTTCAATTACTCTAGACCGTATATACATACCACGCGCGTACGAAGCGGGTAAGTCGACGTAGAGAAATACAGACGAGCGAACGGGAACAGCAGCTCTGGAACATTAGGGTCAAATACGCATTGCCTATCAAAACAATAGACGTGCACCGAGAGACAAAGCGCCTCAGTCCCATTATACTGCACGAGGACGACTGAAGAGAGGAGAGAAACCAAGTCGAAGGAAGATTGATATCGCTGAATGACGATGAACGACGCGATAACCGACTCTATGCAGTCTTGCTCTCTCTTCTTCAGAAATTCAATGTCTGCAGCGCATAGCGCCACTGCTTTTTGCATATACATGCGCAGCCCTACCGCATAGTTCGGCGAGCAATATAGCGTCAGCTATGGAATTAAACCTATATATATACGTGTAGTTCAGCTTGGGACTCAGGGATGAGCTAAAAAACTGAGAGAAAAATTTAAATCAAGTAGTGCCATGCTAAAATTGAAATTGATGCTAGAAATAAAGCCTCTAGTCTCCCAATGATAGCCTGCGGTTTTTTGGCAGCATCTCGTGCCAAACAAGCCACCAAACCATCCTATAATAATCTATCTCGATGAAACAAGATCGACGATGGAAAATGAAAATTAAAAAAAAGGACGCGTTAAAAATTATGTATGGAAGTCGGAATGAAACGAGGTCAGCTTATGTAATGTACAGATCCGGTAAAGGCTGAAGCGGATTCTCATTTTGTCGCGTGGCAGAAATTCCCCCGAGGGGGTCGATCATCACGCGAGATGAATGGTCAAACTGTCATTAAGCTTTATCTATGTCATATACCTTTTTTAAGGTTGGCTATCGGTTACCATTGGCGGGCAAATTCATTCGAATGATTAATTTTACCAGCTGAGATATTACGATAAGATTCGCTTGGATGATAAAAGATTTGCTTGAAAATTACAATGAATGTGTTAATACTGCTAGGATTTCAGTGTGAAACTGTCACGTTATACGGGACTCATGGGGATGAAATTGCAAAAAGTTAACAGCTTGCCTCAGGAATAAGCGGTTCAGATGAGTTTTTTAAAAATTTAATGCGCCATCGCACTTTTTTCTCTCGACAAGACCATTAAGTTTTAAAACGATATACATAGTACTGTTGCTTGAAAAGGTGTTTGAAACAAGTGATTATATTTTATTTCTAAAAAAATTCTATACATAGAGTGTGAAAAATCCTAATTACTTAAATTTGTACGAACTACTTGATGTAAATCGGATATAAACTCGACCCATATAAATTATTGCAATATTTTTGTATTAGAATTAAAAAATAATATTAATGAAGATAATACACGGGTGAATATAAACCAAGATAAAGCGCAGAAATAAAACTAGGAAAGAATTATAAAAATTTGTATCTTACCAATATTTCTACAGTAATACTATTAAACGATTAATTATACGTTTATTCAATATATAATCTCAAACAGATATAAATATTTATACATTATTAAAGCTTTTTTTTATTCAACGTTTATTTAATGATCTGAGAAGCTAGTTTCAATTAAATGTTCATTGAAATGATATATGTGTATACACGCTTAAATTATATATTCCCAATTTCATGTTTCATAAACTTTGAGGTATCTGTTTATGTTCGATAAAATCATACCAAATTGTATGAAAATTTCAGTATTTGGATTGACAATGCCCACTTAAATTCGACTCCTTGTGCAACATAATGATGATATATAGGGTATATTTTCATAACTTGCAATTTCAAACTCACGAACGATTTGATAAATTTCTCTTCCTACGAAAAGCATCCAAATCACCTAAGTTTAACTGTTTCCTAATCGTAAGATCATATATATCCGAACAGCATTTCCCGAATAAACCATCGCCATCCGCTTATCGCTTAAATATAGTAGTACCTAAGGAAATGTCTCTCGTCGCTTCGCGCTAATCGAATCTCAAGGCAACGTTGACGACGAGACGGTAAATTAATAAAGTCCGTTCGCGACAGAACCTGCGGGAATTTCCAACGACACGACAGGTAAGAGACGATGACGACTCCTAACGGACCTTTGAATTTTTCACACTGAGTCGAGCCGACAATTTAGCGAGGACGATGATGGCTCTTTATCGGTTGACCTAGATGTGCCTACTTTAAATACAATATAGCCATAGATTTACATCGACGAGAAATTCGTTCGTTTTCGAAAGGGGGATGAGAAGGAGGCTGATGAATTTCAACCATGATTACATTAGAAAATGCCTGCCAGGATTCCATTGGAGTTATTGAATATTTGCGATGCTACAGCGTATAATTGTACTTTGATGAGGTCTGATAGTCGACAGCGAGTGTAATTAGAAAATGAATTCTGCAAATTCATTTAATAGCTTATTGTCGTTGGATAGCTCGATTGAAAAATACACGATTTTCTCGAAGTATTATCTACATTCAAAGGAGTTTGCAAACATTTCTTTGGTTAAATTGCCGTCTTTTCGATTTCCCCCCGAGAAATCGCTTCATAACTCAATCGACCAAACGACATTTAAAAAACCAATATTTCAGAAGCGTTAAATTGCAAGATGACGAGGAGCTCGAGAGCAGAGACTTTGGAATTTTCTGGAGATGAAAAGTCTTCGCACGAGGACAAGTGAATTTTTCGTCCCGAGAGCGTAAGGGCGAAAGAAAAGCGACCCTTTTTAACACCTTCTTCTCGAGAAGGCAACTAGGGGATTAGAGGATGGCGAAGTTGAGTGATGAATGGGAGGCGAACGAAAAATGTATATGTGTATGCGAAGTGCTCGACTTCTTTTTTACCTTTTTTCATCTCTTGGTGAGTGTCTGTATATACACTTATGAGAAGCTGCCGAGAGATCCGTTGCAGCCGGCTCTTTTAGATGATAGAGTATAAAGATGCTTTTATGCTTGAGTAAAATGCTGACTGTGATGCGGTTGCTCTTCCCCTTTGGAGTCTTATGAATTCACATAATTAATCGTGCTAATTTGCGACTTCGAATAATAATGCATTCGTGTAACCCATTGTCCTAATTGACAATTCTTTTTTTCTCTCTATACCTAAGGTCATACAGATTTTTTTTATCCCAAGTGATTTTATTCATAATGTTAAACAATCAGAATTTAGGACGACCTGCGAGATTTATTACAGCGACAAGAAAAACATGCACTTGGATAATAATGTTCTTTTTCTTTGTCTTGCAAAGTTGCAAGACTGGCTTCTAAAATAACTTGTACGGAAAACTGCTGTGAAAGATAAAAACTCTCAAGGAAAAGTCGCACTGTAAGACGTTTCCTGATGGTCGATTCTTATCTCTCTTTCTCTTTCTCGCTCCTTCTTACGTAAGTACTATACAATAAAAAAGAAATTATTTTAAAAGATTTTTTTTCCTACTTTTGTAGTCGCATCTATATTATAGATCCAACTTAAAAATGTGGTCTATTACAGAAAAACAGAATTAACGGCTGAGGAGAAAAGACCAATTATCATTACCATCGTCATAATTATGTCCCTTCCTGGACATTCATTTCGTCCACTAACTCAGTGCTCTCGCATCCAGAGGAATTTGCGAACTCGATAAATCAACGTCACGTTTAACTTACATCTTATATCGCTTTACGAGGCCGTTTCGCGAACAAAATTAGTTCTTGCTTTTCTCCTTTAATATCTCCTCTACGTGCGTTTTTTTTTCACGACCGCGAAGCGAGCGGACCTAATCAATTTCTTGCTGTCGGTGGATTTTTTCGACGTTGCGAGGGAGAATGGACTGGCCAAATGCGGGCTAGGCTTCCTATTTCTTGGAGAAGTTATTCGACCCCCTTCTGAAATTGATGATTTTTGGCGGCTATGGTGAACGATACTAATGGTTCGACTCATAAAGTGACGCTGCAGTTTGAAAATGATATATATATATGTACACTTTTTTCGATGAGTCGTAACAAATTTTTCATCTTTTTTGGAAAAACGTATCATGGGATGTGAGTGAAATTAGCTGATTCTGTAGTTATTTATTAATCGATAAAACTTTGAGAAATCGAATTTTGGTATATTTTTCCTTTAGGCCAATTCCTATTCTATTTGTAGAATAATCGAGCAAATTTGTACATTATGTGGCTCATTGTGCAGAAGTTTGAGCTAAACTTGGTTCAAGGAGAAAGTTTAAATCGCGTCATTTAGTACAAGTTGCAGCTAAACAATGGATCACGGTGAAGTATTAAATTTGACAAGTTGAACGATTTCTAGCTTTGAGGCCTTCTGCGTCACGGAATCGCAAATACTCTCTAGAGTTAAGCAGACGACATTTTTTTTTATTTTAGGACACTCTCGATAATTAATATACAGAAAGTAGAAGCGCTATATAAATTGCTATGCTTAAAATTTTAATTTAACTAAAAACGTCTCTGTTCTCCTTTGCATTTTTAAAGAAACGTCTCCTCCAAAAGAAATCCAACCCAATACCTTCTGAAATAACACAATTTACCCGCTAAAACAAACTCTGCACTCTCGTATACCGCGAATAAATCTCAGCCATTATAGCGAGGAACAAGAGAAAGTAAAAAAGAAAAATAACGTCTTTGTACGCGATATATATACTTATACATACATATACAATATACATATAGCATACCGGTGTAACTGCAGAGTGTCGAGGCCAACTGGAGAGTAGTTGGGGCAAGGCTAGCCTTAAAATTCCGACTGTGCACTCGAGTAGTGAGGCCAAAGGTAAACGCGCTTCTCAACACTCGCGATTGCTACTGCAGCGGCTTCTCAATTCGGTAGCGGCGATCCTCCGGCTCGTCGATTCCATTCTGTGGCTGAAACGTATATTCTGTTGTTAGCTACTGTCATTGTGTCAAATTACACGGCATTATACATGCGTGAAAATAAAACAGAAATGTTTGAATTACAAAATTTGAATATTCATTGTTTCAGAAATTCTTTAGCTCGAGCTTTATGCTTGTACGAAAAGTGCTTGCGTAAGACATTTTAAAAGCAGCGAAAAGAAGAGGAATGGAGAAGTAATCGATTCGCCGAAACCATTGAAATATGATTGTGTCACTTGTAGCTCGATGAATAGCGCATCGGATTTAATTGGAAATAAGTCAGTATTTGAAAGTGCATAATACGCTTTTGCGAACTCTCTTTCAATGCGTTTGTTCGTGCTCGAAATCACATTGACGTGTGCAACATCCAGGAGTAAAATTGGAACAATCGGTAAGCTCGCATAACTAAATATGAATATAAATATTTAAATATAATATCTATACGGTCCGCGCGCCGGACAGAAAAAACGTAGATTGTATATGCTAATTACACAGGCTTGGCGAATCGCTTAACGCGAACTAACTAGAGACCGAAAAAACTCAACTGCCGCTACCTTCGAAAGAAAAACATTACCTTAAGACATTATACATCCCTTCCCAAACCGGCTCTATATCTATCTCTCCATCGCGTAGGCCAGTATAGCTACGGCCACCCCCCGCGAGTGCATTCACCGCTTGCACTTAACCCCTTTTTGCCCGCAGTGATCCATCCCGCGCTCTCGCAAACTAGCAGCGTGAAATAAAAAAAAACAGAGCGACCGTGGAAAATCCACTTGTGTTTACACCGCGCCATCTCTACGATTGTGTGTGTAACGTTCGTGCAAAAACACGATTGTATACATGTATATGGATAAATGTCTATATGTATGTATGTATCATACACGAGACGCAAGGCAGCGTCTGATAATTCGACTTAACGCCTGCTTGCTCTATTGTGTTTGGCTTCTCGCTCTCTTTCTCTAGTAGCAATTTCTTCTTAATCGATATAAGCGTCAGTCGAGTCCTTTCCTTCGTACATTTATTCCTCAATTCTTTTTTTCACTCTGTAAACACAGCGTTAGGTTTTTCTCCCCGGAGTCTGACCCGATATTGCCTCGAACTACTGATACACAGCAGACGACGCACGAGGAGAGAAAGCTATATATGTATATACATACACACCTACATATATCTATACATATAAAGCCAAACATGCACGCACATTGGCTATGTCTTTAGGGGTTATATAACCGAAGCGAGGGAGGAGAAGCCGTGCGAGAGGGAGAGAGAAACTGAGAGAGGGAGTAGTGTGTCCGCACCTCCTTTAGCGACGCCTGATGTCCCTTTGCAGCTTCTTCTCGATCTCTTTCCTTTCTCGCAATTGGATGACAGGAAATGAAGCATCAATCAAGACGAGCTGCTTTATTCTCTCTTTCTCAACCGACAACGATGATCTCCTACACTCGCGGACGACGATGATAAAGCTCGAGGACACGACGACGCAACTTTACTGCGTGTACGACGGAGAGAGAAAGAGCGACACTCGCTCGCGAGTACCGGGGAACGACTACGCTAGGGGCGCGTGCTGCATGCCTTCGCTCGTTCTCGCTCGCGGCGCTCGCTGCGTAGCTCCAGATGCGCCAAGGGATGTGCGCACACTGCGCATGGGGAGATGTGTTTTTCAAGCTCGCAACACGTTCAAAAGCTCCATCGGAATTTTCGGCGGGATTTCATCCCCTTCCACCGTCCCTTAAAGAGAGAACAAAGTCAAAGGTGTATGATTTTTTTTTCCTGTTTCTTTCTTTTTCTATACGATGTGTACACTCGTGGCATCAAACGATCCGGAACCGGATGCGCGAACTGAAGTAGCAAAAGGACCATATGTGTGAGTGTGTCAAAGCTGCGACACCGCCCTCAAGCGAACTTTCTTTCTCTTCATCTCGCTCTTTCGTCGCATTATGTCCCTACTTGCCTCTCCTTCTTCGTCTTTCTCACACCGGCGAGAATGAGAACGTGTATGAAATATACTGCGCATGAGCCAAGTTATATTTTTTCACACATTTACAGTTGGGAACGATTCTTCGATGGATATTATATAAAGATTGAAATATCGTATGTAAGCGAGTGTTCGGTTAATTTTATTACACAACCAAGGTAGAAAGTCATTGCTTTGTAAAATGGATGTTTTCCAATACGAAAGCGTTAACGAATATAATACACTTAAAATCGAGAGTGAGTCAAGTCACTGCAATCGAACATCGAGTACCACGTTGCCTCGTTTTTTTTTCTTTCCCTCTCTCTCTCTCTCTCTCTCTCTCTCTCTCTCTCTCTCTCTCTCTTTCTATCGAGTACCGATGAGCCGTCAGGTACCGCGACGATCGCCTATACTCCCACGCTCGACAATGCAGATTCAATTAAAGTCCGCGAGTCGCAAAAACTTTTTCAATCAAAGTCGCGCTTGCACGCTTGCGATGCCCTTTTTCCACCTCAAGGGTGCCAAGTTCGGACTCGTTGTTTTTTTCGCTGGTTTTTTTTAAATCGCTTCTCTTTTCCTCCCGCAAACTTGTTGAGATATGTAGAGTAGATGACCGTGGGATGTGGATACACAACTGGATTAATTTGCTGTTGAGTCAACAAAGGATTCACATTCCAAGTTTCAACGAATGCGCGCGTGCGAATATAAGAAAAAGTCGAGAGAAGCGAAAGAGAGAGTTTGAAAAAGTTTTAGACGAGAAACCGACAAATCGGCTATTTTCCCCGACGCGCTTGTGAATAATGACTGGAAATCAAGGATAAGCAAAGTAGCATTGCTATACGTGATATAATTTAATTGATTAAAAATAACTTTACATGTGTATATAAGAAGTTATTTTGTTGAGTGATTACAATTTGAACTTTGAGCTTGTACAGCATCGCGAATTTCCTTTATGAGAGATACCTATAATTTAATTTTCAAGAGTGTTCGCAAGTTTAAGAGCCTTATTTAAGTTTCATTTAAACTTTTGCCTCTTGTTTCCGACAGCTGTAATATCAAAGTCTGTTTTACCGACTAAACGCTTTCTGCCAATTTTCCCGTTACACAGTGCATGTAATTAAAAAATTACGCAAATATAGCCGCACTAATAGTTTGAATGGCACGTAATCGAGTTCAAACGTACTCCTGCGCCAAAACAAACAGAAATAACCCGTCTCTAACGGGATATCGATCAAACGCTCATTTCTCAGATCTGAGAACAGAGATAACGATCCGAGAGAGAAAAAAAGGTTACGAACCACTGGAACTCAAGGTGAGAGCGAAAAGATTCTCCCCTACGAGGATGTGTTGTCCTTTTTCTCTCTCCTCCGAGAGAAATAAAGATGACCGAGCCAAAGAGTAGCGGCAATAGACGATAATAGCACACAGCCCAGTATAGTTGTTGCCAAGGAAACGTCATGACGATAGGAGCCCATTCGAACCACTTGCAAGTAGTTACTCAGTGCGTAACGGAACGTATCCGGTAAGGGAGTGAACGAAAGAATCGTGTTGTCTGCTTGTTGGGCAAGTATTGAGGTGACGCGTAGTGCATTTACACCCTAGATTCATTATTTTGAGAGGACTACAATTTCAAAGGATTCTTCGCTGTTTTTTTTTATCAAACGATCCGCGAACTTTTTAAAAGAGAAAACGTCGGATACAACGATTATGGATTTTACATACAGGAATTAATACTATACACTCGTGAAAATTCAACGAATATTTTTCAATCATTTGACAGAGTTAGAAATAACACGTAGAGCGCTACATAAACAGCACGCCTGAGCTGTATTTTCAAATTCTCCCATTTTTGCGGAAGTACACAAACTTTTATTTGCCAATTACCATTGCATTAGTATCCAGACTAGAACGGGATCGTCTGAATTCAGTGGAACGAAAAGTAAGCTTTCAATAACCAATGAACCGTATGAAATAAAAATATATTATAATATGGGAATAAAATGACGGTATAGCAGAAGATCGACTAAACGACACAGAGGACTGAATTAAAGCTTAACAGAATAACGGAAACAGGAAGTACAATGGAATCATCAAGTTCCATCACGGCCTTGGCGGTACCGTCACGTCTACGAGGAGTGGCTCAGGTCATGGCGCTATCAGTGCTCGAAGAATGCACCGATGCATTAGCCGTATACCAGTGCAGTCTGAAGAAGCAGCTAGTGCCAAGCTACCGACCCACGCGTTTTGGTACGGACTACTGGCGCGTGCAACCGGATGCAAGGCTAGTATCAGAGACACGAGAGATGAAGCTGTAGAATGGAATTCTCCAAATTCGTCGGTCGGATGTATGCCGCGATACGCTTTATGCTTAAATTGTATTCGATCGTACAATAGAAAATAAAAGAACTTCGAGATATCTAAAAAATATGTTTCATTGCATAAATTACTCGAATTTCTTTTCTAAATGGATCCCTGAGAGAAAATATCTGAAATATATGTCTTTACAATAGTTTGAATAGTCACGAGTCGGAGGAAACTAGAGCTGCTTTCGAAATGGCCAATGAAGAGGTGGTGATTGCGAAACTTCGACAAGACACGTAAGTGATTGTGAGGTATAATTTAACCATCGATTCTACGAATGAATACACGCTATTTGACGGTACAGGCAGTGGCTGGTGAATCTTATGCATTCGGCAAAGGAAATGTTAAAAGACAAGGGAAACTTTGATATTTTGGTGGAAGAGATTGCGCAGAAGGTGAAGACGCGAAATACAGAAGAAGAATTGTTATCGAAAGCTCGAGAGATACAGGAAAAACTTGCGCGAATGCGACAAGAGGAGACGACGAAGCAGAGAAGTAGAAAAGAGGAAGAGAAACGTTTGAAAGATGAACTGCTAAGGCTCAGAGTAAGGAAATTTCATCTTGGTACAATCTTTATATTAGCCAGTTTCATTTCGTTAAAACTATTTGAATTACGCGTTCTATCTTTGAAAAAACGACACTTTTTCAAACTCCAATACTTTATTTTCTAAACGAGTACAAGGGTAATGCGATATACAATATTGGATATTTAACTAATGTCATCGCAAAAATCAAACGAATAGTGTATGAAACGAAGACACTTGAACAGACATGAATAGAATTATTATTGGTTTCCATCATCGTCACGCATAGAATTAATTTCTTCTATTGTCGGTATGTTGTCTTTAATGAATTTGATATATTCTTCTATCGGGACAATATTCTCCATGATTTCCTAGAGTTAATTTAACAAAATCCTTTCCTGTCCATCCTACCATCTAAAATATAATTGAAAAGTATTAATAACAAACAAATTTCTCGTAAGTGTTATACACTTACCCTTACATACTGTTGATTTTTCGAATCTCTGAATGTTTCTAATATTACAGCACTGCTGAACTCAAGATACCATGTATCTCTAATACCGTGCGCATTTAAAAAGGCGCTAACGTTGAAATCATGCCCGCTGTATAAATATATTTTCTTCCCATTCGCACATTTCTTAGTAAGATTTAGGTTATACAAACATTGTTTCACTAAAGGGCCTATCTGCCGTTTACACAATTCTGGCGTTGAAGCTTTTTTGTATATGAAATGTTGGGTAACTTTTTTAAGTTTTTCAAGTAATTCATTTGTACACCAATCAGGAAGCTTACCATTAGAAGTGGTCTATTATGAAATTTGAATACGAGTAAATTAGAACCTGTTTTGTACGTTCGTTAAATTTTATCTGTTCGCGAAAAATTACTCACGTGACACTTTAAAATATTGAATATGCCTGCTGCCCCATAGTACCCATGCGTCTCTATCGTATTAACTCCTTTGCTTTTAAAAAATTTGTTCAATGCGTTTAATTCTTCTTGCTCAGCCTCGGTATACGTAATTAAACTTGCAGCGAACGTTAGAAATCTGTAAGTATAATTTTTTTACAATAACATTTGTTACTCTGATGGTGAAAGTGCATTCGTAATAATATTAATTGTTAAACGAACTTCCGTTTATCGAAAGCTCTCAGTAGAAAGTCAGCTGGAGCAGGAGTATAACATATTGGAATAGGTTGCCACATGAGATTGTCATTCCATACCTCCTCAGGTGTAGGTGGATATAGTCCTGCTAAAACAAGTTGTAACGACATTTTCGTTCTGTCGGTGTCACTACTTTGTGCGTGAACATCCTGCGACTTGTATGGTGAACCCAGAAATTCATTGTAACGATCGCGAAGAACGAGACCTAAATTATAGGCTTGAGCTTTGCCAACCTGTGAATATACAAATACGTTTAGACATGCGAACTCATAACCAACAATTGTTATAGACAGATTTTCAATAAATGTATTTACATTCGTCAGCTGTTCGTAACCGTAAGTCTCATGAAGTGATTGATCAACGTAATTTGGTAATGCTGATTCTATTTCAGATTTTGAATTTGTTCTTGCTCCATGCCTAAAGAGCTGACAGGTTATATTTAATCATTCATTTTTAATAATTGTAGATATTAATTAATACTCAGTAATGAATACTTATTCTTATTTAATATAAAACCAACGTATATAATTCTATCTATATGCTACATAACATACACTGCATTGCAAACTACTTTTGATATTTATGCAACAATGTGATGACCAGTGTAGCTAAGAATAGTATCGTAACAAACTTACCACTTGCACTAGGTCTAATTATAAATTATTCAAAAGCGCAGAAATAGGCATTACAAGAAATAGTAAATAAAGGCCGATGCAATATTCAAAGATTTAAGACATATTAAACGGCAGATGCCTTATGCAATGAATGACACTGCAAAAATATATTCTTGTGCAAAGTCTCAAATAAGACTCGTAAATGTATCTGTATATAAGCAAATATGGGTTATCGGTTAAGAAACATGTTTTTTTTAATTTTACAATAATGAAGAAATAAGCTAAACCTTCAATGAAGAAGCAAATTTATATATTACCAGACAATGAGAAAATACCTTTATCTAAGACTAATAAACATTAACTGATAACACGTTTATCTTTTTTACAGCTTATTCATAGAGAAAGGTAAATATTTTGTACAATTTTATTTTATAAAAGTATTTAAGGATAATTTACATAGATCCTCATTTTACTTACCACTTGTACGAGTTCTAAATTGAAATTGTTGCCTGACGATGCCATATTTCGTACTGGAAAAGACTATTGATAAAGCATTTATCTATTGCATTTTTCAGTATTCATGTTACTGATTAAATATATCACAGCAAAATTTAATCAAATATTGTACTTAAATTTTCCCTGTGTTTGTATCGGAAACTACTTTTGTATATTTCCCTTCAAATTACTTGCTCGATCATTTGCACATCAACGAACTTACTTAAAAAATATTTCCCTAAAAACGAACTCTCGTTTCTTCTTGTTTCACGGTCGATAATAACACCGATTCTGATGTCTTTTGCATCATTACCAGCAATAAGTTTCAAATCACTGCGCGACAGATTAGCAACTGAACCGGCAAGTAAATGTTTCAAGTCGATATCTGCATTCTTGATGCATCACTGCTTACGTAAGAAGCAAATAGTCGATGATGCGATACTGTAATTTGCATTTAAAATGCTAATTGATACGAAAAAATATGAGATAGCGAGGATTTTTTTTCTTCTTTGCAACAATTAATTATTCATCTATAAAAGCACTAAATATAAAGAGTTAAAACATTCAAGCTCATATAGGTGAGCAATGCAGATTTTTCAACCTTACTACTTCTCACGTATAAACGAGTCATTTCCTTATTCTGTAGTTCGTGTGCGGACTTACCTCTCATTCTCTCCCCGTCTCTCTCTCTCTCTCTCTCTCTCTCTCACCTTTTCCAAGTCTCGCTTTGTATTTTGAAGAGTTGCAGGCTTTTGATTGCGCTCTAGTCAAACTTAGAGAGAACTTTTCAATAAGCGTTTTACGTGAATGAGCAAGTTAATCGATTTTGTATACGGTGTATGTATTTACTCACGCATTTGTATGGATTATTCTTTGACAGATTGACCGAAGAAACATTTTTCCTTTAAAATATTTTTAATACTTTATAGGGCACTGTAGCTACTTTCATAAATTTATTTAGATTTATTCATAAAGGTTATCTAAATTAAATATGTCAAAGTTGTCATTTTTACCAATTTTGGCATAAAATGCCAATTTTCAAAAAATTCTAACTTATAAGGGAAATATGTCTACAACTAAAAAGAGTCTTTTCTTGTAAAGTAAATAAAATTTTACAAATAAAATACACTTAAACCTATAGATACAAGTCATTAAAATCTTCAAAACCAGTTTTGAAAAGCTTCGATGAATACAAAAGTGTCTATGAAGGTTAAAAATTGGGAATCAAGTCTTTTGTTGAAAGTAACTTAAGTTTTCTGGGTCAGTTTTGAAAAAGTTCAATCACTAGTATGAAGATGGAAAAATTCATAAAGATACCTTTTATCAAATAAAAACGTCGAAAAAGGATATGACATGATATCTTATAGCGATAACTCAATTTTTAACTAGAAATACAACATCATTTCCACAAAATACAGAAAACAAAGAAAATAAATTGATACACCTTTTTCCTCAGTCCTGCGTGTCTTCGGAGTCAAAAGAGCCAATTACAAATTCTTTTTAGCCTGTCACTAGGTTTTTATAGCTAGAAAGGCAAAAAAAGATTCAAACGTGTTTTTAACACTTCAGTCCCCAGGTTCTGTCAATTTTCATTATGTCAAGCGTTCGCTCGGTAATCGAATGTGTGTGACTGAAACGTATTGCAAAAGATCTTCGATTGGAAAAGAAATTATTCAAATTGAACAAAGAGAAAGAGTTATAGTTAAACCAGTACGAAAAATATAAAAGGTTCCATTCTTTTGACAAGTGCCAGTTTTTCTATTTTTTTTTCTTTTTTCAAATAATTATAACTTTTCAACATTAAGATTTTTTTAGTGATTCTTTTTACAAATTAAAACTTCTGGTCTCTACTTTTGAATATGTTATGTTAACTATTTTACCGTAGAATTATAATATAGTTATAACTTATCAACATTACAAAAAATTAGTTTTGATTATTAGGCAATTTTAAGTTATTGCCACGTTCAATTAATTACAATTATTGGCCTAGCTAAAGGGAAGTTGAAAAAACCGTATCCAAGAATATATTTACAAAAAAAGTGTTTAAATTTTAAAATGTTATTTTTCTTGATTGGTCTGCGAAAATCAAATGACAAATTAAAAAGAATGTATAAAAAGCTTTTTTCCTTGAAAGACACCCGTGAAAAATGGTCCGGTCGGTATGACCTCGCTAATAATTTTTCGATTTCCAGGTACCGAGTTGTTTCCTGTATTTTGTGGATTTACTATATATAAATTCGGCTATACAAAATGTGATTGTTTCTGTCATTTACAGAATGAAAAGGAAAAACTTGAGCTGAAGTCTAGAGTAGAGTCCGATTACAGCCAAGCCTGGTTAAACTCGAGTCAAGAGCAACAAGAACTACGAGTCCAAATGACCCACGACTATCTGACAAATCAATTTCGTCGGTGTCAAATTCGCGAAGATAACGAACGATTGGTCACCGACAATATTGTTTCTTTTCTCAAACAAAGTTTCGAGGTAAGATCGTAAATTTGTTTCAATTTAAATATTGATCAGCATAAAATATATGCATCCCTGTACACGACATGTAATATGGCAACATTAGTCCTCGAGTTTGAACAATGCTACAGGACTCGATGTAAAAACACTTTTATAATTACAGTCAGGAAAATAAAGGGCTAAGCTCGGTGAAACAATAGAAATGGTATAGTAGCCGCACACTGAGCGGAAAAGCGGACTCGCGGGAAACGAGGAAAAAGCAGAGACGTGCCGGGAAAGGGGTATATAGTGTCGTAAAAGCACCCCTCCTTGTCTGTATAGTTTCGACTCTCATTCGATCTCGGTGTACAGAGAAAAACGCCGAGGTGCAATCTTTCGAAACGGATGCGATTGAACTCGGCTGCTGCCGCTGTTCTCTGATACCGCTGCTGTCCTCTGGGGGCAAGTTCCAGATTGACAAGTGTAATCTCCTTGTAACTCGACAATTATTTAGAACTTTCCTAAAGAAAGAGAGAAAGTAATGGAAAATTGTTTCGATAAACTATGCAAACGAATATTTGCATATATATATATATATATATATATATATATATCTTTGATACATCGAATATTGTAAATTAAATTTAATTATTAATTTGAGATTTTTATTTACGGTTTCGAATTTGACTATCGGGTTTTTCTGAATACATATACGTATGAAGTAACCGAATTCTAACATGATGTGGTATTGGATTTAAAATTCAATTATTTGATGATATATTCATCGCTGAAACGAAAACTAACTTTTCAGGAATACGAACAAGGAGCACTAAATTGGTTAGAGCGACGACAACAAGAGACTCAAGTCTATGAGAAGGAGATCCGTAATCTACGCAAAGAGATCGAAAAAAATCGCTCTGCCCTCAATGAACTTCAACAGCAGGTGACTTTTCATTTTTTTTTCTTCTACAAGCAATTATTATTCTATGTACTCGAAATTACCTAAGTTGAATGGATTCTGAATTAAAGGTAAACGTGAGCGTGTGGACTTTTCCTTTCGTCTCGACAATTGAAAACGTGTTAAAAACGACTTTAAGGGGGGTTTGCACTTATTCCCTCCCTGAATTTAAAATGTTTCCAATAAAAAATCTTAAATTATTACAAAGCAAAACTTATTTTCTCAAACGTTCATATTAAGAATATTATTTTATAAGACCTACCAGAATTTCATATTATCATACTGCACAGAGATAAGATTTTTTTTAATTCTGGCTTTGCGTAGGTTACAGCTTGTAAAACTTGATGGATTTTTAAAATTTAAGGCCAAAATGATGTAAAAATACACCTTTTTGGGCTATAAATTTGTTTTTTTTATTTTATGGCTATTTATATTTTTAATAACTCTTAGAATAAAAAAAGCATGATTTTTAAAAATCCATCAAGCTGTTTAAATTGTAGCCTTCGCCAAAACCAACATTAAAAAAAATCATATTTCTGCTCAGGATGATCATATCAACATCTAAAAGAACTTATTAATTAATGTTTTCTAAGAAACATTTGGGAAAAATGTTCAGCTTTGTAATAATATTAAATTTTTTTCTTGGAGACATTCAAAATTCTGAGAAGGAATAAGTGGAAACCCTTCTTAAGTGAAGTTCGTGTGAGTAATTCTTTCCCAGGTGCATATAATTTTTTTAGTATTCCAAGAATTAAAATACCAAGTAAAAAAATGTTTCTCTTTATAGTGCACAAAACTTACCATAAATAAAATGTACATCTAATTTTTATCAATATTTTTTTTAATTGAACCATTAATCTTCTATTTCCATATTCATTACGTTTAATGAACATTTAGTAATACGACTAGCATAGAAAGGCTTATACATAAGGAAAATATGGTTCGATAATCTGCCCTAAAGAAGAATTTTTAAATTTTTCATTTTTCAGAATTCAATTTACATACATACATAATTACATATAAACCAGATATATGTTATATAGGAAATAGCAGTAGTAATAACGGTAACGTAAAATCAATTGCCGGCGAATTAATACCGACTTCCGTCACTGATATTTTCTCCCTCGAAGCAGTAAGCTTACACATAGAGTAGCAGGAAAAGATGAGGTCGGCAAACAGGAAATTGAACTTAGAAATTGATATCGGCACTCTCTCGCTGCGGAAGTCGCGTAGTCCGGCGCTCATGAAAATTCATGATGGTACAATCCGCGGTATTGAGCTTGGGAAATGTGATCTATATACAAGTATACACACGTAGAGACACAAGTACAAACGTTTATTATTCGTTCTTATGATCGAGCCGCTTTGTCATATTCGAGAGAGTTCCGACCCTATATATCTGTGGCAACTCGAGTATTCTTATCGGTTTCTGTCTGCAGATTGTATTCTTCGCGCGATATACGCCCTTTTTCGAAGGGAGAAGATGCTTGACAAAGGATTTTCTTGAGAACCGCGTGGCGACAGCCTTGTCTGTGTACAATGCGTTCTCATGATTGATTTTCGTTCTCTGTGAGCAACCAAACGAATAAAAGCATATTTTAAAATATCTGAAAATATCTAATTCAGATGTGAGACTTTTCTTTTCAAGTTGAACATCCTTTGAATCCGTTCGTATTTATGGAAATTGATTTTTTCGAGTTTTCGTTCGACATAAAGACATAAAACATGTGTTATTAAACTGAAATTTTTCATTTATAAGCACTTTTCAAAAACTCGTCATAATGTTTTAATATTTATTCCGCGTAAAAGTTTAAAAAGATTTCATCTTCAGTATCAGAAAAAAATCTATTATTTAATGGTAGTGCATTTCTTGAATTGAACAAAACATACCGAAAAACATACGTATATCTATTATTCATTTGACTCAAAATCTTGATCCGATTAAATGAAAAAAATACTCGTTCTCATGATGTACAAATATAACTTCAATGTCAAAACACTTAGGGGGCTTATCGGCTGAATCAATACACGTAATGACATTACATGATCTGTCGCATATGTAATAAACACTTGAGATATTAATAAGTTTGCGTAAGACTTTTATATGCATAGAGTATTCATTGTACAATTATAGACACAAAACCTAGACTTGTACAGAGTGAGAAAGACTGCTAGTTGTAGATACTAGCAAAGAGTTTAGTGATTCTAATCAAATGCTTCACGATAGTTATATGGCGAATGCAATCTGTATTTATGATTTTGGGATGTTTGTCAATTGATTTGCCTATAAGTGAGAATAGACCTTTTACTATATATACGTATATTATACGTAGAATATATATGTATATACTACATAAAACATAAATATGAAACATCACCGGTTCTTAGCTCTTCGAATGCGAGAGAAACAAAAATTACAGATTACCCACTTTCTTTCTGTTTCCTTCTAGAAAGGAAACATTTTTCAAAATACATAAGAAAAGCATTTCGCAGACGTGTTCTTTTTTTGTATCTCCTCGATTTTCAACGTCATTGTAGTTGGCACGTTCTTCTTTGGAAAACCACTAGCTTCTGAAATATGTGATTGATAGAAGCTCGATATTATCTCTCTTGAGCTGTCTATATAAGACGTGTATAGGACCTATTTTAGTAGGTGTTAATCATAAACTCGCAACGTAGTAAATACTTCGAAGAACGGGTAGAAATGGAATTAACGACGAATTATGCTCATTTGTGTTGTACGTATAATGTATATGTATGTGTACAGGGTAAGATAAGGATATTTATGAACAGATATACGAAGGCTCTACAATTCAATTATACATTTAACTGACAAACTCTCCACGACTGCCATAGCACCTAATTTGCGTTATTGTATACAAAAGTTTCGTTTCAATCTGATAGCAGGATTTAATGAAGTCGCGAACGTGAGAGAAAGAGGGGTAAGGAATATGAGGCTAATGTGCCAACACTAAAAACTAAAAGTATCAATGAAAAGTTTAAATATCGTGGTGCTTCGTTTATTTTTATTCAAAATTTCTTTTTTAGTGCACACAAGTACTGAAATCAAGTTTGTGTACAGATCGGCTTTTTTACTAAATAGATTTAACAGAGATTATTTTCAAAGATACATTTCTAAAGATAATGTTCCATTCCAACCGCAATAGCAAACGCAATATAATTATAATGAATTCGCTTTCTGTGCATTGTTATTAAGAAAAAATACTAGTAATACAACTTACCACTATTCGGATTTTATTTACTAAATAATTTCAAATAATTCAAACTGTAATTTAATCTCTGAGCGATTCTCGAGTAGACCGTCGTTCTGTCTTCCCGCCGGACTGGAGACGAGTGGATCAACTCGAAAATCACACAGTCGCTTCTACTCAATCTCATAATCACGTTATTTACTTGTTAATAATGTATTGAAGGCGACTTTAAACTTATTTACTGCCACAATAAATGCTGATATAAATCGTATAATTAAGTACTGTTCTTAATGATCTTTTACGGTATATCATTGCATAAATGGTATTCGTAAACGGTATTACAATTTAAATATCTCCTTATTATAGACAACCGTAATTTTCAATATTTATTGAAGATCGTTGAAATGCTGATGAAAGTTTAATTAGAAAAAATAGAAAATAAAAATTTCCATCGAAATAACATACTGCATAATTGAAATGCGTACGCAATAAATAATTTTGAAATTACAGTACAAAGAGCGACAAGAATTCATAGACATCTGTCTGGAAGAGAAGGAGGCCGCTCGTCGACAACGAGAATTAGAAGAGCACGTGCGCGGCTGCGCAATCAAGATACAGGCTTGGTGGCGGGGCGTCATGGTGCGCCGGAAACTCGGCCCCTATCGCCCCGAGGAGAAGAAGCGCAAGCGCCCAGGAAAGGCTAAGAAGTAACCCTTTTCTATCTACACTATCATTTTGGAAAAAGTACGTTTCGACGTGTACACGCTTTTGCAGATATATACTATATATGCTTAAAACGTTCTAAGAACAAAAATGGACCAGGCCATTATCATTTTGAGCTAAATTAATTTTTATCTCGACGTTTTCGGATCCAACCATGCGCAGTTTTACATTTCTAATGGTCTAGAGCGCGCGCAAAAGACAAGAAAGCAGTTGCTTTGCATCCGACAGTTGGGTTAAGAATCGTCATCCTAATAAAGACTTTTTAAGCGACATTGCACACGTAAGAGTAGAAAAAAGGTAGAAAGACTAAGAGAATCCTAATGCAAATCTTCGAGGACTCAGACGTTTCCTGCACAAATGTTCTTGGTTTAATTAGTCAAAATAGACGACTGAAACTTCCTGTGGGTTTTAATAAAGTTCCACGCAGAATTTTCGGCCAAAGAGAGAAAGAAAGGCTGTGAGAAAGAGTAGCTCTCAAAAATATAAACTTTTTATATCGCGGTCGGGTGTTCTTTTTATCCATGTAGCGCGCGAGTTTCCGCGGTTTTTGCGAACTACGTAATCTCGTTGTCTTTGTGAAAATATTTGTCATATACACGAGGCGCGAGTTAGGCGGTTACGAATAAAAATTATTAAAATTGTACGAAAAGTATCATTTCTTTATACACTATTTGCTAATGAGATTTTTAATACGTTAAATTTTGATAAAAATTTAATTTACAAATTGTATGAAAATCAGCTGCAACTGGCGGTAGAAAATGTCGAAATATAATTAATTTAGAAAATATAATTACGAGATCAATAGAACTACCGTCAGTACATGTATTGTAATTACAATCAAATGATTAATTACATTAAGAACAGAATGTATTCCTCTGGATGAAATTGATTTTTTTTTATTTCTAGCATGTGAGCCATACATATCCAATATAGCTATGCGACTCAAATGTTTTCATACATTGGTACATAACATCGTTTTTCATCGACGAATATTTCCTCTACAATCGCGGATACTGTTATCGTCGCTTAGAACTCGCGTTTTCCAAACTTATATAAGCTACTAACGTTGATAATTAATACATCGTACGCGTGCACGAACCGAATTGCAATATTTATTTAAATTCTCTGAGTAAACCATTCAACGAATACACAGAAAACAAATAATCTTACAGCATCGATATAAGCCGAAAAAGATGCATATCAATCGTCGTCGTATTTTTTTCTACTTTAAAAAAAAACTGCCCGCAAACAATAACAATACCGCAAATCGTGAAAAATGTTTGCAAACACGAAAGAGTAAAGTGCCGAGGCTCACGTCATGCTGTGATTTGTCCTGTCTCTCGCGTGTTGCTTCTTAACGCAGCGCAAACTATTGTTCACGCGAGAATCTCATTCTCTATAATCGAGCTGTGCCTGACTTCCTCTAGACCCTTTTTTCTCTCGACTGCAGCCCATTTTTTTTTCATCGCGAGTATTTTATTAGACACTTGAATGCAACCGTATAATACTATTATTGTACATAAAAACACTTGAGTGGTATGAATTTAATAAAAAAGAAATAAATTTTATTAAAATAACAGTAAAATCGATTATTAAAACCTCTAACCCATCACCATTATCTTCTTGGAAATTCCATTGCGACTACTTCCAATATTTATATCATTTCACGTAATACGAGCCTCTAGTCTGATCAAAAGCGAGGTAAACCACTCGCAGTTGCAGACCAAGCTCACTGATACGTTGTGGCTCGGAGTTCTGCCACATATGCCTCAACACTGACAGAGACACGACGAAAGTGAAACTACTGCAGCAATCTGCACGTATAGTTTTACTGAGCTAAACGTCACTGACATTTTACGTTCTAAATTATACTCGCAATATAACATATAATCGAGCGCAGATTCGTAAACTGCGCGTGTGCGTGTGTGTGTGTGTGTGTGTCTACAACGTTTTACGAAACAAAGTTTCTTGCGCTGTTACTGTTATTTCATTTTATTTTTCCGAAAAATCTAGCACGAAATACAATAGAAAAAGTTGATAAATTCAGTATGCGAATACGGTAAGTTTGAATTAGAAAATTTCACAACTTAAGTACACGCATATCGTGACAAGGTAAGTTTATAAGAATAACACATAACGCAACGAAATGAGTGTATAAGAACCGCGGGCTATTTTCAATTTAAAATTTTCAGACACTCCGTATAGAAGGTACGAAAAAAAGTTACAGTCGGAAAGAGTTTTAACAATGAGGGAGAAAGAGAGTGAGAAAGGAAGCCGGCAACCACAGCAGCTAGAATACAAAAGTTGAAAGCCCCTAGAGCAATACATCAAGTTGCGTTCACGTATGGTTCATATTAAATCGGTACAAAAGTTTTGATTTGTACTTACGCTGTGTGTAACCATTGTGTACCAACCTTGTTCTATGATTAACAATTATAACACAGTGCAATCTTTTATCCAGTCTTACGTAATGCTGTTCTGAGAATTTGTTCGAACTATCCTTTCAATATATAACAATAGCTTGAATGTGACATGCGCGTAAATGACACCTCTAAAAACTAAGTGTAATCCTAATACAAAGCACACGTCAACCACAAACACCCTCGTCCAGTTCGGACACCTGTACTGCCGCTAAGTATATATCTTCACATGCATATTCATGCATACATATAGATTCGCTCTCTCCCTCTTCCAAGCCACATACATATCCCTTTCTTCATGTCACGTATATATATATATAGGACAACAGTAGACATTTGCGCGTACCTAGAGTACCTGTACGCTCCTTCACTCGTATAAGTACGTCGGCGAGGACGTTTGTATATACATATGTGCATATAAGGAATGGTAGATGCGCGAACGCTTTAGACTGCAATACAGGAGCCACATTCGTGAATAAGCTAGCGTCGCGTCGTTGAATAACTAATCGACAAGCGTCTAATTTGGAATATGCAATACTGTTAAGAAATGTATATATAGGGAGAGAGATCTGAGTGTATACTATTGTATATACACAGAACATTTCCAAGTCAGTTTCTGGCAATGTCGCGATGTATATGCAGCACTAATGGAATCAAGCGATTGTTTTAAATGTATTCACTTAATTCGTGAGAAAAATATGAAAATTTAGGTCACCGTGAGTGCATTTCAAAGTAAAACGCAATCAATATTGATAAAATATAGACTATAAATCATTTTTACATTGTAGTGCAAAGAATGGTATATAATTACGTTCGAATGAATAACGTGTAATTGAATGTTGGCAAAAATGTATTTTGGTACGCATACCGATGATGAATGCGATTCAATAAAACATAATTAAATTAGACTTTCCTGCATGTGTAACGAGAAAAAGCGTCACCCTATAAGTAATGGATGATCATCCGCTATAATTTTTCTTGCGGCATCGCTAATAATTAGTGTTATAGTGTGTAAAGTCGAGCTTATTTTATAGAAATAATTAATGGCTCGGAAATTCGTTTCAATTTTATAATAACTTTATTGTATACTCTCGATTGTAAATAATAAATGTATAGGTATTATTTTCCAACAAGTATACCTTACAATCAATGAAAGCCGCAAGCTTAAACTCGTTCTCCATTTAATTATTTACCGACAGGTTACTGTTCCTAAGCGGATTGTAACTAACGTCCGATTTTGATAATATCAACGAGCTCGTTTGCTTTGCTCAATGTTTCATTATTTTATTCGTATATTTGGCTATTAGACATAACGACTCATATTCAATTTTTTGCGCGTTTCGGACGCCCAACAATTGCACGATAGTCCGTGTTCAGCTTGTACTTTACGTTTACAGGTGATCGATTGGAATCTATGAACTACAATACGAAGATACAATAAATTCAAATTTCAATTTTGCTAAAAATATGTGCTCCGAGGGTTAAAATTGAATCTCGTTTCTCTTTAATTATATATAATTTGATATCGATTTTTTAAACTTAAATTTATTTATATACCTGAATATTTTATCATAATGCGCATTTTAAATCATCGCGGAAGCTATAAGAGTTTATAAAATATAATTAATAAAGAATATATAAAGAAATCCTGTTTTTTTTTCTAAATTTAGACACGACTACCTTTTATCAGACTACGCATTACAAACTTTTCAATTTTTTAAATTTCAGCTCTTTTTAATAATTTAGTTATCTCTGTGAATATGACCTTTTTAATGCGTATAGCTGAACAACGTGAACAATTTGCTTGTTTCGTGGCTTTATAGAGAAGCCGAGAATGTATTCTAGTTATACCGGTCTGGTAGTATTGCTTGGTATTGAATTTTTACTTGAAGAGCCTCTGAATGAAATTTCGTATTTATCGGTATCACGTTTTGCAACGTTGCAAACGTGGAAATTCGAAAAATGGACTTGAGTCGTTTTGTCTCATAACAACAGCTATATTTACACAATAGCTTCTAAAGGGATTTCTCGTTTTCCATAACATAATGTAATAAAGGTACTTACATAGTATGTTGAGAGTTAAGAAAATGCGTTACTATGTATTAGCTGAAAATTCTAACTTTCTTTTTACGTACTTCGCTAACTCGGAGATTCCTCCGAAGCCACTCTCTCGAGCGCATTGTAGTCCAAGACCGAGTCTACGTGAAGTACTTCAAAGAGTATCAAGATTCTTCTTACAGTTTCACATATTTTTTCTTCTTTCACAATCGTTCCGTATTGATCTGAAATAACAAGGCATTACATTAAATATATGTTCCAAAGACTTTCTCGGCGATGGCAAATAAATCGTAGTTTATGATTCGACAATAATCATCAAATTGTGCAAATTCAGATAATTTAACTTTACTGAAAATGATAAATCGCAAAGTACTTTGAGCTCCATTACACACGTGTCTATAAAAGATCGTCTTCTTTATACACACATATATGTTGATAAGGAAAAAGGAGCCACCCTCTCCTTTCTTCTTGCACACCTTTCCACTCCGTTATCTCGAACGATTCTAGGTCAACCGTCGCTGCTTGGAACGAGAACACAAACACAAGAAAGATTCTGCGTGAGTGTGAATAAGAGCCACAAGAGATAAGGAGTAATTTGTACCTGTTCAAGGGGGACAGCCTAACTAATTTTTATTTCATCGTGCTGTTATGTATATTTATGTAAATGTAATTTGAAATTGTGTACAAAAGTAATTATACCAGAATACACTTTGGTGTATATTTGACGATTCCTTGCTCGATTTAACAAGGGAAGGTTGAAAGTTTCAGATTGCATATAGCTTTGAAAGTGAAACTAACGACATGCAAAAATAACGAATCATTTACAAATTACTAACTCACGATATTTGACACTTTAAATTATCTAATTACCCATGTACCTCCGCGTATAGCTAGACGAACGAAACACAATGGATAGCAAGAGCAGAGTACAATCAACCGAAGCCGGCCGTGTTTGCGTATATTACACGCAATTACCAAGGCGGTGGGCGAAAGACTCGTGGTTGTATAGGAGAGTTTGGTTTACCCCTATACAGTTTAATCACCCGTAATACTACCACTGACTCCAGTATTGGACACTATATACGTAACAAAATTATTGCAAACCATTTTTTCACGCTAATATTCATATTTTTCGAATGCTCGCTACTTTTTTGCATTTCGTGCTCGCGCGCTGTGAAAAAATAAAATAAAATCCAAAATACACTCGAGGAGGTCACTGATCGAGATTTCTAAATTATGTTGTCCTTGAATAGAAGAAATTATAAAGAACATACGTCAAGAACCCATTATCTCGTCACTTACATAGTATTTTCTGACTCGAAACTATATTAACCTAATGCCAAAGCGGATAAGTGTTAAAGGCACTTAATGCCGTGAATTGCCTCCTCGGTATCGGATAACCTCTCCTAAACGTTCTTGCATCTTGGGGTATCTCGTGCCAAATTTCATTTAGAACTCGCTCAAGCTCTTTCGGGTTAATAGGAGGCCTTTCTAAGTTGCTTACATACATGCTCAATTGAGGTCTGGGTTGTTAGCTGGATGAGGCAGTTACATTTCAGTAACTCTATATTGTTTACCTCCAAGTAATTACGATCTACTCTCACAGTATGGATGGTGTGGGTGATCCTCTATACTGACGAAATAACGATCCATTCGTCCAGATGCATCGGAATTAAACAAGAATGCAAAACTTCATTTACGTAAGGTATACCAATTCATTGATATTCCATCCCTATAGCACTATCGATTCGCCACTGAACATTCGAATAGAATCAACATGATTTGTCTGCAAACACACTCGTGTACGATGGGGAATTCAGATGCTGGCATTATCATCCCAAATAGACAAAATCGAGATTCGTCTGTAAACAATACGTAATTCCACTGTCCGATGGTCCAGTTTTGATACTTATGAGAGTACCGCAAACGAGTTTTCCGATCAGTTACTGTTTACATGGATCCTCTAGCGCAATCGTAATCATCGTGATCTTAATGATCGTGGCCTTATGACTTAGTGTCGCCTCTATATCAAGGCAACAATTCCAGTAGATTGAATTTGAGTAAATTTAAATATATACTAATTACAATATTCAAAAAGGTCCGTTGAAATCTTTGATATCGGATAAACGGAAGAGGTTGAAAATTGGAATTGAAATCGAAAATTGTAGCTTCCTAACATCTCTGACCCTCTCTGTAACAACAACTCCGTTGATTTTATAATATTTCTTTTATTATTTATTATTAATCAGTTGAATTACAAATATACATTTGCCATAATTAAATACATAATCAAATTACAAAAGAAGTAACCCAGCAGAAAGGAAATATCAACGTAGTTTACGCTTTTTTTTTTGTAAATTAAATCACGAAAAATATGATACCAAATAAGAACCTCTATTTTTTAAGTAAATTAAAAAAACATTTAAGAAAGCCTAGAAAAATCTATCTAAGTTTGCAGAAATTCAAATTTTTCGCGCGTCCGTAAACCTAGCCTCATTCGAACCTTCCCGTTCTAAAGTACATTCTCTCACCGCGAGACAGCGTGACGATCATCTGGTCTGTAATGTCTTGAGCGCATTTTTCGTCGTCCATTTTCTGTGACGAAAAATTGAATAAAGCCCCAAAAAAGCCTTCGCTAAAAAGGCAAATGCCCCGTCCCACGTCCCTTCGAAAGTTCTGCAACACCAGCAAAAGATAGAGAAAAATGTGGCAATCGTCGCGAAGCCATAAAAATAGCCGTCCACCCCATCGACGAGAAGAGAGAATTAAAAGAAGCAACGTCTATGAACAGAACCGACTTCAAACCGCGTCAAAATCCCGCGGCTGCGGCCATGTTGTCCCGATACTGCACCTCGTCTGCGGGCTACTCTACTCGCGATCGACCGACGCGGCCCCTAACCTGGCAGAGCAGCAGCTGCGCCACGAGTCCACTCGGAGCCGACGACCTAGCTGGCATTTATCGAACGCAAAGAGCCGACATACCACCAGGACGATGCACCCCGAGTAAGTAAACGTAAGCTATATAGGCCCAGCCAACCACGTGGGGGGAAGCGAGAGAAAACGAGCAGCAGCACCTCGTGCTAGGCACACTTCCGCCGCCGTTACCGCCGAAACAGGAACAGGAAGTCCCCAAGCTCGCGAGAGTATCGCAAGCGCCGCACATCGCCGCCACCGACGTCGTCTAGACACTGAGACCGCAATGTACTATTAGCAGCCGTGCGTTTGTTGTTTAGAGCGCGCGCGACATATATTTTGTAAATAGACTGTGCGTCAATTCACGTGGATTTTTTACGGGGCAGGTTATGTCTACGGGACGCGAATGATCATTGCTTATTGTTGAGATACTGATGCACCTAGACTGAATCGGCCAAGGCCGGAGCTACGCGATCATGGCGATCGATCTCGTCGGTCTGTTGTCTTATGCCTCTTTTCATAGCCGGTTCATTACTAATATGGAGATCTCACTGGTTTGTTGCATTCTTTTCGTCTTACCTTTGTAAACGATCATTGTTGACGTTGATACTGTGTCAACAGGTCATTTGTTTTTTTTTTTTTTTGTTTACTCCTGGACTTGTTGATTCCCTCATTTGTATTCGTGAATTTCATTCTATCGTTGAATTTGGCTTTTGTAAAACGTTGTCTATTTACTTATGTTTGTTTAGTTCGACCCGGGGAGAGTTTGGAGAGAAGGACCACAATTGAGAACAGAATACGATGCAGGCTGAAACCGAAGGCTTGTGCGCCATCGATGATTTTGATGCCACCATAATACCAGTGGAAATATTACCTTGCGATGTAACAACAGCAAGAAACAGAGGGGAGGCAGCTCTGTCTATTGTCGAACTTGGTAAACAATTATTACATAGCGCAAAAAATGGAGACACGGATATGGTGCGTGACCTCATGTGCAGAGGGGCACCTTTCACCACAGATTGGGTATGTCACTTTGTCGTGTATAATTTAAATTTTTTAAAAATTCCAATCTTACGAACATTGTTTGTTTTAAGTTGGGAACGAGCGCTTTACATCTGGCTGCTCAGAATAACCATACAGAGACAGCCGAAGTTTTGCTGAGAGCTGGAATCTCTAGAGATGCGAGAACTAAAGTGGACAGGACACCACTACACATGGCAGCTTATGAAGGTCATCATCAAATGGCTCAGCTGCTTCTCAACTATGGAGCAGAAGTTGACAGCAGAGATATGGTATGTAAATAAAATTACAAAATCAATCGTTTTAACATGATCAACTTATAAGATCCATTCGTCTTTGTTTTTGTAACTCTTCATGTGACTTATTTTTGAGGTTATATGAGAAAATTATATTTTTACACTATTTAATTCCAATTTGCAAACCTTACAAATATAGAATTAACTAAAATTTAATGAAATAATTTTTTTCATACTCATCAGGATTAATTTGTATGTTATTTAGCTCAAAATGACTCCTTTACATTGGGCTGTCGAACGAGAACATGCAGAGGTTATGCTAGTATTATTGGAACATGGGGGAGATCCAAACAGTACTAGCAAATTCAATAAGACACCAATAAGTCTTGCTTTGGAGCATGACCGGTTAGATTTAGTTGATATGCTTCAACAAGAGCGTGAAATCATCAACGTACAGCAAAATCAATTACAATCAGCTGAAATTGAAGCTGCTACGCAAAATTTAATTCAATTAGAAGCTGCCAGACAAAAAGAGGAACAAGAACGGATTGCTTTAGAGGAGCAGCAACAACAAAAGAGGAGATTAGCGCAACGTACGATTAATTCATTTTTTTAATACAACCGAAAAATATATAAATTAAAATTTGTTTATTAACATTACACTTTTTAAAATTTTAGTAAATGCAAATAAGAAGCGAATGTCCTTCCAACAAATTAGAGTTCAATCATTAAATGAAGGTGAACAATCGAAAGAAGATGTTCATAGGCTAGAGAAAAATGTACACGTGGGAAGTAAAAAGCATAGAGATGTTACAAATCTAGCTGGTGTGGAACAACCTCTGAGGTTATTGCAAGCTCATGGAATAACTATGATTCCAGTAGACAACTGATTCGACTATTGTTGAAAATGCCATGGAAAGCGGTCAAACCGTTGTTCTTACAGGTAAGAAAAAGTAACTTAATGCAAAAACATCACTGTGTGCATCACTATAATAATTATAAATACGTTTTTAGAAGCAGGAAAACTCGCTTTAAATCTTACAAGGGTTCCAAATCCTCTAAACGTTACGCCAATTAAGCGATTGCAAATGAGTAATAAAAAGGGAGCCTCGAGAAAGGTTATCACGATTCGAGCTGATCAAATTTTGGGTCAAAATCCACCGACCATTGCATCGAGAGGGCCAAATATTTTGAAGAGATCTAGCAATGATGGCAAAAATACTGGAAAAATTTTCCTTACATCGATTGGAAACGCAACGACTGGAATTCCGACTCTTACAGCTACTAAAGCCGCTGTGTCTCCAATAAAGGTAGTGCAGTAATTGCTTTTCATAAAAAGTTTCTAATGATCAAATAATAATAAATTTTGAAATTTTGTAATTGAAATTGTGCAGAAAACCATCGTGACCTCGAAAACGGAGCCAATGCTTTTACAATTGGATGATGATATTGAAGAAATTTTCGAAGATGAAAGCAACAAAGAGCCAATTATGGATATTGCCGAACTTAATCGAAAGTTGGCAGAGGCTCGAAGAGAAGCCGATGAATTCCGCCGACAATTGCAGAAGAAAGAAGAAGAAGCGGAAATTTACAAGCAACAGTTAAAAAACTTAGCTGCTCAAAAAGCTATGATGAAGTGATTAAAACAGTGCCTCTTCTTGTGAAAGTCTCATGATCTTGAACTCTATTACGGAGATCGTTATTCCGAGACAGACAAAAATTTTGAACTGTCGTACATGTTTTCTCTATTATTTAAGCAAGTGAGATAAAAAAGGTGAAACGTTTACAGAAGCAAACCGATACGTTTTCCTACTGTGTCTCTTGTCAACAAGAAATGAGCAGATTTGCATTTTTTTTTATAAATAACTGACATTTGTAACACGTGTATATACTTTAGTTTGTTATATATGTATACCAGGGATATAAGAGTAGATTACTTTTAAAGCCAGCTTTTACAGATTGCAGAATCCGACCATCTATTGTTTAGAAGAATAAATTTATTTTTTGTAATGACAATTCTTCTTTTTCACTAGTAATTTTATACAAATATAAAAATACAAGAAACTGTCATTCCAAACTCTTTCTGACAATTAAACTTCCATATTGTTGCAGCACCATCACGTATCACTGTGAATTGCCACAAATTGTACATAACATAAGAAAATCAATAATATACCGAATTCTGTACCGCTTAACTGTCTGGCACATTAAGAAGGAGAAAACCCATAATTATTTTTAAAGACTCATCAGGTTCTCGATAAAAGTTAAATATCGTTTCAAAATTGTACAAAGAGGAAAAGTTATTGCAAAGGAAACGAGACGAAGTTGACGCGATATTTCTACAGCCATACAACATTGTACATACATTTAATATAAAGAATGCATATATGAAGATTGTTTTCACTATGTCATTGCGTAAACGTTTGCTCGTAAAAAAGCAGAGCAATGCCGTAATACACTTCGAATTTTCATTTCTCAACTGGTTGAGAATGAAGTTTCATGTGTAACAAGCTACATGTGTAACGCATGGAAGACTACCTTTGTACCTCCGTTTATGCAATAATAAAAAATGTTTTTATATTAGCAATTCAAGTGTTAAGTCGATTAATTAAAGCATCGACAAATTTATCCAAGTAAATAAACAAATCATATCACATATCTACGCGTACATATCTCACCGGGTGTAAGTATATAATTACACGTAGACGATTTTACTACGCGAAGGATGCGCGAGATTTATACGTACACACACACACATATATATATAGTGAGAGAGAGAGAGAGAGAGAGAGAGAGAATCAGCGCGTGACTGCTTGTCGCGCAAGAGCTGGGAAAAAGAGGGCTGAGGGCAGAGGGACCTTAGAGGTAGGTAGGCAAGCAACAGACGCACGTATGGGCAACGTCGTGTGGCGGCGCAAGCGCGCGAATCGATAGGATTGCCGGGAGGCTTTATCCTCTCCGCCGCTGTTGCCGTGCTCTTCTCTGCCTATATACATACACTGACTCTTTCTCTAGCACTTTTCTAGCAATGCGCGTCCTTTCTAACGAGCCAGAGGGAGTTTCCCTCAACTAGAGTATGTATATGTAATATCTATATATGTGGAATATACATGTCTCTGCGTTACTCTACCAGAATGGAGGGATTTATCTCGCTGTAAAAGGCGAAAGATGCGTTTTACATTTGGATTCTCCGTTTTAACGTTTTATGCTTTTTTCTTCTTTCAGATGACTCAAAAACATGAGATATGCAAAGGTTTTATTTCAACGAACAGTCGTTAGCAGACGCATAGAAAGTTTTTGAGACATTAATTCGTTAATTACTGCAACTCAAAAATTCTTTCCTACACGTTTACATTGCTATTTTCCAAGCCCAATTATTCTTTATCACGGCTCTGTTAACGAATGCGTCCCAACGGCCTAAAGTGTGTATACCTATATATCTCGCTTCTCTACATCGCCCCAGTAAAAAAAACACAATGTAATATGCCCGTTTTGCGAAAGTTTAAACGAAGTTAACAAACTCCGTACGCAATAAAAGTAACTCTAAACTCTATTTTAATATTTCACTGTCAATAAAAGAATTCTCGAACGCAAATTAAAAATACTGTTAAAAAACCTTTCCAACTTACGATTCGTGCACACACCTATGTATATGCGCGTGTAAAGATGTGTGCGCGCGTGTGTGGACTACGTTAAACACACAAGCTGCGCAGCAGTAGTCCACGACCGCCGCTCGATTTTCCGCGCGCGCTGTTGCAGGACGCATGTTACATACATTTGGATGAGGACGCCGCGGAGAGGCGGAGAACGGGAGAGAAGGCGAAACACGGATAGATCGTATTATGTACATGTGATTGCAGTACTGTGGTGCACAGAGAGCTCAAAAGCCCAGATCCACAATACGATTGTGTGAAAATGCTGCAGGTGTACGCCTGTATACGTAATACGTATAACGTATTACGTGTTGTATCTTTGAAACGTACGTATACGTGTACGTATGTGTGAGTATACAGGAGAACCGAGAGAACGAGACCCACTCACCCACAAGCCATCACACACGAGACTCGATGTTAACGTCGTCGAGCTGGACTCTATTGGATAGCCTGAATGTGCTCGTAATGTAATGCCGTTTTTACACAATATGCCTCCGCGAGCAACCGGTTAAATTTTGAAAAATTCGAACGCTCGCTTGGTTCGTTACTCGTTAATTGCGTCGTTGGTCGTTACATGGCGAATCGATTATTCGCATTTGCGTATATAATTAATGAAATGTTCAAAGGACTATTCGCTCCGATGATTGACATAATAATAATGAGATGAGCCCGAAATATAACTTACGATTCGTTGTTTTGTCAACTACTCATAGGAACGGTGTATTAATAACCTGCAAAAACAAAGAAGAACCGTTGTATCGTCAACTAATAAGAAACATAATTAATATCGGAAAGTATTGTACCGTCAAATAAGCTCGAGCGTACCTTTTTCAATGAAATATCTGTTATCTTCGCCAAAGCTCAAGGCTGCCTCGCGACTATCAAACTACCGAGCTTGATTCTTCGTGAAATCATCCGTGATCCAAATCTGCGCGCGAGATCTGGATTCAAATGCACACACGCGCATATCGTTCCTCGAGAAACGTCAACCGGCATCGGCAGTGTAAAACCGACATAATACAAGACACGCACTCTCTCTCTCTCTCTCTCTCTCTCTCTCTCTCTCTGTGTCGTACATTACAACATTGTAGCGGCTACGCTACGGTGCTGCTACCGCCGCCTCGGTGTCGATCGTCGGAAATACAGCTAGTACAGCTCGCGCGCAACCGCTACAGTCTACTGTCTTTCTCCCACCCACGTATATACCACGTATAGCGAGCGCGCATAACACGCACATAGAGAGAGACAGAGCGAGAGCGAAGAGAATGATCGCGCGCGCGTGTACATGTAAGCTACCCACACACTGGCGCACGCACACGGGCTGACGAGAAAAAAAAGCCGAGCAGAGCGCCGCCGAGGTATATGTGGCTGCCGCGGCGCGCGTACAACACACGGCGTATTTCGTCCCGTCTCTCTCTCTCTCTCTCTCTATCTCTCTCTTCGCGCCCTTTCGCAACACAAACTCTATATACTCAGTCAGTAGTGTGCAGTGCAGTGGAGCTCACGCTTATAGCTTATAACTAGACGTGATCTGGTCTCCCTCCTCGTGAGCGTGCAGTGTGTGCGTCTTGATTTTCAGCGAGGAGAGAGAATATCAACGAGAGAAGTGGCGTCGCGTGTGTTGAACATGCAGCAGCGTCTTTGCTGAGAGAGGGCGGCGACGCTCGCTCGTTCTATACGCACTTGTATCTTTTACTTATAGATCGGAGACGGAGCGAGAGAGAGAGAGAGAGCGAGGAAAAAAAACAACAAGAAGCTGATGCGAGTCGTTCTCTATACAAGCTGCGAGATAACTAAATAAGAGCGAAGAGTTCTAGATGCGCGTGAAAACGAGCGCGTTTCGCGAGGAAGAAGAGGATCCGTAGAGAGTGAGCGCAGTGCGCGCGCGACATGTCGCCGTTGGCCTTGCCGACGACGACGTCGCTGCCAGCAGTGGCGCCGCGAGGACTGCAACTCCTGAACAAACGCCGCCGTATAACCTAAAAAGCTAAGGGAGCTGCGGCTCAGAGACCGCCATAGTTTCGTTCGGATTCTCGATTAGTGCTCTACACACCTCGCGTTTCAGTGCGTTATACTACATAGTGCCAAGGTTATATATACATAAAAAGGATATATAGAGATACAAGGAGAGAGCGAGACGGAAGCAAGCCGCGGTGAAGAGTATTTCGCGCGGCGTACCGAAAGAGTGCGCGTCGTGTTTGTGTTTGTGTGTATGTGTGTGTGTTATTAGAGTGCGCGCTTCGACGTTTTTTCTCTCTCGCCCGCTCGCAGAGATTCGTGGTTCCGTATTTTTCGGAGCTCTTCGGTCTATTGTTGTTGAGGATCGACCGGCTGAACCTTTGGATCATCCCTCGAACAAGTGAGATATGAACACTGCTTTCTTTTATATACGTACATACATATACACATATATTATATATATACACACACACACACATATTTATATATATTACACCTACATAGATATATCGCGCGCGCGCTGGCAAAAGAGAGACAGATATGATCTGCTGCGCTGCGCCGATGTGTTTTGTTTTGACGCGCGCTGCCACTCAGCTTTCGATGTAATGCATACTCCTTTAGCTAGTTCGATTCTATTTTACAGTAAACTATCGCGTAATCGCGCTTTACATCCGACGCGTACGCACGTTTACCTCAACCGACTGCAAGTCAAATGCTCCGATGTATACTGAGCTACTCTTCGAAAGTGGAGTTCTCCATAGCGGTGTGCGTTGCCCAACGCGAGCGCGGTTTATTTTTAACAGCCGAGCGCGAATTCGAATCGTTCTCGCGAAGATGGCACTCGGAAATTCGAAATTTTCGGTCTGCACCTCGAACTGCGAAGAAATACGAATGCAACGACAAATTCGAGATTTTTCCCCCCTAATTCAATTAATACGGCCTTGCAATCGTTACTTACGATAGATTTGACAATTTTTTTTTCAACTCACCTTGACGAATAATTTGTTCAACTTTTATTTGACACACGCTTCGAACAATCGGGCGGTGGTTACGTGCATTATCCGTTTATGGTTTCTCCACACCGGCAGTTTTGTTCCAACTTTGATTAACACATGGCAACGGTCAAGGTCAAGCTCAGAAAAACATTCTAGTATTTTAAAACGCCGCGTAAATAAATACAGACTAGTTTTTAAACTGGACAATGTAGTTAATGATATGTTCTGTATAGGGTATACGTCTCTATGTGTTTAACAATTATCGTTTTGTAAAAGAAATACATTCCTTTCGCGAAATCATTGAAAACCGCGCCTCTACCACAACTGTAACAGCTCTATTATAAAATATTCAGCGTAGAGGTATACCTCGACGAAAAAATAGAATTTTTTTTCAAAAGAACCAGTGCGAGGCTCGCGTATTCGGCCGTTCAAAAAAAGAGGCAAATCTCTCGCACGCACGTACGTTACACCTACATAGTCGCGCGCACTGTGTATGTATAATATTATAGGCTCGTTCTTTCTCTCTCTTTTTGTGTCGGCGCATACAACGCTTGCGCCAAAACAAAACTCGCGCAGGGCATTAACAATTTAACCGGACTTCGCGTCTATAGCCAAAGACAAGGAAAAGAAAAAGTCAAGTTAAATTGAAAGCAAAGCGAATCTTATCGAGAAACCGCTGTTCGATTCTTTCAGAGTCCAGCAGCAGATAAGAAGAGCAGAGTAAGCTGTGAAGAGAGTCGCCAAGCCGCCTAGCGTAGTACTCGCTCCTCGTCGTGCTCTATCTCTCTCTCTCTTCGCCAGTGTGTGTGTGCAGCAGAGCAAAGTGGCGGTGGCGGCGGCGGCGGCGGCGGCGGTGGCGGAGAGTAAAAATGGCGTCCGATAACGAAGCCTCCTGCGTGACTGACCCAAATTTTGCGGTGATCTGCTCGTTCCTCGAGCGCTTCGGCAAAAGCTGCGGCCTCGAATATCCGGACATTGCCCGGCTCCAGGAGATGCTCGAAAACGCCCAGGAAGGTCAGCTCGCGCGCTCTCATTTGCGCTCTCTATCTCTCTCTCTCTCTCTCTCTATAGATATATCTGTACGTGTATACCTATCTCGCTCTCTCACCCCTCTACTCTCATGCGCTTACACTCGCGCTATCTTTCTCTCGCATTCATCGAGTCTCTCTTTCCTTCTCGCCCAGGTCTCTCGATGCTTATTTTCCTCTCCTGCGAGAGACTCTGCGGCGGTATGCTTCGTACTTTTAGCTGCCTTTTCGGAGCTTGTTGCTCTCGTCATTGTCGAAAAAGTGTCGTTTTTATTCATCGGGGCGGCGGCTTTTTTTCGACCGACTCTCTTTGAGCTGACAGATGTACCGGGGGGGAATCGACGCTTCGCGCGGCTCTCGCATGTTGTCAATTTGCCCAGCCGTCTCTTAGATCCTCCTCCTCCTCTTCCTTCGGCACGTGACAGCTCTGGAAAAGCTCCAGCGCGGCTTTCTTCTTATTTTCTTTATTTTTACCTTTTTTTCTGCCGCTAATGGGTGGCATTCTATTTCTCTCTCTTTCTCTCTTTCTCTCTTTCCCTTTCTCTTTTTCCCTCTCTGCCTCAATTGTATGCTAAAAGAGAAAGAGAAGAAGAGGAGGATGGAGAGGGCTATCTCGACCTATGCTTGGTTTATGTAATAATGAGGGGAAGGGAGGGAAAATACCATTTAATGTAAATGATTAAAATGAAATAGTAATCAGCTGAGAAGATTGTTTACAATTTATAGGCATGCTTATTGAGATTAGATGATGTTTCGAGAAAGCATAGATTTTAAAGTATCTTTTATAGGAGACTAATAATGTATAAAGATAAAAAATGGTATTGTCATTCTTTAAAAAAGATTATAAAAATTTACATTGGTCTTTTAATGAATAAACTTAAATAATAATGTTATAGAGATAGCATATTTTCTGGAAATAGAGAAAATCAGTTTGAGTAATCCCTAATTTATTTTTTTAGTACCAAGAGAACTAGTAGACTTACACATTAAACTTCTCCGCAAAGCAAGGAAAAGTGTTGCCCCTGAGAAATGGGAGAAAGCACTTGTCAAATTTTGCCACACGTATTCCAATCAGGATGGTTGGGAACTCGAGAGAATCGGGTACAAAAAAGCTCGAGTAGCTGTAAAACTGCGTCTTTTGAAGGTATAAATTGCTGACTGGACTGTAATTTTTAATTGACACTATTCGATTGTTTTTGCATTTACACTTATTGTTTTATTTCAGGCACTTTTAGAAGCACAGTTTGATATGAACCAAAAGTTCAAAAATGAAGTAAATAAACAAACAGCCAGTGAATTGCGGTTGGAACCATTAGGTCGTGATAAAACTGGATTGGCTTACTGGTGCCAGGTCGATGAAGAATGTAACATTCGAGTCTATCGTGAAGATTTGGATGAAGAAAACTGGGAATTGATTGCTAAGTGAGTATTTTTTAAAAAATTTGAATACTTTAAATACTAAAGTGAATGAAATGAAACTGTATATTCATAAATAAATTTCTTTATTACATAGAACGCGAGATGAGGTGGTATCTTTAATAAATACCTTGACAGATGGTGAAATTGGTGCTATACCTATAAGCGAAGATAGCAACAGTCTTGAGACATCGGAAAAACCGATAATCGATACAGGCCAGGGTAATCCTGCAGCTGTAAATGGTCAGGCAACAGAATCTGAAAAGGTTGAAGGTAAAACTGCTAATAAGGATGCTTCCAATGAAAAAACTGCTATGCAGAATAATGTAGATCAGGAGGAAGGTGAAGAGGAAGAAGAAGAGGATGAAGATGAAGAAGAAGATGAAGACGATGAAGAAGGGGAAGAGGACGAAGATGAGGAAGAAGAAGAAGACGAAGAAGAAGAAGAAGATGATGAAGAAGAAGAGGAGGAAGAACCGAGTGAAGAAGAATCTGTAAAACCAGAAAACGGTAAAGAGTCTCAAAATGGTAAAATCCAGGCAGTTGAACTTCTGCCTGAGAAACCGAAACCGAAAATAGAGACTACAACTAATCCAGTGACAATAGAGAAAATTGTGAAACCTTCCCCTGCAGTTATTGAGGTTGCACCTAAAAAGGAAGATCCCGATGTACATGAACAAAAGCTACCCACGAACTTGAAAAATGGCGTGACGATAGATAACGTTACCGCGAGTGGTATTAAATCTATTGAAACACCAGTCATCACGACATCCCCTCTTAAGCTTGTCAACATTGCTGAATTAAAGCAATCGCCCGAGAAAAAGCTCGATTCTCCTGGTACATAATTTATATCTTCTTTATTTTTCTATTTCAAATAGTTGTAATTAAAATAATCATATTGTTTATTTCACGTTACATTATTATCTATTTCAGCTAAAGTGCCAGTGATAAATAGTCTGCCTTATGGTACGACGATAGAAACAGCCACCACGGGCCACAATAAGCTACCTATTAAGCCAATCGACCAACTAGCTGCAAATCTTGTACGTATACAAGCCGAGAAACTAGAGAAGCCAAGTAAACTTGACAAAATCGCAGAAAATTTGGCCAAGAGTCAAGTAGGTGCACTTGGCATTTTACCTAATGGAGAGGAAGATGTGAGATTGCCGCAAAGGACTCACAGAGGAATGGACCTGTCAACGTCACCACGAGGCTGGGAGAATGCACCCAGTGATCTTAGTAGCGGCGCTGGAAGCGCTCGGCCTGTCGATTTCTCTGGCATGGATTTATCGAGCAAAAAGGTGACAAAAGAATTACCCTCACCAGCTGGGTACAGACCACAAGACTTTAGTCAACAGCACAGGGAAATGGACTTAAGCACAAGAAAGACCCCGAGTAAAGTTCATCCTAATATTGTAAGTTAAATTTATGCGATGATAATATTTAAGCTATAAGATTTTGGACAAAATCTTATTGATTATATTCGTTGTTTTAGAGTGCATACGACCCAACGTATGACGCACGTGCTGCAATGATGCGCAATCACGCCATGGTTGCAGACCTAAGTAAAAGACAATTGCCGTATGCCGCGTACGACTTACCACCTAGCACAGCGGGGGCTTACCATCCATCCAGGCATCCAAAGGATGTGATAGATTCTCAAGCACAGCAACGACTGCCTGGCTATGCGATGCTCCCTGATCCTAGCAAATTGGCAGCGATGCGAATGGCTGGAAGTCCAATGAAACGAGGCCTCGAATCCGAACTAATGGCCAGTGATCCTATCCTCGCTAAACGATTGCGAGCCGAAGTCCTTCCAATTCGCAGTAATATGGATCCAAATCAAATGGCTTCCCACCAACGACAAAGGCATGATTGGCGGGACGATGTAGGCGAGGCTATTCAGGAACCAGTGATGATGGTACACGGTGAAGGTTCTGGCAGTGATTGCGATGCAATTAATCCTATTTGCGGTGAAGCTATCGAGGAGCCTGTGATCTTTTTCTATGGTGAAGGCTCCGGTGCCGAGTGCAACACGGGCAATCCATCTGATGAAACGTCTAGTAATACCGAGAACAAGACCGCTGAAGAAACGGCTGATAAAGAAGGCTCTAGTGAAACGGAAGAGCTTAAAATAAGTCCTAATAAACCCAAATTCAAGCTAGGAGTGCAGGTGTTTTCGCAGCCTACCATTAGTCCAACTAAACGGTCTTCAAGGTGGGATGTAGGTGGACCCGATGGTGAAAAAGCAAACATATCAGCTACGGAGACATCCGCTGACGAACAACCGTCACCGCCGAAGTTTTTCTTCGGGCCCAATTGCGTGTCGTATAGTGACACCCGTGCTAAAGAAGCAAGCATTACACTTCAGCAACAACTATCTGCGGTTGACAATGAGCAAAAAGACGAGGACAATAATGGATTAACGACAGCTGAGGAAATCGAAGAAAAAGCAACCGAGGAGGTACGAGAAAAACTGGTTCCTATATCTATCGATGATGGTGACAGCAGTACTACTGAAGAAGCAAAAAGCTCGACAATTAGCGAAAGCGCTAAAATGGAATTGGAAGAAAAATGTGATACGAATGTCGAGCAAAGGGAACAAATGGAAACCATGGAAGCTACTTCTTCTGAAGTAACAGCTCCGTTGCTAACTTCTTCGGAAGATATTGATAAACCAGATAGCGCTACAGATGAATCAAAGATGGAAATAGAAACATCACAAGTGACTGAAGAACATAACAGCGAAACAAAATCTGAAACAAAAGATAAAGCCTTATTAGATATACAAAATACGATCGGGAGCTTGGAAAAATTAGAATCGTTACCGAATGTGAGTGAGCCGACTGTCGAAGCTAAAGAGGAATTTAGAGAAGAACAAAAATTAGAAGAAATTCCATCTTCAAGTGCCGATAAAAGTCTCGAAATAAGCGAAAAATTAAATGAAGATGTAGAAGCAGAGTTGAAAATGGATGTGGAAGTTGAAAACCCCCAAGAAATTTCTCTGAGTGAGTCAAAATGTTTAAAAGATAAGGAAAGTTCTCCAGACAAAGAGGTGACGCCAAGCTCTACCGAAGAAATAGTCGAATCATCAGATGTAGTTGACAATGCAAGACCTGTTACTACAGCTGTGTTTGAATCATCAAAAGATCATGACGATATCGACCAGCTCGCTAATGAATTAAAGAAAACCACTTCTGATGACGCCAGTGTAAAACCAGAGCAAAATAGCAACGAACCTACCGGTGATTTTGAGGATGAATCAGGAAAAACTTTAGCAGCCATCGACAAATTTGATAATAAACCCGCTGAAGATCCAAAAGAGGTCGTGTCTTCCAGTGAATTACACGCAACAGAAGCGCTTAAATCTGATGTTGAAATAAATGAAGTCAACAATACAGGAGATGTGGAAGTAATGCCACCTGATATAGGAGAAGGAACCGATAAACCCTCGAACGATTTGACCAATGAATTTAGTGATAATCTTCCGAAAGTGGAAAGCAGCACAAGCAGTAGTAAACCCCAGACGATAGCTGAGGACGTTGAAAACAGTATATTAGACGAAAACGTCTTTGAAACTAAAGAGCAACCAGACTCCGTAACAAATTTATTGCCAGATACCAGTGCTGAAATAGAGAAAGAAGTCGCTCAGGAATCAAATATCTCAAGCACATTAGAAGTTGAAAAATATCCTGAAACCGAAGAAGCTACTAGTTCGCAAACAATTGATCTTTTGAATAATGTAGAAAAAGATAAAGCGAGAGAATCGGAGAAAAGTGTAAATGAAAGTTCTAATCAACTCGAACCCGATCAAACAACTAGTCTTGAAAAGTCAGAAATTCCTGAAACTTATGAAATGATGGAACAAAGCTTTGAAGAGCCTACGAAAGTTGAAGAACCAAGTGTATCAACAACTTCGAAGGAATCAGATGTCACCTTAGACGCAAGCCTTTCGACTACATTAGATAATAAATCTGGGTTTGAATTAGACGATACATTAAAGATGGAGGAAACTTTGTCACTTGAAAATACATCTAGACTGCAAGAATCCATAAAAATGTCCACACCTGAGAAGTGCAATGACTCTGAAATGAAGCAAAAACTTGACGAAACGCTTGCTTCTGAAGTAGAATCTAACAATCAAAATATTGTACCTGAAGTATCGAGCTTCATTCCAGAAAAAATCGAAACAGTAGACGAAACTCCAGATGTCACATCATCTTCGGATTTGCCGAAACAATCTGCCGAGCTAGAAAATCCAGAAATCGAATTGAGTAATGTCGAAGCCGAAAGTGGGGACGACAAAAAAATTGATGATATTTCTGAAGTGTCTAGCTTAATTGCAGAATGCGCTAGTATACGTGAAGCTGATGAAATTTCAGCAGTAGATTCAAATGATAGTATGGAAAAAGATGAAGCTTTGACACCTCCAGATGTATCAATGGAGGAAAAGGTACTGAACGAATGCGATAATATGCAAGATCTTCAAGTAGAAAAGCCTAAGGAAGTTGCAGAAGAAATTGATTCAACCTCTAAACCATTAGAAGATATTACAATAGAGGAAGGTTCTTCGAAAGTAGATGAATCTTGTATCGCAATGAAAGAAAAAGAGCAGACGGAAGACGAAGAAGTTTCCGAAGATATGAAAGAAAAGCTCAATATTACCGAAACAAAGTTCGAAGAGCCTGATTCTCAAGCAGAATTTAGCATTCCAGAAGGGTCAAAAGTAGATACTGAAAAAGAGTACTTAACATCTGCTCCTGCCGACAATGTCGAGAAAGAAAAGACTTTGGAAAATTCCGATAAAAGTGCCCTTTCTGGAGAAACTAAAGAGCCTGATAGTGAAAGCGATAATGTTGCTGAATCGGGATACAAATCTTTGGTTGCTAACTACGATAGCGAGTCCAGTGATGCTGAAAACGATGATGTCTTTGATAGTGAGACCGCCGAAGTTCCGGATTCAACGAAATCTGAAGCTGAGGTCAATGAAGATTCTGTAAAGACAGTTGAGGAGAAAGAATTGCCTACAGAATTGCCTATTGAGAAAGACGAAGCGATTGACTTGGTGACCGAAGAAGCGTCTAATAGTACGTTCCAAAAGAATGAGCAAATGAACGACGAGAGTTCTGCTACTACCTTAATTGAACCTGACATCGAAAAAGAGAAGATAAAAGAAGATAGCGAAGAAATAGACAAAACTATTCTACAACCTTCCATAGATACGATTCAAAAACAAACAGATACAGTTGACAGTCAAAACATAAAATCTGATGATTTGCCAGAAATAAAGACAGAACAAGAACATACGGAAAAATCGGTTCTAGTAAATACAGTGGATGCAGAATCAGATCTTGTCAATCACGAAAGTAAAGAACTCCTCTCAAGCAAAATAGTGAACTGCTCATCGCTTTCTCAAGATGAAAATGTTGAACCCTTGGAAGTTAAGTCTACTGCACATGCATTAGCTGAAGATGTTCAGATGAAATCCTCACAAGAAAACGAAGAACATAGCAGTGAAAAATCTACCTTTATAGAAGAAAAGTTTAATTCGAAATTCGACGAAGACAAGCCTATCATCCAAGTCTCTAAAAAACGACGAGAAGAACCTAATGATATCTTAGCTGGCAATGCTTTGTACGATAAGCCTCAAGTAAATGAAATTGTATCTAAAAACAAAATTATGTCAGCGTATCAAATGGAAATGCCTAACAATTCCATGGTATTAGAAAATAAATTTGAACATTATAATTCAAAATACATGGAGACAAATGAAATAAAGGAAGATTTGTTTGCAAAGAATATAAAAAACGAAGACAAATTTTCAGTTGGCTCGTCTTTTATTAGCGAAAAGAACTGCAAAGACGATAATTTAGAGCTCGAAAATGAATTTAAGAAAGATAGTATCAAAAAGAGATTATCGTCATCAAATCTTGAAGATCTTCCACCTGCAAAATGTAAAGCTGCGGAAAGTAGTGATCCTTTGTTAGATACTACTCCAGAAATTATTAAAGAATCGCCAATGGAAACTGATGTTCAAGCAGAAGAAAACTTGCAAATCGGTAATGAAATGTGTAGCAATCAAACAGAAAACATTCAATTAAATATACCAAAGGTACATGAAGAAATAAATACGGAAGTTCAGCCAAAACAAGATACAACTATTCTGTCTGAAGCGTCAAAACCAATTGAAGAACAAAAAGTTGAAACCGATTTAGCCCATGCCAAAAAATCGTATGAACTCAATCAGGATCTCAGTATTGAATCTTCATCAGTTAAGCTAATCCAAAGTATTGAATCGGTTGAATCTGTAACAACGAAGTGCGAGGAGATCGCAAAAACTAGTGATTTAACTCCAGAATTATCCAACATAGTTAAACAACAACAATCTCTAGAACCATCAGTCATATCCGTTACAGAGTCAGATCCAATTGTTATGGAAAAAATACACGTTGATAAATCCATAGATGAATCAGCATCTACTGCAGAAGAAAAATTGCCGACAGCAGAAACATCAGAGCCAGAGATGGAAACAAAACTATCTACAGATAAACCAAATGAAGAACCAATGTCCATCGTACAAGAAAAACTGTCTACAGTTGAACCGGTTGAATCAATACCAGTTGTAGAAAAGAAACCACCTGTAGCTGAACCAATTGAAGAACCAATGTCCATCGTACAAGAAAAACTGTCTACTGTTGAACCGGTTGAATCAATATCAGTTGTAGAAAAGAAACCACCTGTAGCTGAACCAATTGAAGAACCAATGTCCATTGTACAAGAAAAACTATCTACAGTTGAACCAGTTGAATCAATACCAGTTGTAGAAAAGAAACCACCTGCAGCAGAATCAATCGAAGAACCAATATCAGATGTGGAAGATAAATTATCTACTGCTGATTCAATGGAAGAAGAAAAGCTAAGTTCTGTAGAAGATGTATCTGAAACTCCAATTGAGGAAGTTAAACCAATAGAAAGCACGTCTGAAGAAGCTACTCTTCGTGATTCTGTGGTGGTAGAACGTGACACAGAAAAAACAGAAATGCAGATTCAAGAAGTTACACCTGCAGCTATTCAACCAACTCCGTTTGTCCCCCCTGAAGACAACGCCATGCAAGCAATTGCACCAGTAGTTGAAAAAACTGTAGATTCACCGATACAGTTAATTATACCTCCCGAAGAAAAACCTGCAGAACAATTGCGACCCGAAGAAGCACTGCAAATATCTACTGCAACTTCGTCTGAAAAACTTGTAGAGCCAGTGAAGTTGCAAGAGCAAATGCAGGTCACTGACGCGCCTGTAGAAAAATTAGTCGAATCCACAGTAATTCAACATCAAACTAGCGCACAAGACACAGAGAAATCGCAACTGGATGTTTCTCCTGAAAAACCAGAATCCACTGTGGAAGAAGAAATCGATGACGATCACTCGGATGATTCAATGGGTTGCGATAACGACGAGAGCATGTTTGATGCACCACCAGCTGACGAGGTTGACCCGCTCGCGGATTCCGATGTTGATGATAAAGTTGATGACTTAGCCACCAATGTAGGTAGCATTCGCGTGAAAACCGTCTCAGAGCTTGTAAGTACTGAAGGTGCTTGGAAACTCGATTCCACTGTGGATCCTGTCGATGCATCGCAAGATGAAACTGCTGGTGCAAACAGAACTACTCGTCAATCACGTAAGCGGCGCAACAGTGCCCAGGATTCAAATTCAGAGGATGTATCAAGTGTCACGAGACCACAATCCGACGACGATGAAAATGCCGGTGGTAAAAGAATGAAACTCCGAGGTAAGAGACAACCCGATGTGGAATTGAGAAAAAGCGTCGAAAAAAGCAGAAAGATCAGTGCTAGTTCAGAGGATGATAACAGGCAAGCTCCGGCGATTGCTGCTTTGGAAGAAGGTTCTCAAGAGGAGGAGGAGGAGGACGAAGACGGTGAAAAGAAGGAGGATGAAGCTATTCCAGTACCGGAGAAAGCTACAGTAGCAGCTAGAAAAATTCGAGGTCGGCCAAGAGGACGTAAAAGGAAAGGGGCTAGAGGTATGTATTGTATTGCTTTAGACTTTATTTTAATAATAATTTATATTACATTCATACATAAAATTTTAAATGAAACAATACAAAACGATGTATACAAACATAATGTAATGATTGAATTTAAGGCAAAGCAGCTGCTAAAAAGATTGCCGAACAAACTGGCAACGAAGCAGCTGTCGATGGTGTCGATGAATCTGCCGATCGTACAGACGCTACTACCGATGAACCTCATTCTAAGTCAGAAAAGTTAGATCCTGCTGGAGATGAAACTCAACCAAAAGAGCCCGTTGGAGAAGCAACGGAATCAAAAAAGAAACAACGAAAGAAGCGTAATATGCTCCTGGGTCTTGAAATACCAGCTGACATCGCGCTTGGCAATGACAACGAGCCACCTGTTAGGGCATCTCGTCGTATCGCTCAATTACGCATCATGAAGGAAGCAGAAAAGAGTAGAGAAGACGAAGCTCAAGATGATAAATTAAGTAAAAAAGATAAAAGTGGTAAACAGGATAAAAACGATAAACACGGAGATGGTTCTGATAAGAAAAAACGAAAAAAGAAGAAGGACGATAGCGAAGAAGATGCCGCAATGATGAAAGTATGTAATATATTCTTCTGTTTTATTTATAATTTACTAGTTATTAAGTATCGACTTATTTCATATAACAGGATCTTGAAAAAGAGGACGCTAAAATGAAAAAACGCAAAAGACGTAAAAAGAAGAAGCTTGCTGCGAAATTCAATGAAGCCAAGCCGTGGCAGAGTTCATCGGGCTCTTCAAGTACTGACGAAAATGATCACGAGGAAGAAGATGAAGAAGATATAGAAAGCGACGGTGACCAGCTTGTTTTTAAGAGCGATCATGAATTCTCTCCAGAAAGTGACTTAGAAAAGGATGATCATGAATCTGAACCTATGCGTCGTGCAAGAACAGCTCAAAAATCAAAAAGTGACGATGAAGAGATCGATGCAGTAGATGAGTATGCCTGCCAAAAGTGCAGCAAAGCTGATCATCCTGAATGGATTTTACTCTGCGACGAGTGTGACAAAGGCTGGCATTGTTCGTGTCTCCGACCTGCTCTCATGCTCATACCCGAAGGGGACTGGTTCTGTCCACCATGCCAACATAACACACTAGTTAACAAGCTTCAAGATAGTCTAAAGACATTTGATGTACTGACCAAGAAGCATGAAAATGAAGTGTTAAGAAAGAAAAGATTGGCTTATGTTGGTATTAGTTTAGATAATGTCTTACAAAAAGGAGAAGTCGAAAAGAGTAATAGAGAAAGAGATTCGAGAGCTTCGAGTCAAGACGAGGACGAATCAAGTGCTGAAGGTTCATCCTCAGAGTCTGGAAGCTCGGATGAGACTAGCAGTGATGAAAGTGAGCCCGTTTATCAGTTGAGGGAAAGGCGTTGTGCTAATACTTATAAATTTAATGAGTACGATGATATGATTAATGCTGCTATTAAAGATGAAGTCGAAGCAGTAAGGGTAAGAAACTATTTAAATTCGAAATTATAATATAACGTAAGATATCGTTAATCTTTTTAATTTTATATTCAGGGTGCCGGTAATCAAGGTCGCGGTAAAGATATTACTACAATAGTAAATGCAGAAAAAGAAGAAAAAGCTCAAACCGATGCTTTAAAGCATCTAAAGGAAGATGATGAAGAAGTTGAAGATAGGAAATCTGAAAAAGAAAGCGACGAGGACTACAAAGTTGAAAATGATGAAGATGATAAAGAGCCCGAAGATGAGGAAGATGAGGAACGAGCAGCAAAGGCTGCCATGCGGCAGAAATTGTCTGTTCGTAAAAAACACCGCAAACTTAACAGTCTTGATATTAGCAGTGAAGATGACCCCTACAGTGACGAAGATTTTAAAGGAAGTAGCTCTGATGAAGAAGAAGATCTTGATGATCCACTCAGCTCCTCTGATGACAGTGATTTAGGTGGTAGAAGACGAGGCAGGGGAGGTGGTTCAAGGGCTGTAAGAAGATCTACCAGAACTAGAATGACACGCTATGATGAAGATTTCAGTAAGTTACTTTTACTTCTATAGTATATTTTTCACTCGTACATAAACTAAATGATTACAATCAAATATTTCAGTCGATGATGACAGTGAAGATAGTGACAGACCAAAGAAAAAGAAATCCAGAGCTAGCTGGAGAGATGACGAGTCTGAGAGTGAAGAAGAAAGTGACAATTCATGGAAAGATACGAAAAAGAGGTAAAAATTATTTAAATTCTGTTATTTGCGCATACTTTGACCATTGAATTTACTAATAAAATAGTAATTGTTCTATTAGTCGTAGAAAAACATCGTCATCTAGGCGACCAGTGCCAAAGCCGAAACCTAGTAAAAAGAAAAAGAAAAGGAAACGTATAATTGCTAATGAAAGCGACAATGACGATGATGAAGATGAACAGTTACGATTTGAGAATGTTCCTCAAAAAACCATTCCCCATAAAGAGGAAGCGCCACTTCCACCGGCACCAGTACTTCAACCGGAACCAGAAGCGGTACCGGTATTTGAAGCTCCAGTTCAACACTCAGTTCCTACAGTAGATACCATTATCCCTCAAGAAGCTGAAATGCCTGTAGATGAATCTACACCAATGGAACAAGACGAAAGGCCACAGGAAGTGCTACCAATACCGCAATCAATAGTACCTGAAGTGCCAGTGCAGACATATGTTCGTCCACCTGTGGACGAAGATGAGTTCAAAAAGAAAAGAAAGGTTAGTAATTCTACGATTGATTTGTTTATTATATCAAATAAACTATCCATAGTCTAATACTATAACGGTTTATTTATTAACAGGAGCCTAAACAAAAGAAAGTACGAAGAAAAGTTATATATGGTAGAATTCGAGATGAGAATGAAATGTCCCAGGAAGAAATGACCATGGGAAGGCGTACACGTGGTCGGAAAATAAGTTATCTTGATGCCATGCCATCGGATAGCGATGAGGAATTGAAAAAAGCTCTACGAAAAACTGAAGAGACCGAAGAAGAATTTATAGTTCACGACAACGACAATATGGAGGATGATGCTGAAAAAGATTCTGATTCGGGTGATGTATACTCACCTAAGCAACAATCACTTCGAGCGAAAAATAAATCACCGAAAATGCGTGGTCGAGGAAAAAAGAGCCCTGGTGCTAAAAGAAAATCTATGTCAGATGATGGTATGCCCAAGCAACGTAAAAAACCAGGCCCTAAGCCAGGTAGTAAGAACAAGCCGCGCTTAAACAGATCTGGCGATGACTTGGGTATTGATCCAAGCATCATTAACGACGCGGATGTGTTGGGTATGCAGGTGGATGATCCCGTACAAGGAATGGCTGGTACTGTTACTGGTGAGGGTATGTTTAATATCTTCAATTGTTATTTTTTAATTATAGATGATTGGTATGATCCTTTCATTTTAACATACGTATTTTCTGAAAGTATAGCACTAAAATACAACCTTGATTTAGGTTCTTTAGCGAGTTTGGGACCATCTGAACTTGAGGGCCTGGATGATGATCAATTCGATCAAATGATGTTAGAGGATGAAGAATATGGTAGGCAACAACTGCAGTTAGCAGCAGTGGAAATCGCTAAGAAAAAGAAAAAGGAAGAGCGTGAAGCAAAAAAACTCGAAAAAGCCCGCCAAAAGGCCTTAGAAATTCTTGCAGCGGAACGCCAGGAAAGTATGAATATGGAGGGGACTGATGGTGAAATACCGAAGAAGAAAAAGCGAGGCAGACGTAGTAAAGCCGAAATTTTGGCTGAGCAAATGCGCAGAGATGCATCTGGTGTACCACCAGAACTAATGCCATCTTCTTTAGCTGGTGGACCAGTACTACCACAAATTCCTAATACGGACGTGGTGGCGGCTGCTGTACCAAATATTCCCGGTGTACCGGTTATGGAACCGGGCTGTGATCCTACCAGAATAATGGACCCTTCCAATCCCATGATGTCTATGATGACGCCGCAGGTATGCGATTACGAGGTTAGATTGTTTTATTTATTTACGTAGAATTTTGAGTAGCAAAAGGTGAATAATTTATTTAAATGGCTTTGATTCGATAATGTGAATTAAGTTTTTATTTAATTTCAATTACATTACAATGTTTTCATTTATTTATTAATTGCAATTCAAATATACATTATGTAATCCAAACACTTAAGCGTTTTATCGAAAAAGACACACCTTCAAAACACATCATATACCAGTTTTAGAAGATATGTTTAAAATTTATAATTTGAATTTAGATGATGGATGGTCAACCTCTCTTCAACCCTGATGGTAGTCCAATGAAACCAAAGCGACGTGGACGAGGCAAAGGCAAAAAGACGTTAGCAATGGAAGCGGCTCGTGCCGCGGAGGCAGCAGCGAAAGCTGCCGCTGAATCCGGCATTCTGGGCATGCCTGGTGACTCCAATCCAGAGCTGGCAAAGCTCGAAGAGATGCAGGCAGGTGTTCTTCCTACTCCAGGAAGCAGTACATCTGGATCGGCACCATCAACGCCTCCTGCAAGTGTTACAAGCCAAGGTGGAACACCTTCCAGCCAACCAGCGAATCCACAGGCTGTATATCCTTCGCTACCCCCTCAAGCACAGCAACAGTCTTCCGTCATTACCAGAATGCTACAATCGCAACCTGTAGCCAGCAGTCCACAATCGTTTACAGCTGCGGCTGCTGCTATGGGACATAAATACTTTGGCGGTCCCAATGCTCCAGGACAAATGATTGCTGGACCTAGACCTGGTTACGACATACAAAACAGAGGTGAGTGAAGTCAAATGATATTATAGTACAGAAAACTTTAATTGATATGTTTTTAAAGCTTAATTATTTATTATTTTTAATCTATACTATTACTCGTAAAAAGATTACGTTTTTAACTGATAGTGAAGACTGTAAACGCATTGTAGGAAAAAAAGTTAAAAGTTCAATTATATTTCCGGATTTTTACAAGCATTAATATATTTTAACATTATAACTTAGGAAACTAGTTTACTGCCGTTATAATATGATAAATACTGATCTGTATAATAATTTATCTGTATCAAAACTATAATTAAGTATCGAGATGTATGCAAAGGAGTGAGACATGTGAATTTTATTCTTTGATACGCCAAGTCTAATGTAGCGTTTCCACCGATATAGAATCGAATTTCATTTTAGAATATCTTCTTTTAAACTCCTATTACAATTTTTGACTAGACCATTTAATGTCGTATTAAATATCATTAATGTCTTGTAATCATAGTGTCAGTTTATATGAACATTTGAAATTATATATTTTAAATCGTAAGTGTAGAAATAGCATTACATTTACACGATGGTGTAGACCATCTTACGTACTCATCGCATAGCCTCCGTGGCGCAATTGGCTAGCGCGTTCGGCTGTTAACCGAAAGGTTGGTGGTTCGAGCCCACCCGGGGGCGATTTCTTTTGCTTTTTTTAACAGTTATAAAAGTAAAAATTCGTTAAGAATTACTAGAAAATTTATTTAATACATTATTCATTAAAATAGAATAATTAAATTTTAATGCTAAAAAATATTATTTATTACAATGTGTTACTTTAAAAACTAAATAAAGTATAAATAAACGGTCTATGGACTTTCACGTACGAATATAAAAATGATTACTAAATAATCTGTTCGCAATAATTTGCATTCAAGTAAAAAATTGATGGGATGGTATTTTCAACATAATTTATTTACATATAAAATGTATTTCCATGAAGTACAGTTAGGTCGATAAAGAAGAAAATGATATTCCAATAGTCCATTACATACGCACATACACACACATATAGATATAAGTATACAGTTTGTTAATCATTGCGATGCATTTAATATTTATATTGCATTCTATGTCTAGATATTCATTTAAATAGATTTCATACTAAAAAGCAAAAATGTTCTGCGTTTTAGGACGGATACCATCGCCTTATAGGCAACCAAGTCAACAGGCAATGCCACCTCATTTTGCTGCTGTTCGTTCTGGCACACCTCCAGGAATGCGTTTACGAGTTCCCGGCCCGCAAATGTACCACACACCGCACCACCCAATGGACCCTTCACCCTCGGGTGGAGGTCCTATCTCTATTAACAGTCGAGATCGCAGCTCGCCTCTAGGTCCCGGCCCGCCTGGTCCACCAATGATCCCGCCATCAGCCGGTAGTCCTCTGGCAAAGGGCGGACCGACGCCACCTCCTCCATACGTTCGCGGCGTTACACGCTACGGTGATGCGGGTCAGATGACTCCGCGACACCCACTGCCACCTTTCACTAACGCCTCGCCCGTTGTCGTGAATCACAGTATGCAACAACCCTCGCCACCAGCGCAACGTGGAGCTCCCGCAGGAAATTTCTCACCATACCATCCGCCACCACCACCAAACTATCATTATGGTGCCTATCCACCTCCACCGCCGATGTCGACAGCGGATGATGCAGCAGCTTACCAGAGCTCACCCTATTCTACCTCGGCTGAACAGCATTTCTCATCTCCGGGACCTGATGCTCAGCCCACCATTCAGGGTCCGTCACCTTCTCAGCAACCACCAACCCAAGCACCACCTTCGACTCAAGTTCCTCCTCAACAAGCACCGTCATCGCAACAGCCTGGTCCAGCTGGTCCCGGACCTGCATCACATCCTCATTCACATCCAGGACATGCTGGACATTCCGAAGGTCCACATCCACATCCCCAGGGACATCCCGGGCATCCTGGTCATCCAGGTGGGAAGTACGATGAAGAAGGTAGCGGTGAATTCGGAGGTCTCGTTTCCTACTTCAGCAGTCAACGCGAGGACGATCTCGAGTCGTAGCATGAGTGAGGCCTTGGCCAACCGTGAGTGTACGATAACAATTACTCGCTAGGCGATTAAATGCGACAGTCATACGTGTTTCTGAACTGCATATATATTATATATATCAGTTTTGGTGGTCTTTTTGCCGAGGGGTAGTTGTAAATGAATGTTTCCTTTTGCCTTTCTTTGGTGCTTCATACTAAACTTTTGGTGAATTTGGATATTAGTTCGGTGTATACATAAATAAGGTTTTAATCTCTATACTTTTATTCGTGTTTAGAATTTTATATAAAAACGATTGCATTATCACTGATGACGACAATATGTTTTTTTGTAATGACTGTTCATGCCTAGAAATTTCTCGACAACTATTTGTGAACTACGAACAAACGAAAGTATATAGGAGCACAAACCACTTGTTAAATCGAAAGAAAATACTGGTAATTCTCGGAAAGTCCCCTTGATATTAATGAATTTAGTTGATCTCGTACCCTTTCGGCAAGGAGAAGCGAGTTTATATAATCCAGTTCTTAAAACAGGTATCGTTTCTTCTTATTATCAGTTATAATATAGTTTTTATATAGTGAGCGTAAATTTCCGACTTTTGATGAAACGAGCAAATCTTGTACTGATGATCGTTTTTTTACACGTGGTCAAAAGATTTTTTATCTTGCGAACGAACTCGCACGCGATAATAAAGGCAATGCCTAGTAAGAAAGAGAAAAAATAAGGGCACATTGCGTGAAATGTTAAGAAATAATTATTTGGTGAAAACATGGTTGGCCAGGCACAGACTCCCGGCTTTAATAAACCAAGTATGCACGGAAGAATTTCTTCGAGAGAGTTATGCTTAGAGTAATAATTTTTTACAAAAGTTGATAAAAGGTACTATGAATAGCAGATGATAGTTAAGTTCACTGTCACTCTTTGTTCCTTCATTACAAAGCTTTTTGGTTTCTTTTTTTCATTATCTTGCTTACATATGTGTATATGAATAAAATGTATATTCTTTTGTATTGAAAAGGAGTAAAATCATGAATGCATGATAGGAAGAAAGCGATTACAGATGAGAGAGAGAGAAAAGGAAAAAATTAAATGATAAAAAGAGTTGCTTCCAAAGCCTTCGGAAAAAAATTATTATGAAAGAAAAAGAAGGACTTGCTAAATGAGTCATTTCAGAATTAACGCAGTTTTCTTTATAAACGATGTGTAATACCAACCGTATATTATAACAAATCAAGAAAACGCGAATCGAAGAAATTCTTCGACAAGGCGCCATTTGTTTTTTTTTTCTTTTTTTTTAAAGCGCTTGTACATATGTAAATACAATGCAGTAAGTCCTCTAGATTATATATTATGTATATGTATTGTATACATGCAGTCAAGCAGGATAAAAAAGGTATTTGTTAAGGAAACAACAAATTTACCGTATAATGCGTCATAGTGCAACGGGCACAAATGTAATATTTAAAAGAAAAAGTAAAATTTAAAAATGAAGCGACGAGACTTTTAAAAAGAGGATCGAGATATAACGAAAAGTATATCGTAATGACGATGGTGTTAAATAACGACGATGATAATTATTATAAATATAACAATTATAATTATAAATATAAAATTAACAAAAATGGTGTGAAGACTACTACTATACGATAATTATTTATAAAGAAACAAAAAGTGAAGATTTCAGAATTTATAATAGCCGATAGTATATTGTATTTTACAAATTTTACTTGATATATTATACGAAAAGAAAAACGTAAACGACGTACGTGGATGATAAAAGTAAGAAAAAAATTAACGACTAAGATAGTAAAACGTATATATGAAACTGGATCACAGAGAGAGAACGAAATATATATGTAAAAATAAATTTCGAACGAAAGCGAGTCGAAGAGCACGAGGCTGCTCGATGTGCAATATAATAATGCTTTTATCAGTCATGTGGAAAAATTGCCTCTTGTCGACGACGAATCAAAATATATTACGCAAAGTATATCTTTAAAAAAGGGTAATAAAAGGATGAATTTAAGTTTAATACCTCCTTGTTACTGCACAACGACATATGCAGCTTAACGATCCAAGGCATTTATACTATTTTTTAATCGTGAGATTAGTTAAATATCCCAAAAATACGAACCGTATGTATTGTTGTACATTCGATTGCAACGTCTAGAAATTAAATACGTCCACTATCTTGTATGTATTTAATTTTTATACCTTTGTAAATGAATTAATTTAATATGCTCACTGTAATGAAACTTTTTCAGGACTACCATATTTTCAAGTTTGTTGGTAAAGAGATTTATACAATTTTTCTAATCTCATGAATAAAACTGATTTATTAGAAGTTAATTGTTGTGCAGTATCAACAGTAATTACGCTTAAGAAATTCATCTGCAATATGAAAAATCGTATACAATCAAATCAAATGATAAAAATGTATAGCTTGTGTAATAATACTTGATCCATTGGTGAAAAACGAAGTCGTTGATAAAGGTTATAATATAAAAGAAAATATTAAGAGAAAAGAAACATTGAATCGAAAACGTGCACGGCTCTCTCCTGATCTTCGACTGCCTGTGAGCCGTTTTTTCTTTTCGTTTCTTTTTAAATAAAAATAAAAAATCATGTGTGTCGCGCCACAGAGGAATAATTATAAATGAAGAAAAAACATGTGTCTGTTTTAGTTACTCCACGCGTAAAAGTGCATACCTAATAAAATAGAGATTTTATATATAAATATATATAAATGAATAAACAAAAAGATATTACAATTATCTTAGAATATCGTTGCTTGGCATATAGTTTTTTTCTTTTTTGGAACTCCGAGTGACGAAAGAAAGAATGAAGAAGAAAATTAAATTTAATTGCAAGTGTGCGAGAGAGAAAGAGAGCGAGCTAGAGTTAAAATAAAAGCGCGAAAGAGATATGATTTATTAGAGCTAATTTTATTATTTTTACACTTTATCCAATTGTATTTCTTCGACAGTCTGGTGTACCATCAGTTTTTTCACTTTTGTTTTGTCTCTTCTTCCCCTTCCGCTTTAGGAAGGCGCGAAACACATGCTCGCGAGTGGCGCTTTGAGAAATTTCAATGTTTAATGAAAAAAAAAACAAACAAAAGTCAAGCGCTTCCTCGATGACCTCTGTACAGTGGTTCACGGTTTCCTTGCCTTCCACTCTTTCTTTTTTTGCAAAATAATCGATAAGCGAGTGCATGAGGCTCGCATTTTTTAATCTAAATACAAGGACACGGGTTCGAGCTCGAGGAAGCACTTGTATAAACTATTAGGGATGTAAGGTTGAATGAATAAGAATCAAATTAAATGTAATAAGAAAAAAAAACATTTTCACGTTTGTATCGCGAGAGCAGCTATTTTTGCGCTGCTACGAAAAAAAAAATCCGAATACGAGAGACAAATATCTAGTTTTTAATGAATTTCGCATTTACAAGTGTTATGCGATTTTCTCAAAGCGTTGCTCTTTACCTTTAAAAAGTCTTATTAATAACGCAATAGAAGGAAGTCGTGGTGCAGTTCAGCTTTCTATTTTTTTCTCTTCGTTTCGGTAAAGGTTTAAGACCAAACGCAATTATTATATTACATGTTGTAGCCTAAACACGGACATTTTGTAATAAAATTAAATATTACGGAATAATATTTCAGATTCTTGTTCGAGGCTTTTATTTATCACCTTCTCCTACGTTTACATCGTTACAATGGTATTTTATTAGTGTAGTCAACCTGATGCAATTACGAATTTTCGACCCAATCCAGCAGCAAGTTTAAACCCTTTTTCAATTCGTCAAATTTCTGTCGCAAAAATAATTCACTCGTTATATTTCTATTTTCAAATTAAAAAGTTCAATCATCAACGAAGAATATAATCTCACCCTGACAAAGCAAAATCGAACAAAGCTCTCTCCATAACGTTCTTCGCCTTTGCCATAAAAGCGCGATACCGGAGCTACGAGTACACCGACGTTCTTAGCCAACCATTTAGTGAACATTATATCTCGGAAGTCTTTATCTTCATTATCGATTTGTGTCTTCGATTCCAAACTAGTCCAGTTGGCAATTACGTAAAGTCCAGCATCTGGAACTGTCGGTGACATGCCAATTTTGTCGAGTACACTGACCACGAAGTTGCGTTTTTCTTGCAATTCCGTCAAATAATTCGAAAAGTACGAATTGTTGCGCGTCAGATCGGTGCGGATATTATCCAACGATGCTGCTAGGGATATCTGATATTTATGTATAAAAATAATCTCATAATATTCCCTTCGACTCGATAGAAATCAATCGTTACCTGTAGCGGAGTTGGATTGGAGTAAACGACTCTACTATGGATAATCTTGATATTATTGAGGAGATTGGACGGTCCCAGGATCCAACCAATTCTCCATCCAGTTATCGAAAATGTCTTACTCGATGAGCTAATTATGATGGTTCTATTAAATAGATCTTCCAGGGAAGCTGTAAACCAATCGATAGTAACAGTGCAGTGTAATAGCAATGAAGAATATTTTCATAACATACCTATTCGTAGGAACTGGTTTGATTTATAAACTAACCACTCGTATACTTCATCGGCTATTATCAGAGTATTCCACTTATTAGCCAAGTCGGCAATAAAGAGCAATTCCTCTCTGGTAAAAATTTTACCAGTCGGATTGTGGGGTGTGTTTATCAAGATTCCTTTAGTTTTTATGTTAAAAGCCTTGGTCATTTCCTCCTTATCGAACAGCCAATCATTTGACGATATTTTTCCACTACCAGTAATTTTCTGTAAGATAATATTTGCACACAATTCAGCAATTCAGGGTAACAGTTGTAAGCTATGAAAGTATTGTATTTACCGGTCTCAATTTCACAAATCTGGGTTTACCTCCAGCCATTTCGACGAGACTTGGAAAGGGTATGAAAGCTGGTTCGATTATGATCCATTCATCTCCAGGAGAAGTAAAAGCTTGGAATGTCGAGTACAGAGCTTCGGAAGCTCCAATAGTGATGATGATATTCTTTTTAGGATCTAACTCAACATTTACCAAACTCGAGTAGAGCGAAGCGATTGATTGCCGTAGACTCGGATGACCCTGATAGAAGCAATTAAAATGAAAAATTAACGAACTGAATTTGATATTTGACACTTTGTACCGACTTACATCGGCAGCTGAGTATTGGTGCACTGTAGGATCGCAACTGGAACTAACGTTCTGCAGCATATTTTTCACGAAAGCTGGAGGCAGATAACTTGGCGCACCAGTATTGAAATCCACAGGTTTGTATGTATTCAGTATCTCAGCTATTTCGATCCTGCAACCCATGTTTTCTTACATCGTTCTTATTGTTTTATTTATATTATATTAATGGACAATAACTCACTCGGTGGACATATCGATTCCAGTGTATTTTTTCGGCAGATTAAATTTGGACGATGAAAAATTCACGCTGTCACCACGAACAGCAGTGATCTATTTAAAAATAAAGTGAAAACATTTTTTCGAGAGAATCATCGCTACGTCACTTTTATCATTTATGTTTAGACATTATCTCGCTGTTATTTTGATTTTGATTAAAGTAAAAACCTAGTTATTAGCTAAAACTATAAAGGGATTTTCGCACTCGAATGAGACCTGACGGGAACTAGAAAAATGAGGTATTGTATTCAGGTACCAATATATTTCTTGTTTTATGGATTTACACACGCATAAAATCTTGGAAATTTAAATTAAACAATTTATATTTGTTAATTAAATTCATTTGATTCCTAATATATTAAAAATTAAACTTTATGTGAATAGCAATTTTTAGCCATGTAAGGGATTTTTTATATCCAATTATAAACTATCTCTAAGCGTATATAGTAAATAAATTAATAAATATAGATGCATAAAATATATCTACTTACTAGTGCGATAATCACTTGAATATATTTATACATTGCAAACATTGTCTTCTGCATTCTTAAAATTAATTTAGAATATATATTTAAAAAGAAAATAATAATTCTTCCGAACTGGAAAGAGATTATAACAATTTTGTCCGCCTGACTGAATTTCGTAGATGTGCATTGGTCTTTTATATCTTATTTTTCCGCAGTTGACGGGGATTTTGTTGTCACGTCGTTATTTACGTAAGAACTTACGTCGACTTTAATTTTACTGTGCGTATTCCTCGAGAAGGAATATTCACTGGCTCTTTTTGACTTTATTGTCGTTGGTACACTAGTTTGCACGCTGATAGGGAGAGCGAACCTTCGCTTGTACATGATTTTTAGTCCCGTCTCTCTCTTCCTCTAGAAAAGTCCCTTTTGGAGAGATTTTCCAAAGTCCGCGGGCTTTCAAATTTTAAGCGATGCCCTCGCTTATTTACTCCTCCCTTTGTTTATGTTTTTAAGGGAGAGGTAGTTCTAAGAATTAGAAATTACATCTCGGAAATTACATCTCGGAAATTACATCTCCTTATCTTCATTATCGATTTGTGTCTTCGATTCCAAACTAGTTCAGTTGGCAATTACGTAAAGTCCAGCATCTGCAACGGTCGGTGACATGCCCATTTGGTCGAGTACACTGACCACGAAGTTTCGTTGTTCTTGCAGTTCCACCGAATATTTCGATAAGCACGAATTGTTTCGGGTCGGATATTATCCAACGATGCTGCTAGGATTCTCTGTTATTTATTTGCAAAAATAATATCACAATAGTCCCTTCGACCCTATAGAAACCAACCGTTACCTGCAGTGGAGTTGGATTGTAGTAAACGACTTTAGTATGGACAATCTTGAAATTGTTGAGGAGATTGGTCGGTCCCAGTGTCCAACCATATAACTTGATGTACCAGTACTGAAATCCACAGGTTTGTATGTATTCAGTATCTCAGCTATTTCGGTTCTGCAAGCCCATGTTTTCTTACATCGTTCTTATGTTCTATTTATATTATAATAATGGGCAATAACTCACTCGGTAGACATTTCGATTGGAGAGTATTTTTTCGGCAGATGAATTTTGACGATGAAAAATTCAAGCTATCACTATGGACAGCATTGATCTATGTAGAAAAAGTGTGAAAAACATTTTATCGATACAGAAATATCTCTATGTTACGTTTATCATTTATGTTTAGACATTATCACGTTCAATTATTCAAGCGACGGTTGGCTGTGACAGGCATTCATTTAGAGCTGCATTTATTTTGATCAATACGCGTTACTTTGCACGTACATTTATTTACGTATGAACCAAAACATGGAACAGAGTAAAGATAAAGTAACGACTATTTACATTATTTATAAACGCTTTCGTATAACACGACTCTTTAATGATCGTGGAAAATCATTGCAAATTGATTGTCCCGTTGGAATAAATACGATACGGTTTAGTTTAGGAAAAAAATGTAAACGAGACTTGTTGATGTAATATTTCATCTATTATAGATTCGAAATGAAATATTTCGCAAGAACCGCGATTAATGCTTTTGTTCAATACGCGATATTACAATGCCAGCTATCAGTAAGCACGGATGATAATAACAAATTTATAAACAATAAGCACTGTGCGAAGAATTTTATTTCGGTAAAGTTTTCTCCATTTGAAATCAATGTACAAGATCAGTGTGCGATTCAGCCAATACATTGTCAATTGTTTTTTCAGTCGAATGCATTTACCGAGTGCTTTTTACAATCTGACAATTCGATTGTAATGATAGGAAATTTCAACGATCCACTATACGATGATTTTCCATTCAAATCGCAGAATTTAACGATACGACTTCTTGGGATGGATAACATCGCAAGCATAAAAATCCTATCGGAAACAAAAATATATAAAATGAAAAATTCCGTCTTCGAAAACCTACTGCTACCCGCGAATAATTTCTTCTTAAGCAATCTCAGTGTGGCGTCTGTAAAAATTGTATTGACCAGCATAAAATATTCAGTTCTTTGGAACTTATATGCGCGTTACATAATCGATGAAACCGGCAATCGCCATTCGTGTGGGATAGTTTCCGATTATTTTATGGTTCTATGGGAATACCAAATACACAATACTATATTCATGTGTCGCGATGTCGATGAAGAAATATATTTTTTTAATTTCAATCCTTTTTCGGAAAAAGTACCCAACGGCTGGATGGAACATCAAAAGATTCTCCAGGAAAATGGGCATCCTTTGACGATCTACAAACGCGTTTACAATCGATTTCAAGGTAAGATCCGAAAGTAAATGGGACATATTTATGCACTTAATGAAATTCTTTGAAATCAGGTTCACAATCTCTTTGCGAATCAAATATTTTTTTCGAGAAGACAATCTCTCTTGGTGGATATCCCATACGAATCATGGAATTGTACTCAGCGGTAAAAAATTTACCCTACGAGCTTCACGAATACGGAATCCAGGTATCGGGTACGATAGTCGACACCATCTGGTACAGTTTGAACGCGACGCTTCTCAAATTTTATTTTCCTTCGTCTCGACGCGGCAGCATCGACAAGGCTGGCCATCCATTAGGTTTGCTCAAAGAATTGCTCGAAGGCCATTTTGATATGCAGCTCAATCTGGACTACGAGAGAGACTTCTGGAGAAATCAGGTTTACACATACCTAGAAAGTGGCATTTGCTACCTGGCTCGGAAAGATAGGCACAACGATGTGAAGAAAATTTCCTCGCTCTTTTCCGTCGAAATCTGGTTACTATTGATCTCGATCGCTCTTACGCTGATTCTGGTTTTTCAACAAATGTTAAAGGTTAGCCACACGCAGGTCGCGATAAACCTATTGAGGGGTGTTCTGGGGGTCTCGATGTTTTACGAACCGAAGAGACCTCTGGATCGAATTGTTTTTTACGTTTTCATATACACTTTCATTGTCTTAAACAGTTGCTTTCAAAGCAGGCTTTTATCATTGCTCGCGGCTCCTGTATTGAAGGAGACCATTCAGGTCCCTTACGACCTGATCACCTACAGGTATCGAGTGTACGCTGAGCAAAGATACGAGCAGTTTCTTTACGACTCGAAGTTTCAGTATTATACGAGACGAGTCGAAAATGTGAGATTCTGTTTAGACAAGATGAGATATAGCAAAAAGACGTCTTGCATTCTTGATTGTTGGGCTGGTAAGGTATTGGTTTACGGCAAGGAATTTATACAGTTAGTCGAAGACGAAGAGTTGCCCAAATACTTTGTTCATATCTTCAGAGATAACTTTTGCTTGATAAGGATTTACAAAAGAAGATACGCGAGATTATTTCAAAGTGGAATTGTGAGCTATTTGCAAAAGTCTAAGATAAGGGTTCACAAGTCGAATTATGAATTGAAACAAGACGAAGGAACTAATGGTATTAAATTAAGTCAAATAGAATTCGCTTTTTATTTCCTTCTTTATAGTTTACTAGGTGCTGTATTGACTTTTTTAACGGAGTTGGCCATTAGTCTTATCAGTGCGATGAAAATACGTGGGATGATGAGAAAAATTTTAAACAAATTGTTCGTTGGTATAAAGAAGACTTTTTCCATTTTGATGAGAATTTCGCTCGTTATACTTCTGTTTTGGTTAGAATAAAATTCGTTTTTCTCAAGCAATATAATGAAAATTTTTGAATAAATTAGTTTTCGTCTACATCCGCATATCCAATCTGTACGATTTTTGTTAATCTTAGCCCATCACTTTTCTTTGAAACAAAATGTTAGTTACTACGAACAACACACTTTTGCATTTTTTGCTGTAAATCCCTGTAGCGAGCTGAAAAGTGTCTATAAAGGGAATTTTGTACTCGAATGAGACCTGGGTAGTAGGAAAATAAAGTCTAGCTGTTGTGCTGCTCTCTTGAATAATTTTTCAATCTCCAGACAATAAGATATTTCCTGTTTTGTAGATTGACTCATACATAAAATGTTAGAAAATTAAGTTAAAGAATTTTTAATTAAAACAAATTGAACATGTAATGAAAAGTACGCGTATGCGCTTCCTAGAAGTTTTAAAACACTTAAAAATCTTGTTACATTATCCACGTGATGCAATTCCGAAAATTGTGTAATACTGAAATCGTTTCAAGTGCAGAGGATAACGGATAACGGTAAAGAGGTCTGTGTCGAATAGCCTGCATTTATTATGCATGAATTCGATATTGTTAAGCGGTGATGATGAACTATGAATAGAGTATAACAATACTACTCCCACTAAAGGTCTCGTCGTACTTGACATACCTGTTAACTCACTAATTATGTGCACAAAAAGTGACCAATAGAAAAGCAAAGATCTTAACGGGCGAATTTGATAAATTTTAAAGAATTTGTCAAAAATTTACTTTCATAGAGTTCCAATTGACATTTCGGATTCCTCGTGAATTTGAGATTGTCCGCGCAGAGCAAAGCTCTCTTCAGGATCGATAACGACCCGAGGGTGACAACAGTCCAACCAAATGGTTCAGCGCTGGGTAAACATGGTTTAAGTACACTAACAACGTGCTTAAAGTAAAAAATACACCGTAAATTCGCTCTAACCCTACATAGTGGTTAGACAAATGACGCTGTATTTTTTCCCAAGGGTAGCTCTTCAATTCCAATTCCATAAAAATATACACTTGAGCTTTTTGTCGCCACATATTCATGATAAATCAATTACACGAAGTCCATGTAGTCGATCGAATCATACAATCCGCGTGAATTGTTGAATTAATGCAAATTCACTGATCAATGTATGAGCACGCGTTCGAGAATCAAAATTCAGTGGGGCTTGAGCGAAATGTGAGATGTCAATGCAATGTGATATGCGATGTTTCATTACGCCAAGTCGACCTATTTATTATGCATAAAAAGACACTGTTTATTGCTCAATGTTTATTGCTCTTTATGCAATCATCAATGAATTATAAAAACAAAGAGAACGCTTTTAAATCAATTCGTTGCAATTATATACTTAGCAAATTGACTGCGGGAAATTGATTGCTCCGACTATGAAATCACTCTATTGATAACAGCGATGTTGATCCTTAATTGAATTGTGCGCGCACATTACGGGGGACTCTCGTTGATAAAATATTATTGATAAACCTATATAGTACACAACGCACGAACGGTATGTTTCATAATCCATGAAAGTTCAAATTCTTCGTCACTCTGCACGCGTGTGGCGCGGGAAATACAAAAATCACGTCACGTATGCGTAATGAAGCTTTACCTCTTCACTTTATTCAAGTCTTCGCTTGTATACGCTCGTATAGGTCTATATATATATATAAGAGAATATTGCAAACGAGGCCGAGCCCGCGAACACACATATGTACCATATAGCTACGGTAATTCAGCACCGCGGCCAAAGAGTCAGTGCGCGCTATGACGACGATAATATGCTGAAGATTCTTTATATTCGCGAAATCGCAACTTATACCTATATATGCTTATGTGCATATATATTAATTTCTAAAAATATATATGTATTAGTTTACCGTGACACTCTCGATTTACACGTATCGGTTGTACGCTCGTAAGTGCGCATATGTACATGGTCATCAGTCCGGTGCAGGGCGGTTCCTTTTTCATTTTTTCCCCGCAGCGGAGAGTGCGGTTCTGCCTAAGTCTATATAAGAGCCCGGCGTCGCTGGAGTTTGCGACACTGTCGTCCGATAGACGCGCAGACTGTGCTGCCTATACTATAGTCGAAGAATGGAGCGCTGGGCTGGGAAGGTCGCGGTCGTCACTGGGGCCAGTGTCGGCATTGGGGCCGCTATCGTCGCTAAACTACTCGAGAACGGTACTGTACGATGAATTTTTTCATTCGTTATTCCAATTGGATTTTTTTTTTTCACCGATGCGATATGCGCGAAGTGCATTATTTTACGTATCAATGAAACTTTGTCATTCGTGATACGAGCTTCGGTGGAGCATCGGCTTTCAAGTCGATATCGTACTCGACGGTGCGCAATTATTATTGTTCATCGGAATATAATATTTTATGGCAAAAGGGTGTTCGCGCACTGGAATATATAGCGAAGCCTAGCAAAATTGAGTTGACCTTAATTGTGCCGAAGTCTATATCCGTGCACTTCGTGATTTTCTACTTGGCTTTAAAATCGATAGAATGACAATGTTGAAGTAAAAGAGCTTATTTGAGGATTTTCGAATCTCCGCCAATTAACTGCACCGTTGCAATTTGTCGATGATAAAATAATGAATGGGCACCGACTGTGTGGAGCGCATCGTACATTGTAGTCAAGGTCAGTGATAAGCAATCAACCGATGGTTATGAAAAGATCGCCTTAATTGATAGGACTAATCGTCGTTGGCTTGGCCAGGCGAGTTGAAAAAATCAAAGAATTGACCGACGATGTAGAGGCAAAACTCCATGCCGTCGAATGCGACGTTACGAACGAAGAGAACGTTGTTACTGCTTTCGCTTGGATCAAGGAAAATTTCGGTTCCATCGATGTTCTTGTCAACAATGCCGGCGTTACCAAAGAAACTACTTTATGCGGTACGATGATTTTCTATAAAATGTATTTCATAGTTAAAAGTTGATCAATTTCTGGTCAGTGTATATGTATATAATGCAAACTGTGCGTACAGAAACGAATCGACCATAAATTAACTAGAAATCGCATACATTCCAAGTAAATAACAAAATATACCATAAGTCACCGGAAACTGGTCAACGCCTCATGATCAATTATCTAAGGTTGACCGTAACTATAAATTACGATGAATAATCTGTTAAAAAAAGAAAAAAAAAAGTTCACGAATAAATCGAATGAATTTGATCGTCGACGATAACCATAATTCGCAGATGGAAGTTTGGAGGATTGGCGAAACGTGTTCGAAGTGAACGTGCTGGGATTGAGCGTTTGCACTCGAGAAGCTGTGCGCTCGATGCGCGAGTCCACTGGGGAATCCGTGATTATTCACATCAGCAGTTTAGCTGGGGAGCGTGTACCGGCTGTGCCCGGTTTTAGCGTTTACCCGGCCACGAAACGGGCTGTTAACGCATTAGCCCAGACGCTTCGACACGAACTCGCTGGAACGAAAATCCGAGTATCGGTAATTGTATACATTTATTATTGTGATTTTTCAGTACTTCAATGTATCTATTACAAGCATTCATATATATTGATGTTTTTACGTATGAACATTATTTATATGATTTTGAAATTTGGAATTGCTATACAAATTAATTGATAGACATCTGGAAGGATTGTTCATTGAATCATTATTTTCTATTATTATTCAATTATTATTTTCAATGGACTGAATGTATTTATGATTTTAAATCATTTAAATAATAATTTCGGATAAGTAAAAATGTTCGAGGTTTATAAGTAATAAAATTGAAGCGAGTAAAATACGCATTTGTTATTCGAATAATAATAGATATTTATTGATTTCAGACGATTACCCCAGGTCTCGTGGCAACAGAATTCATGGCTAATTACTCAATTTTTGCACCCGAGGTACTTACGACAATGCCAGTTCTATTGCCAGCTGACGTAGCTGAAGCCGTGACCTTTATTCTATCAGTGCCATCGCGTGTTTTGGTAATCTCGATATGTTATCAAATTTTATTTAAATCGTTAATAAATGTACGTATATATATAATGTAATTGCACTCTTTCTAGGTGCAAGACATTATTCTTCGACCTTTGGGTGAATCTTGGTAAAATCTCAATAACATCATTGTTGCCCATCTGAGTTACCGCAACTATTTTATAAATGGGCACACATCGTTTAGTGATAATATAACATAAAATAGCTTTTGTTATACGAAATATTGATTTGTAAATAAAAAGAATTAAACAGAAACGCAAATCTGATTCAGTAGGCATAACATTGTAATGAGATCAACGAAACTTATGAAAAAATAATCAATTTATTTCATCAAGAGAATCTTCACAGTATTGTTTTCGCTTTGTTTTGCAAAATAAAAACGTACAATTTCCGAACACCTTACAAGGTAATATCGCGAATCGGAGTTATAACAAGATCGCGGATCAAGACTGTCTCGGCAGTTTGTATAGTAAGCAGAACAGCATCCGCAACATCTTTCGGCTTCAGTGCCAAACGGGGCTTCTCTCTCAAAGTTTTTTCCATCAATTCGGTGTCAACCAGTCCAGGAATGATACTCTGTAACGAATACGGCAAAAAATCGGTAACCACATGTGCCTATGGTTTGATTATCGTTGGTCGATTGAGCAATTTAAACTTACGATGACTTTGATGTTCGATTGCAATCGCGCCAATTCGATGCGAAGATTATCGGTCAGATTACGAAGTGCCGTTTTAGTTACTAAGTACGACGAAGAAACTGGGCGCAATATACTGGACAAAGAACTTGTGTCGTTGATGTTGATTATGATTCCAGAGTCTATTCCTGGAGAAGTCAAAAGGATCGAGAATTTATCTTCGTACAAAAATGAACGAGTTGTAGGTAATTACCCTTTCTTTTCAAAGTTTTAAGCATTTCTTGGGTGAGAATAACGACGCTGAGAAGATTGATGTCCAGAGATTTTTTCCAGTCGTCGATGCTTCCGTCGATGAGAGTCGTCGGCAGGTCGATCACTGCACTGTTGACCAATATTTCAATGACACCTAAGTTTTTCTCGATCGTCTCCATAGTTCGGATGATTTCGATCTGGTTGCTGAGATCACATTGTATGGGGATGAATTTTCCCGATTTCGTTTTCCACTCTTCAGCCAAAATCTAAAAGTTGCGTTCAATTTTGGATTATTAAAAAACGAACTGGCGCAAAGATTGTGTCTACATAGACCGTAACTTATTGCTACGCAAATACATTTCGATTTGGAAATGAAAATCATCGATTAAAAGCTCGAATAAAAATGTGTCTATCCAACAAATCGTACCCTGGTAAAAACTGAACCGACTATTGTGGTCGGTTCCTCAAGCGCTATCCAATATTATTTGGTAGCGACCGGTGGATTTACACATAATTTAGACAAATGAATGCGTACTGAAAGCGCAAACATGCGCTTCAGTTACCATATACGTATGTTTACATATTTATGCATTTAACGTAATTTCTATAACGAAACTTTATATTTAAAATAAAAATGCACGATGGAGCATATGAATTATTAAATTAATAATACATTATTGAAGAAAAGAGTAGGCCAGCAAAAATGAATTTGCCAAACCAATGTGAAACGGCTGGTATGAATTGTTACCGGGGTGTTTCGTTCGAATACGGCTGTTTATTAATCTCATTAATTTGTCAAATGACAGAATTATTTCTTACCTTCATTTTATCCACTCTACGGGAAATTCCAATAACAGTCAAACCATTGCTGACCAGCTGCTCGGCGATCGCTTTGCCGATTCCACTGCTAGCTCCGGTGACTAGGGCGATTTTGTTGATTAGACGTTCCATGACTATATATATGTATATATGAATATATACTGAGTTCGAAATCGACGATGCGAAAAGTCGCTTAAAAGAAACTTGAAAGTAGTGTTACTACTGGTAAACTGCACTTTCGAAAACTGTTGGAGCAACTTTTATACGCGACGTATATCCTCCACACACCCTCAAACGTATGTGATTACAACGAATCTCGCTTTTTTCGAGTGATTGCAATACTCGCTTGTTTTTAATTGATATAGTGTTATTCATTGACACCAATCAATTTGTTCTTTTTTTTTTAATTCCGTAGTCGTAAATTAGTTAATTTGTTTTTAGGGTGATTTTTAATATATTGTCATTCACTGTACGAGTATGGTATTATTAGTTCACTGAAGTATATTGCAAATTTAAGTTCCGATCACATCATTGGCTAATCTGATGATTTTTAGCAGTTTTATTGTACTTAATATTAGTTTATATGCTGTTATTTCGTTTTCCCTTGTTTACTGAGATTTACATTCTTCCACGAATTAGTGATAATTATTTTTTGACATCTCTAATTTTATCAATTTAAAACATCATAACCATCTATGTAACTCGTACTATATCAGCCATTTTTACATTAATTATAAGTAATAATTTTCAGGACATTTTAAATAACTAAATTTTTACGAGAAAGCTTCATATTACCTATATATTAATAGATTTAATAGAAAAAATTAAATAATATCAACGATTATGATTTATTATCAATTCATACAAATATCAGAATCATTATTTTACGTTAGACATTGAAATTTTATTTGTTAAGTCATTGTTTAATTAAATCAGTTATTATAGTTAATATACTATTAGGAGTAATTTAGGGAAACATTCTTAATAATGTTTACTAAAGTTTTGTAAACTCTAAGCTTAATTAAAAATCAATTAATTAAAAGTCATAAATAACAGAACTAACTGATTTTATCAAACTTAAAAATATGCAGATAAAAATTGATTCTATTCTTAGCAAAGCAAGTTCGTTTTAAATGCATCTTAACGCTATATCCAAGAAAGATAGTAGCTTTAACCTTAAAGTATCAACATGCTGGTGCAACAGAAGTATAAAGTTAAATCACACGTTTGTAAAGACTGTTTAAAAAGGTTTTTTTTTTAAATAATAACTCGGAAAAATATAATTAAAAATATAACAGTTGATTATATAAATTTTAATTTTTAGTTTTTAATATTAATATTTTTTCAGACGTAAGTTTGAGAATTGATCTAAAATTAATATTGATAAATTTAGTTACCTTGTTTCACATGTGGTGTACGATAATATTTGTTGTTATTAACGCTCCGCAATCAAGGATACCCAATAGTACTTACACTTTGCATCATTCTCTGATAAATCAATACTCGTGTATTCAAAATTAGCCAAACTCTTCAATTAACGAATAACTAGAGCAGATACAAAAAGTATTCCAAACTTACTTTCGCAAATTATTTCATTTAAAATTCATTTCTTGTAAAAGCGGTCATCAATTAATAGAATTGCCATCGTCTCAACTATTTTTTAATCAAGTTAATGAAACAAAGGTATTGAAATTTTATTAATTCCATTTAAAAGTCTTAGTTTCGAATTCAATTTTAGATTAGATTTATTTCTTTACTGTTTCTCAATTTTAATGAAATATGTTTTATTTTAAACTGTTTGTTAATTCGTTTAAATCTATGAAATATGTAAACACGTTTAATTTAATTTTTTACATCAATTACAATTTATAAGAAATCATACAGGTTGTAGAAAAGGAAAAGAGTATGGAATTTTTATGTCATAAAAAAATATTTTAAAACGTATTTTATAAGGATTTGTCTTTATTGTCGCGTAATACTTACACGAATATAAGAGATACATCAAATAATTTGAATAATCCATGGCTTCAAACATTAACGCACGTACTGTCAATATCTTCTCGTTTTTTTTCATCCAATTGCTGCTTGTCCAGCTTGTCGAAGCAGGTAAAAATATTCATCCATTTCGATACAGCAATAAGACATTACTCATTTCTACATAGTTACAAATAATGTCAGTAGTTGCTTTTTCGTGATTCAGTTATGTTATGGTGAAATATTTATAATAATTCGTCATGCACTTTATAGACACCTATATTTATTTTCTAAATCAGAAAATTAACTTACTGCAAAAATACTTGACATATTCCATACATTTTTCTCACAAATTTTAATAATAATTATAATATTTATGCGCACATTATAATTCTACTTGCATATGTGCATAAGAAATATTATGGTGATCAAAATAAACACTTATAAGAAGTGAAAATCATCAGGAGTTTTTTTTAGTTAGACTTATATAATACATAACACTGATGTAGTCTTATGAAGTGTGAAATTATTAATGTTATTTTTTACGAGTTAACAATTGTACAACATGCCATAAGTTGTTTTATACTATTTTAGAAATAAATAAGCATTATCTACGACAGTATTTTATAAATTTTGTAAAAAGCAAGTTTGAAAAGAGTTGTTAATTCTTTTGAAAATTAAAGTATGAAAATTATGATTTTGGGAAAATTATATATTTGTAGTAAAAAAGTGATGTAATTATGTAAATGGTTGTATTGGTAAATAAATATTTTGATTGTTATTATATTGACTATGTGTAAATCTGATTAAATCCTGGTAAACTCGAAATTAATAAACTAAAATTATACATAATTAGTTTATATATCACCCCTTCACCTGCTCAAACATAGCTTCTGGTATCGCAGTGATGAACTATAGACTACTTACTTAATTCTTGGAAGTGATTTGGGACACGAATCAAACATTTATAAACAATGTCAGCATAATTAAAAAAATAGTATAACAAGTTCGCTAATTAATTGGAATGTTCACTGAAAATGTGAAAGATCAAATAGAACAAAATAGAATTTTTAAATTTAAGGAAGAACATATGAAAGCTAGAGCATGCAAAAACGTTAGAAGATGAGGCATCTCGTTAGAAATCCGATATACAAATACCTTCAATTTGAACGATTATTAGATCCTCCGGCAAATCTTCAAAAATATCTGCTGATAAGGAAATCAATCCTAAACAATTCGTTAAGATATTCCTTTGATTTTATGATAAACGTGTTTAGTTCGAAGAATCGAAATCCTCATCTCCTCTTGTTCAAAGGTATCCATGATTTTAATGCGAATTCCAACTATTTACCGTGAAGACGATCCTATGATAAGCTCCGATAGTGATATTATTGCGAATCATACTTGAAAATCCTTTCCATTTAAAGATTGTCAAGCAATTCATTGCAACATTGACAGAAGATCTATGATGAAATCCTCTTGTTCTATTCTACATTCCGAAAAATGTCTTACGCTTATCCTCGATTTCCTTAATTTAACAAAAACGTGTAATGAAACACAAATTCCCAAGTGTTTGTAGGACATATTGCACACATCCATTGAATTTCCTCTTCAGTAAATCCTCTGTATAAATGAACTTTCACTGTTTCGATGAGTTTATAAAAAAGAGTCAAATATAATTCACTCAGTCTTTAAATAAAAAAAAACAATGCACAAATAAAAATTGCAAGTGGTAACGATCCAGATACTAAGAGGCGTGTGCAAATCCTTCAAAATTAGTCTACAAAACTTGGGAATGGTGCTTTGAATCCTTCCTAAACGCGGAGTTCCTTTTAAATTAAAAATGTCATCCTTTCTCGAGCGACTCCGACTCCGATATCCTGAATCCGATCCTTTTAAATCCTTTTAAATCCTCTTCGCGATTAAATCCATTTTCCCTCACATTAATTCGATTCCCACGATCCTTTACCGATAATTCTTATGCTCTCCGCGCGAAATCCGTCCAAAGCAACGCGTCGCGTGCGCATAATCCATCCAAGAAGCAAGACCATCATGTGTGGGTTTCAGGTTTTTCATTCATTGTGTTACAATCCAATCCAATATACAAAAGAAGAAAAAATACATTAGTTTCAAATTCATTACAATAAACGCTGATTATTATTTAATAATGTATATCATATAATTGAAGCGAGTTTGTTTCTTCTCTAGCTGACAAAACATTTTATTTAACAGAGGGATAGCCAAATTGATAATCTATTATAAAAACATAATCGCCGTTGATTAACTAAAATGATACACGTTATTGATACAAAATATATATTTTCGTAATTTAACTTAAAAAAAGTTTTTTGACAGGTCAATTTAGCATCCCTTCTAAATATAATCGAATAGATAATCACAGAAAAAACCTTCATCTTCGCTTCAAACAAGAAGTTAATAAACTCGCAACAATAAGAATAAATATCATTTACAGATGTAAATTTTCAAATTGGGATATCCCAAAAGATTCCTAACATTAGTCATATTTTCAAACTTACTTTACAATTTATTGATCTTAATGCTAAGTTTGTTGTTTTTAGATAGGACAAAATACGAAGGGAGACAAAGCCAATTAGATAATTAACACAAAACATGTTATAAGAAATTTTCGAAAATTAAAATTTCATGCTTATGGTATCTCCCAACGCAACATTTTTTCGTTGTTTTTATGAATCAATTAATAAATGATCGAAAAAAATGTATAAAAAAATTCATGGTTCAGTAAATCGGTGTATTCAGCTGTCAAAAGTTGTTTAGTAACCTGGTATAGTCAATTTTGTAAGTAGGATATTTTTTTCGTTATTTTATAAATGGGCAAAGGAATGTATCTCATTACAACGTACAAGTACCATGTGACTAAACGTTTTTTTAATTGATTATTTAGTGTTTCAATGACTTATTAATTAAAAAAAGAGACGATTATACTCGTAAGTCTCATGTGAAAAAACTCAAACAAAGAAGTGTACTGCAATCAGCTGCAGTGTAACTGTTCACAAATTGCTGGTTTACAATACGACAAATCAAAAAGCTTCGTTAAAACTTAAAACAATGTACCAGAGTTAAACATTAGCAATGAAGCTTTTTAATGAGCAAAATTCTATCGCGAAACAAACGCAGCACAATAGTAAAATATGTTGATTGATTGTTATCATAGAGTATAGAGTATAGTATTTACCATACGTACACTCTAGTCATATGAACGAGACCTGGAACGTGACCTCGATCGCGAATAATTTCTACGCAATGGTGAATATGTCGGTGAGCCCCTACGTCGAGGGCTGTAGCTTCTTGAACGACTTCGACCTCTGTCTCTATCTTCGCTTCGGCTTCTATCACCGCCTCCACTGTGGTCTTCCTTTACTCTTATGTAAGCAACTTCACCCTGAAATTTATAATCAAACATTAATTTCCATATTTATTTCCATTCATTATTATTAAACATATAGCTTTCGAAAATGGTCATTCAAATTTTACCTCGTGCGATCTAAATCTTGAATCATCAAGTTTTTTGACAGCATACTTCATGTCTTCGTATCTCAAAAATTCCACAACTCCAGTTCCATCTTTGTAAACATCAGCAAAACAAACATCTCCAGCTTCTCTCATGTGATCCTTCAAGTCTTGCCAACTTCCAGATGGTGGTAAACCAGTGACAAGAACTCTGTATTGGGACCTTCTAGCAGGTGGCCCTCTTCCTCTAGAGTTACCCATATCTCCACGTCCTCTACTATCACCGCCGCCTCTTCCACGGAAATTACTGCTTGGTCCGCCACCACGAGGAAATTCAACTCGTAGCCTATATCCATCATAATCATATCCATCCCTTGCATGTACAGCATCTTCTGCATCTCTGTAGTGATAAAAAGATAATTAAACATTAATCAAATAATTAAACAACTACTTTAGATACAATACAGAGCATCATGAATGTTACATTGTATCTAGAGCAGTGGTTTACAATGCATCACATTACAAGCATTAAAATTCATCGATTGACAACACTTTACTTCTTACTTGCTTTTGTCATCGGCCTTACGCTCGAGGCATTTTAAAATTTAAATCATTGACTATTATTAGCATCATTGTTCATAATACTCGAATTAAAAAACAGAAGTTAATAAGATTATCAGAATAACACAAACCTTGGATCGTCAAATTCAACAAAGGCAAAAGGTGGACCTCTGCGATTCTTCAGATCGACGAAGGAAACTTTGCCAAATTTGTAGAACAGATCTTGAATATCTTTCGTGCGAATATCGGGCGGTAAGTTTCCAACGTAAATTCGGCACTCGTTACGTCCTCCACCGCCACCGCCACCGCCGCTACCTCCGTGAGACATCCTCGACGTGTAGTTTGTTGTTATCGAAGAAAAATACTATTCTAAACTCTCGGCCTCGGCGTCCTTTTCCGTTTGATCGAAGCTCCAAACTCCGAATGTTTATGGCCCTTGGTTACGCAAATGCGACTTCTTCCAGGTGGAAACACAAACAAAATGGCGTGTAAACCAGTCCCGGCAAAGCCACAGTCCAAGTCCGCTACTATAAGAGTCCGAGAATCGCAACTTCTTAATACAGTGACTTGTACGGCGCGCGGATAGTATGTGCTTAGATTTTCCTTATGTAGCGTATATAGCACTCTATGTATTATACTTTATTATATATATATATATATATATATATATATATAGTACTACTTCAACGCATCATTTGCTTATACGTTGACTGCGGGGAGCAAAGAGGCGATTCGTGTTGTGTCTCTTAGTCTCTCTTCCACTTCCGCTTTTCAAGGCGAATACGCATGAAAACGCGATATTTTGCTTTTTCCGTAGACGCTATTTCAACAAAATAATACAATCAAATAATAATTCAATTATTAAAACAAAACTTCTGATTTCGTTTATTTTTATTATACAACCCGCTTCCGTAAAATCGAAATCTGGCTATACTTTCGTCGAAATTTGCAAATGCAAAATATTTGCGCAAAATTTATGAGAACCAGCTCTTATGTTAAGCTATAGTGTATGTATACTAATGCACAGTGTGTGCTACGATGCTTATCGTTCATTGTCGTGATACCGCATCTGGATTGTTTACAGACTTTGTGCCTTGAATCTCGCAAAATAGAAAGGGAAAACAGGAAAACTTATATACATTTCAGATAATATATAATATATATGTATACATGTACAGTTGGAATCGTCGAGTATTAGTATTATTATAACTCGAGCCGTAGTCTAAGAATGTTTATAATTGTTTTGCTGTTGTATCACAACTTTGGATTTAAATAGTCGTGAATTGTTTTATCCTTCATAAGAATAAGAAAGTCATAAAAAATGGATACTCAGTTTTGTAAATGGAAGAGAAAAATGTTTAAACACAGCTGGTCATAACCAACTCCGAAGTTATTTGCAAGTGTCATGTTGGTCAGATGCGTTTTTCAGGACAATATATATGTACACAGCTTAGTTTAATTACTGGGTAGAATATTCTTGAAGTCCAGTACACGAAGTCAAGTCTGATTGAAAGCATTCCAAATTTACAATTATGCAATGTACATAAAAAGCTGTGATTTTCTTATGCTAGTGTTAAAAGTGCCTTCATTATACAGTTTTCAAAACACAGATGAATATCTGCTGAGCTGTACATTCAACAAGTATTAAATCAAAATTATCCTTTAGTAAAAGGTAAATGTCTTAATCAATGGTTTTTTTATGCTAGTTTTGTATTACTTAAGCCTTGAATTATGTCGTTGAGAATGTGATTCATTTTAATTATTTTATTAGCATTAATTGATTATCATAACCTACTATTATTAATTTTAATCTACGATTTTGATTTTAAGTAATAAGTAATGGGAAAAGGAGAAGTAAATGGTAGGAAAGCAGATACAAATGAGTCAACAATTTATTTGACAAAATCTCCATCAGAAGCTAGCAAAATGCTGGAAGCTGCTCTTCTTCAGATGGACGGCATCTTGTCTGGTATGAATTATATTATAAGTGTTATTTTTTAAATGTTATTCTTGATTTATGAATTATAACCCTAATGATGTATTGTTTAAATCAAGGAGCCGAAAGTAATTCAGAATGGAAAGATCCTATAAAGGACATAACGAGAAATTTAATTAGCGTTATTCAAAATGCACCCACTTCACCACCACCTCCAGATGCAAGAACTGTCGAAATCCTAGTGCAGTGGCTGCAACCAGTAAGAATATATTTCTAACCTATTTACCAATATTTATATTATATTTTATTTTATTAATTTTATTTAATATGAGAAAAAAGAAATTCAACAAGTAAGCTGGTATTAATTTTTCAATGTTAGTATGAATTTTTGAAAGAATATTGTTTAGTTATAAGTATAATAATTTAAAAAAAATAATTAACATATACAATAAAAAAAATCTACCAAACGATAAATGGCACATGCATAAAATGATCTTAAGTAAAACACTCAACTTACTCTTCTCAGAAAATCTAAATTTGAATTTATATTATTGTCCACTTCTTCCTACTGTGATTACAAAGAAGACACTACTGGAGTTTCTAATAAAAGGACGAAAAGTTAAGCGTGAAAATACACGTGTTAAATATAAATTGTGTACACCTCTTTTACAATTATATTAAACATTGTTGACACGTTTATCGCATTTGAACAATAAATTTTCAAGTCGATTCCTGTCAATGAAAGGAATTACCGAATTTAATGCGCACTCCAAATCTGTACAGAATATAATGTAAGAAAAGAAGATACTAATCTCCACGCGGCTTACTTACTCTTGTGGTATGTCTATATATACGAGTGGGCCCGAGAGCGTCGAGTGCCAAGGAGGCGCGTCTATTTATAAAATTTGTCTGTAAAGACTTCGTCGTTGTTTAATTTTAGTTTTAGTAACGCAGTCTGACGCGACGCACATCGAACGCATCGGACACAACCCTTTCACGCAAATTCTTGTGTGCCGCTTGGTTATTTTATAAAATAAGTATCGCCTAAATTATACACATTTTTGTAATCACCGAATCGTAACAATATCAATTAGAATCAAATTCGCGTATTATGATCTACATCCAGCTTGGATGTGTGTCTAGAAAGTCGGTAGTTTTTTAAAAGTGAAAAGAAATTCTACAACTCATCAAATTTTCGCCAACCAGTGTCCAGAAGAAGAACAGATCGAAATGGAAGACGAAGATAAATCCTGTTCGAAAAATTGCCGCTCTGGTATATATACGTATATTCTGCATCATTATATTAAAAAAAATCACATTTCCACTCGTATTTTCCAATCTCTGAAGCTTACGTTCGATTGAGCTCGATGAAAAAAACAAAATTAAAATAAAACAGAGAAATTGTAAATTACGTGATGTACATTGTGGGTCAGATAGTCAATCCGAGTCATCCGATGCAGCTTCGACGATCAAACGATGGGACAACCGTTGGGCAGCCACGGAGATCTATGATTCATCCGGTACAACGTCGACTTCCGAGCCGGGCGAGGATTATTATCCGGAAAATTGTCACTCCTCGACCTTTGACGTCCACAATCAAGCTCATCCTTTTTGCAAATCACAAGGCTGCATCTGTCAGTCCTGTCTCTTGGGTTTTGCTAGGATCATTGCTTTGCAAGGAAGTATGCCCAACATCTGTAATCCTCACGTAAAAAGCGCATCTTGCTCGAGGTTCAAACAAAAAATAACTATGTAATTCTGTAATTGTATTCCGTAATAAAAAAAAAACTTATTAACGATTGCGAACCGATAATGTCTTGAAGGCAACATCAGCCGTGCAACTGTTGTACGTTACAACCGCATCAGCAGCAGCACGTGTATCAGTCCGGCAATTCGTATCAGACACATGGATACGAAGCCGGAAAAAGTCAATCGAATCATCATCGTGGAGTTGGCTCGTTAGATCGGCGTAGAAGAAGACTTCGAAATAAAATAGATCGCGAGCATCGAGCCAAGAGTCAAAGCGATCTCATCTGCCATGAGCAGAGAAACAAACCCCATTATTGTTCGCTGCAACAGGTTCACGGACCGAGTAACAATAGTCCCCAAGCCAGTACCGAGGTATCGATTAAATGCACAATTCAATGGATCGTTCGATAAACCAGCTTACTTGTTAAATTAATGCGTTAATTACCAATGTATTTTTTTTTAATTTATTTATCCTGCTTGTTCACTGTAGGAACGACTGCGAAAGTTGGAGAACGAAAGAAGTGCCTTGCACATGGAGATTTCAATTCTGTCGGAACAAGTCGACGCGCAATCCGGTAAGATTATCGAGCTGGAAAATGCTTTGCAAGAAAAGAAAGATTCGCTGAGATATATGGAAGAATCCTTGCAAAAAGAAGTATTATCGCGTAGCGCATTGGAGACACAGAAGTTGGAACTACTGAGTTCAATGTCCGAGATGAAGCTGAGACAGGCTAGTCTGGAGCATGAAAATTTAGCTTTGCGAACCGCAAATCCATTAACCAACGTAGGTTGAAAGAGTTATTTTAATGGCTTTTTTTTAATAACGATGGTGACGATGACGATGAACATTTTCCAGGGCGAAAGATTTAGTAGGCATGCGGGACACTACAGCAGCTTACCGCGACCGCCAACCACGAGCAAGAAAGGCGTAGCTTTTGGTAAGACTCCAAACGTATCTGCAGCACAATCAACAAATTCTTTGATGGTTAGGGGAGTGTCGGCGAGATGTCTCTCAGCGCCTGCCTTAGGTTCTGTTAAAAACATTATTATCTAGGCATGAACGAATTTAGCCTGGTCACACCTCGACTAACGACAGAATGGTTCACTCTATATCTCTACTCATGTGCTTTGATCATTGCCCCTTTTAACAATTACCACTAATTCGCTTTGTTATGTTCATTTGGTCTTTCCCAATTTCATTGTGTAGTAAAAATAAGAAAAAGACAAGTGATTTGTAATGGGATATGCGTACGTAAATCGGAGACAGTGCGCTTATGCTGGTCACAAGGGCTTCTGGCGCAATGATCTCGGATGTCCGAAGCTGGAAACTTGTTACGAATGCCTGTTTATATTATGCAATGTTCAATGAGCAACTTCTATATGACTGACAACTTACATCCGATATATAACCGTACTTTTACTTTGGATTATAGCTGATGAAGAAAAGACCATAATGTCCGACAGTGTGAGTTATATCAAACCGATACCAACAAAACCTTTTGGTCAATTAACAATTGACGACATTGGAGAATGGTTAGGACAATTGGGATTGGAGACCTATACGAACGAGCTGAAGCGTTGGGGCGCGACCGGAAGTAAATTGTTGGATTCTTCTCACAATCAAATCGAAAAAGAGTTGGATATAAAGAATTCCTTACACAGAAAAAAATTGTTGTACGCTGTTGAATCAGAAAGATGCAATGGTTCAGGTTTTCTTGGGTCGGAAAAGGTAAACATAACACACTATTCTTATTTATTCGTTTCTCTCTAAAAATTTAAATTTAATATAAAATATGACTTTGCTATTTAGATGGACTGCGCAGCAGTATTACGTTGGTTGGATGACATTGGCCTTCCGCAACACAAAGAGGCTTTCCATAATGCTAAAGTTGACGGACGAGTTTTACATAGACTAACGACAGAAGATTTATTGTTGCTTAATGTTACGGCACAATTACATGCAGCAAGTTTGAGACGTGGTATTCAGGTAATTTAACATTTAAATAAATTTACTGACAATTTTTGTTTACATTGCTAAGAAAACAAATTCGACTTATGCTGCAGGTTTTGCGAGAATTAAATTTTGAATACGACAATTTGGAGCGTAGATCAACCTGTGAAAATGGTTTGAGAGAAGATTTTAACGACGAGAAAGTAAAGAATCAAGTAGCTTCGTGGACAAACCACAGAGTAATGGAATGGCTTCGAGTCGTTGATCTTGCTGAATATGCACCGAATATGCGCGGTTCGGGTGTTCACGGTGGCCTTATGGTTTACGAACATCGTTTTACCTCAGAATTATTAGCAACTTTGCTGAGTATACCTCCAGCTAAAACGTTGCTGCGACGACATTTGACTACTCACTTTAATCAAATTGTCGGCAGAGAAGTTGTTCAGCAGAAGAGAGAAATGGAAAATACACTCGGTTTTATGCCGCTTACACTAACAGCTAGATTAAAGGTATTTATTTTGAGTATTATTTTTGTTTATGTTACTTTATGAATTATTAAATCTAAATATTTTAATTTAGATACCCAAGAAAACGCAGTTTACCTTGAAACGTAAGAAAAGCAAAAATGAAGTAGACTTTGGAAATCTGGTCTGTCCGCTTGAAGAATCTCCTCCAGGTACACCATCAGTGCCCTCAACAATTTCGGGCAGCCTTAATCTCAGCTCACCTACATTTTAACAAACAAAAATCACAGATTCATTCAAGCTGTCATCTTAAGACTAATCTGTAAGTTCTAACTCCACTAATGATTTGAGAAAATATTATTTGGAATCAACAATCAGCTTTTTACTTGACCAGGGCTCCTGAGAATAGTAACGTGTAAATCTACAATTCATTATTTTTGTTGTATCAGTATTTTATTAATGCTTTACGATCATTAACATTCATTTTTTAACAAAAATTTTAACTTGATTTCTTAGCATTCATATTTAAAAGCTTGGATTTTTATTTAACGCTTCTTAAAATTGTTAAGGTATCTTTAAAAAATTAACAAAAAAACTTAGTTTTCAATTTGATTAGTTTCAGACACAGAAAACGGAGAAAACAGACGAGTTATTAGCTGCATATGAAGAATGTAATTAAAAAGAAGAGAAATATGATAAGAAAAGTTATTTGCATATATAAAAATATATATATTTTTATCACAAAATATTAGAAAATGATACCATCTATATAATATAAGAAATTCATTCGTGCCTAAAATAAAATATTTTTACTTAATTATTGAGTAGCTGCAGCAATAAATAATTCTTATATACATTTAGGCAGCTTAGGGACCATGTTCTGATAGCCATAGAGAGCGCAACTCTAACATTATTTAATAGCGCTCTTGTAGGTAAACATTTCTTAAAAACAATAAATTTGCATTTTTTAAACGATATACACCGGTACACTTTAATTACATTTGTATACAAGTTTAAAGTATTTTTCCTATTGGAATTATTAAGTGACATATGGAATAAAAAATGAATTATGTAATTTGTTATAAATTATATATTTATATAAAGGTCTATACAAGAATATGTACACAAGTAATAATAATTTTTATGAATCCAATATAAACATTGTAATTCATTAAAACCATCTCTACGTGTAATCAATCAATGTGATATTTCTATATTGTCAATTCTAATCATTTTTTAAATATAAACATATAGATGCGCATGATAACGTAATTAATAATTAAATCGTAATATTTGTAATATATTCTATATCGCATATTGCATTATATATATATATATATAATAAGTGTATGCAGGATAGTGTAACTATCCGACATCACGGGGCGACACTGTAGACCCCATGAGACGGAATATGGTTTTCGAGTTCAAGTACTAAACTATACATTGTATATAATCGAAGATATAGGGTGTAGCGGGCTTCTCCACAATTTCCCGCGCTAATCATTAGACACCGACGCTCTTGTAGACGGTCAAGTTAGCAAAACGAGTATATTTGTTAATTTTTACAATGTTTACACAACGATAGTTTTTAATAAACCATAACATTCAAATATCAATATAAACTTTAGTGGGAATAAAATTATTAACGGACTCAATTGAGATTTTAATATTGTTTGACTTTTGATACACTTTTTGAAAGATTTCGTATAACTGAAATCAATAACAATGGATAATTTTGAGGAGGATCAAAGATCTAAGGATCTGGAGAGGCAATACCTTGATTTCTTGGATGATCAGGTAATTTCAATTGTTATATTTGTAAATAATACTTGAATGTATTTATTTACTGAGCATTATATTTATTTGAAAATTGACTTACACTTGTAGGAAGATCAAGGGACGTACACAGGCTTAGTAAAAAATATGATAGAGGAAAAAAAATATAGATTAATAGTAAATATTAATGATCTTAGAAAGAAAAATCCTGAACGAGCAGCCAGGTATATATATATTTATAAATAAATTGTTGTTTAATGATTTTTTTTATTAATTGTTTGAAAACTATCATTACAGCCTATTAAACTCATCTTTTGAAGAGATTATACCGTTTCAAAAAGCATTAAAACTTTTTGTAACAAGTATTGACACAGATTACGCTAAGGGAAATACTGAGTTTTTTATTGGTTTCGAAGGTAGCTTTGGTAATAAGCACACAACCCCGAGGTCATTGACGTCCACATTTTTGGGTAATATGGTTTGCGTCGAAGGAATTGTTGTAAATTGTAAGAGTTATTATTTTAAATAATTGAAAAACAAACTCTATCTGGTACTTATAAAAGTTTATTTACTTTTCTGTAGGTTCTCTTGTTAGGCCAAAAGTAATGAGAAGTGTTCATTATTGTAGTGAAACAAAAAGTATTGTTGAAAGAATATACAGTGATTTGACATCTTTTGAGGCATTCCCAGCCACTGCAGTATATCCCACACAGGTAATGTAAAATTTGTAAAGTAAAATGACTCGTAAATATTAAATTCATAAAATTTCGTTATATATAAAAACTATATACATTGCGTTATTTAAAAATTAAGGATGATGATGGAAATCCACTTGAAACTGAATATGGTCTTTCAACTTACAAAGACCATCAAACGATCACTATTCAAGAAATGCCAGAAAAAGCTCCAGCTGGTCAGTTACCAAGAAGTGTGGATATAGTTTGCGATGATGATTTAGTTGATCTATGTAAACCAGGTGACCGAATACAAGTTATAGGAAATTACCGTTGCCTTCCAGGCAAAAAGGGAGGATACACCACGGGTGCCTTTAGGTAGTTACCATTTTATTTAAGTGAACAAGTAGTTTTTTGCATTTTTAATACCTCCAGTAAATAATTAATTATTCTATTTATTTTGTAGAACTGTTTTAATAGCTAATAATATATCACAAATGTCCAAAGAAGCTGCGATGCACATTTCTCATGATGATGTGACTCTATGTAAAAATCTTTCTAAAAGTAAATCTCAGAAAAATATTTTCGAACTTCTTAGTAAGTCACTCGCTCCATCGATTCACGGCCACGAATACATCAAAAAGGCAATTTTGTGTCTTTTATTAGGAGGTACTGAAAAAATATTACCTAATGGTACTAGACTTAGGGGGTATGTACTTTCATGCTTTTTACTGTTGTTTCATAAGCGTCAATAAAATTAAATAACAATGAATTTAATCTTTTAGAGATATAAATATACTTTTGATTGGAGACCCATCAGTGGCAAAGTCACAATTATTGCGTTACGTACTGAACATTGCACCTCGTGCCATCACGACTACTGGTAGAGGTTCATCAGGTGTTGGTCTAACGGCTGCTGTAACATCCGATACTGAAACTGGTGAGCGACGATTAGAGGCTGGTGCTATGGTGTTGGCTGATCGAGGTGTCATTTGTATCGATGAATTTGATAAAATGTCGGATATCGACAGAACAGCTATTCACGAAGTCATGGAACAAGGTCGAGTGACAATTGCCAAAGCTGGAATTCATGCAAGTTTAAACGCCAGATGTTCGGTATTGGCAGCTGCTAATCCTGTATATGGACGTGTAAGTTAAAGCTTCCAATGTAATTAGTTAGAGTCAATTAATTATGGCATCTTTTGATATATAATCATTTTTTTACAGTATGATCAATACAAATCTCCGATGGAGAATATTGGGTTACAAGATTCGCTGCTTTCCCGTTTCGATTTGTTATTTGTTATGCTTGATACAATCGACCCAGATATTGATCACATCATTAGTGATCACGTAGTTCGAATGCACCGATATCGTAATCCTACAGAACAGGAAGGAGAAGCGTTACCATTCAACGTTGGCTTAGACTATCTTAGTACAAAAAATCCTGATGCAGAAGAGTTGCAAGAAGAAGAGACTCAGGTTTACGAGACATACGATCCACTTTTACATGGAAAATCTCGTAAGAAAAGGTATTCAAAGATATTAGAGTTTATTATTAATCTTAGCACACTTATGTAACTAAAGTATTAAGTAATAAAAATTAATTTTCAGCGATCAAATTCTGACGGTTAAATTCATGAGGAAATATATACACATTGCTCGTTACATGAAACCAAAACTTACAGAGGAAGCTTGCGAGGCTATTTCAGAGGAATACTCTCGACTTAGATCAGAAGAAAATGTAGAGCATAATGTTGCAAGGGTATGTTTACTAAATTAGTAATTAATACAAATTTAATGAAGATAACTTAAAAATTGAACGTTCAATAAATATATTTTTACAGACGCAACCTATTACCGCTCGTTCATTGGAAACACTTATCCGTTTATCAACCGCTCACGCTAAAGCTCGTCTATCCAAAAATGTAACCAGAGAAGATGCCGAAGCTGCCATTGCATTGGTGCAATATGCCTACTTTAAGAAAGTTTTGGAGAAGGATAAGAAGAGACGTAGGAAAGACAGCGTAGCTGACAGCGATGTAGAAGAAGAGCCTGAAGAAACACACAGAAAATCAAAGCGCACGAAAAAGTTAAATCCACCACCGGGAGAACCTGGTCATGATCCTTACAGTTACGATGAAGACAATGAAGAGTTGATAGATTATTCTCATGTTGACCAAGTGGTTGAGGAGGCAATGCGTACACAAAGTGAACCTGTAACGAAAACTAAGGAAGCTCCTACTAAAGAAGTCGTGTCACGCAAAATCGACAGTCAAAGGTATGTTTTGTGATTTTTTAAAATACGATTTGAATTATCGGTTTAATATATTTTTTAAATAACTTAAAAATGCTTACTGAAAATACTGTTTTCTTCAGGTTGCAGGAATTCAGTAAATTACTTCTCAAAATGTTCCAAGAAAAAAGAACGGATTTCTTGTTACTGAAAGATGTTCGTGAGCTCGCTAATTCACAAATTTCTACCCAGTTTTCTGACGATGAAATCCAAGCAGCACTCGATAAGATGTGTGAAGAGAACAAAATAATGGTTACTGACGAGAACGTATTTTTAATTTAATGTTGATTTATGCATATGAATTTATTTCATTATTTTTTAAATTTCGTAATGGTATTATAATTCTTATTCATTGTATGGATGAGAAGCAACGGTCTTTTTTCTAAAATAAAGATTTTACATTTTTTAAGTAATTAATAACAGTTGATTCTAATATTATAGCTATGTTTATTAGCTCTAACATAACTATTTCATACATTACTTTAATATTTATTTAACGATGATCAACATACGTTGCAATAACAAATATTCTTATGATAACATATCTACATTATCGATTTTCAATAGTCTTCATGTATACCTGTATACACATGTATTATCATTGTTGTTCTATATCAATTACGTTTCACTGATACATGCCTTTCATATACAGTTAAACTTTCTATACATCAAACAAATGTATTATTCTGACCTTCCTAAGTCTAAAATTCATGTATAAAATTAACGCACAAGAGAGCAAATATTACATCATGATGGATGTACGCATCATATTCTTTGGTTCTCACTTGGATCACTAAAGAAGCACACTATCCACATTTTAAAACTTTCTTTTCTAATACAAAAGAAAAGTCAAAATCATGAAAAATTGTTATCTTAGGCGACATTATAACAGTCATTAATAGAACTGCTAAGTTAATTTAGATGCTATAATGGATTAAGAAATATTAAGTAATAAAAATCAGAATGCGAATTTTGCACTGATTACTTATTTGGTCAGTCATTTTGGATTTGTTTGATAAATATTGCCTTATGTGCATCATCATACATCGTTATACTAATATCGTACACCGTCAATGATTCATTTATAAAAATATATGAAATCTAATCTAAGGATTTGTAGGCATGTCCACAGTATGCATTTTCTCAAAGAAATATGAGCATGTACAATGACGCACGATAATTTGTCAAGTACAAGCGTGCGTTTTGACGGGCAATTATTAAAGACTTTTCAGAGTCTTTATATTCATGTGCAATTGTTTGAAATTTGACATTTGGAGTTCAACTTTTCAATAATTATCATCACTGGAGTCACTGCTGTAGGCTAGTTGCTCTCGCCACCAGTCGCGTACCTCGACCATGACGCTGCTCACCTTCGGAGGTGACATTTTTGCGCTAAGGCACTCTCTGGGGGGTCGAGGCTGTTCGCTTCCTTCAGTTACGTGTGGTAGATTATTTTTCACAACTGCAGCTGCACAATCAATTATAATTTTTATTTATTGAAATGATATATTCCCACCTCTAAGTATAATATAAAGCTGAAACTTACGCGGTGGTCTAGTATTTCTTTTTTTCGAGGCCGCTATTCTTTCTTTTTCAGATTTCACAGACGCTGGATCGGAAAGAGTAGGAGCCAAATACTTTCTTCCCGAACCACTATCGATACTGTCAGATCTAGGTAGTCCCGCCAGTTTTTTACCTCTGTATCGAATTCCTGCGTCCTGCAATACGAAAGAAACATTTTTATTATTGAAATATGTTTAATCTAAAGCTAGCCAAATATTCATCAACAGCTTAAAGCTGACCTTTGATTCGGCTTCCTCCTCGCGATCAGCCGATGCATTTTCTTTTTTCTCTTCTGTATGTTCTTGGGTAGCTGCTGTTGTCACGTCGTTTGTTGCTCTCAATCCAGCTAGCAGACTGTTTTGCTGTTTCTGAAAGTTCATAAATAGTTTCTGGAATTATACGATAAAAGTTCTTTTATTCATTAGGTTAATTTATGATTATTAGATTCTTACGCCAACCGCTCGTATTTTTTTTAAACAGCCTTCCAACCACGTTCTTATCGTTTGCTTAGCAACTTCTTCCTCGATAATATATTCGAATTCTTCTCGTGCCAAAAGTTCCTCCAGTTGTAAGGCTTTTCTTATATCCACTGATCGATAAGACAGCATACTTTCGTTAAAAAAAATATTACATTTTATTTATACGTTTCCACCTTATTAAATAGAAAAAACAAAATAATCAATCTTACTTAATCACGTCATGGAAAGTAACATCTTCTCCGTTGTGTAGCCTCTCCAGCTCATAGCACATGTATTTAAATAACAACCTATCTTTCTGTGGATCGGTCTCCAATCGTCCTTTCAATAAACGTAAAATAAATTTTACACGTCGTACCGGGATGACCCCTCGCTGATGAATATCCACAACGTTCCACGTGTTTTGGAAATTTCGTATATCCGCGTACGACAGTAAGGCATCCTCTTCATTCGAGTAGAAGAGGGAAAAGTTCTCCATGATAATAGCTAAAGAAATGGATAAACGGAGATCAGATTTTTTTTCTACCAATATCGAGTATCCGTAATTGTAATCAGTCGTTGATTCTTACCCACAAGTAGATTCAAAACGATGTAAGTAATGATAACATAAAATGTACAAAAGTAAATCAAAGACGCGTGAAAATTTCCGCAATCCGTTTCCCAATAGTTGTCAGCTGGTGTACAATAAGGGGGTTGAACCATGCAATCGTGCATAATTTTGTTCCAGTCTTCACCGGTAACGATTCGAAAGAGCATAGCTACACCTGTTACAGGTGACTCGAAATTGGCTCGTCTTCCGATTCCCTCGCCGTATTTTACGGTACCAAATATTATGGTACCAGCAAGTGCGTAGAAAAATACGAGAAGAAACATTCCGAAGATGATGAAGAAACTTTTGCACACCGAGACTCCAACTGTCAACATCAACATTTTGAGGGTCGTGTGCTTACCGGTGATCGTGAAGAATCTTAGAATGACGACCATAAAACCGATGACGTAGGACAAGTCATTCTGAAAAAGATGGTATTATCTAGAATTGCGATAATTACACATTTTATAGACATTTCATTGTTTCTGATTACCTTCATCGTTCCGTGAATGACGATCCATATGACTCCAACGACGGTAACGAGAAGATCGTAACGATTCCTTCGCGACTGCCAATAACCACGTGGCGTGAAGGCTATATTTTTCATCACAACTTCAACGAGAAATATCAAAGTGAGAATTGTGGAAACTGTTGCAAGAGGTTGAGTGTGCTCTTCTTCGATTCTCCACTGAAAAAATTGACAAATTAATATATATATAATTGCTTATAACATCTATTACGTTATTGATTGCTAAAAATGAATTAGTACCGAAACACACAGCAAGGCGCTATTGATCAAAACCATCACTGCAATGAAGCGTTTGAAATAAATGTTCTGAGTAATGTCGTATATAAAAGCGCGAAATTTTTTCCCATCTGGTCTCGGAGGAAGATGTAACGGTTGAGCGATTTTCAATCTCTTCTTCAAATCACACCTGAAAGGAAAATTGTTTACTCATTGTTAAAAGGATTTACTGTATATTTACGCACCATCGTCGTTGGTCCACTGTCAGCAACGCAGTTCCTTTATTCTCGGAATAGTTAGCAATAACCACACCGACAAATAATGTCAGGCCAATCATACAGCCAAGGAAAATATAGATGTGAATGTAAATGGCATGAACCTGTGTATTAATTTCAAATGGATTTAAGTAAAAGAAGTTTTTCCTTAATATTATAAAACATCTAATTAGTGTATGACTTACAGGTCCGAGAGCTTTAATGAGCACATCTCGAACATCAAGCCAACCTTTAAATGACAGAACTTCGAATAGCGCCAAAATAGCGTCGCCTATATTATCGAAATTGAACCGTCTAGGATTAGCCCTGCAAAATAGAGAAAGTTGTAAGCTAAAAATAGTTCAAAATAATTATTGATCGCAGAAAAAAGACAACTAAATGCTCAAAAATACAGTTACAATGATCTAGATTCAATTGTCTTTTATCTGTGAGCAATAAGTCATATTTTATTATTTTCAACATTCAACTTCGGTTTACTCTCTTTAACTGAAAAACCAACGCGACTCACCATACGCGAGGTACAAGAATCGAGGGATAGCTCTCGTTTTGCCCTGGTTGAAGCTTCATCTTGGTTACAAAAACTCTGCGCATGAATACTCCAACGCACTCTTCACGTTTGCGAATAGTCGGATCGTTACAACGAGCCAATCTACCACCATAAAGTTGCACTCCGTAGAGAGCAAATACAAACATCAGAAGAATCAAGAGAATCGATACAAGAAGGATCTCTTTAAAACCTCGACAAAGCTCGTAGACTACTTTACGCATGTGAGGAACCAGAGTGAATATTCGCAAAGGACGGACGCACCGTAGAATCATCAATAATTGAGCTCCAGAATTCGGAGGAACGCTTCGCGGCATCCAACAAAGGAATACCAGGCTCACCTATACCATCAATAAATTAATTTCAGTTCCGACTATTTCGAAAGAAGATATTGTTTATCCATATCTTACCACATAGATAAAGACATCGAGAATCGAAGCGACGTCTTTGATGTAGGCTTTTGGAGTAAAGAAGAGACCATCAGCGAGAATTTTCAAGGCCAGCTCTATGCTCATGAATATAACAAAACCGTATTCGGCTATTTGCAAAGCTGGTACTTCCATCACACGGTATTTTGGAGTCTCGAACATCATGGATATACACGAAAAAGTTGTCGCCAATATCATTACCCAATCCAAGTAAGTTACCAGTCCAAGAAAATTGCTGAAAACATCGAGGAATATTATTGTTCTATTATTATTCATCGTTTCTTAAGTTAGTATGTACTTACTGTAAACTCTTGTACTGGACCTTCCTCTCTTTACCAGTCAAGGGATCTTTCAATCTGGCGTCGTATCGAGCGTAGACCAATAATTGACAAAGTTTTCGGAACTTGCTTTCACGCGGCACTACAAAAAGTGGTGTATCGAAAAATGGATGATTCTCGCGCAAATCCTCTTCTCTTTGATTTCTATAAGAAATATTATCCATTAAAATACTTTGATGAATCGAATATATTCGGATAATTATGGTGATTATGCACCTGCGCATTTCAGCCTGTTGTCTTTTGGCTTGCAAAAGTTTGATGTCCAAATCGTGAGGTCTGCTGCGCGAAGAACTGACGCGATTTATAGCTCCGATATCACCGTTTTCCATCAGGTGTTCATAGGTCTGTTTCAGCTTGATCGAACCGCTTCTGACGCTTCTACGAATCGACCTGATAAGAAGAATACATTCAAAAAGTCGCGGAATAAGCGTTAAAATTAGTAAAAACAACATACTTTTTCTGATCTATTCGTAATTGCTTTGTACTGCTGACTGTTCCTTGTGGTTTTAATAGTCCCTTGCCCGGAACTGGTATCATAGCGGAGTCGCCTAACATCAACCGTTGATTGTTTGAGTCGCTAAAATTAATAGGCACAGTTACATTACAGAGTTTAAACATAAATTATCGAAGAAAAAAGTGACTGATCCCTTACTTGATGATATAGTTAACCGCAGCTTTTTTCAAATTTGTCTCAACCGTTCTTACTTTCGGAGGTTTGTTAAGAATCTGAACAGGTCGCTGCTTTCGATAAACCATTTTAGAATCGAATGTCTCGTGCAGTTTTTTCACTCCCTCATTTTCGTCATCCTCTACTTCGTAAACAAATTGTCTCATAAAACTTTCCCGAACCTACAATCAAATAATGATATTTTTGCATTGGCATATATTATCGATGATACAGTTTGGATTTTGTCACTTAATTTAAGACATTTACTTTTGGAAGATTGAAGTCTGATGGTACTTTATGCAGACAAGTCATCTGAGGACTGTCGGGAAATTTTTCAAAAATTCGAAGTCGAAACGGCAGGGTTTCTTTGATCTCAGCACTTTGTTCCCGAAATTTAAGCTGTTTCAGCTTCTTAATATCCTCGTCTAGCTCAAGATTGTCAAGAATGACAGCGACGAAAAGACTCAACACAATCTGTTTGTGAAAAGATAAATACGTGAATTGATTGTGTGGAATAATTTATCAATAAAGTTTACGTACCAAAGTTACAAAGAGATGGTAAAGTATGAAGTAAACAGCTACTAGTGGTGCGATCGACTCGTGAGTCCTAACCATGGTTTCATCCATAACTTCAACCCAGGCTTCTTGCGTTAAGATTTGAAACATAGACATGAAAGCCTGTCGAAAGAAATAAGCTCAGTAAGTACATACAAATTTGAAATTGAAAATCATGAATCTTAAATACCTCGGGAAAGGTCTCGAATTTGGTGAAATCGCAGAGGAAGCAGAAGAGCTGCATGGAAATGCTGGAAGATATAACCAGCAGGCACATGGTGAAGATAATAAGGCTGCCGAGTTTCTTCCCGGGTCCGAAAATCTTGTAAACGAAATCCTCTAACATTGGCGAAGCCTTAATCAACCTGACAGTACGTAACACCTGGAAATATGTGAACCCTGACAGATAAAAGAATGGAATGATGTGAATAGTTGTACCGATCGCCAACAGCAATTCAAACTTGTGTATCGAGTGCTTGTAGTATCCTGGAAAGCCCAAACAACAGATTTTGAATAGAGCTTCCAAATCCAACAAGATTGTAAACGCTATCTCAGCGTAATAATACTTGTCGTAAAAGGTGTGTCGAGGCCGTTCGTCGTGTTTAAAGTTCATGGTAGCAGTAGTCATGCCGTTTGCCAGAATAGCGCACATGACAACCATGCGAAATTGTGGTGATCTCAGAATAGCCTGACACATTGGAGAACCAGCTAATCCACCATGTTTGTTCTCATCCAAAGTGACTAGTCTCCAGCTCTCGCCTTCGCCAGTGAGCATTTGAGAAGCCGAACTGTTCTGAATGGTACCACGAACGCCCCACATCTGCTGGAACTGAACCCGAATCTCATTGAAGGTCTCAGTTATAACGGCTATGAAGACGTTCTTCACCAGCCAGGCCAGAAAGAAGATCATCGTGCTGAAGTACAAAATAGCTCTCCAAGCGGGTAAACTGTCGATCGCGCGATACATTATGAAGACCCAACCTTCCTGTGAAGCTGCCTGGTAGACCGTGAAAATACTCGTAGCTGGGAAAATTGATATTAACGTTATTACGAGTAATGAACTACAGCAAGTATCAACTTACCGAACTCGTCGAAGCCATTGAAACCCATAATGTACTTGGACAACTCGAGCTTCATACATTTCATACCCGTGGGACACTGATAGCCAGATTCAGGATCTCTCGAACAGAAGGTATCCGGTATCGCTAAGCTGTTAATTGTTATGTGACGTGGATCTGTAGTATTCAGAACGCAGTGGTTTGTGAGTTCGCCGAAAAATTGAACACCTAGTAAACCGTAAAGCGACATGAAGAACAGGAAGAATAATGTTACGTTGTAGATTTGCTGGCTCGAACGTCTAAATAGATTTAAAAAAGCGCGTTAGTCCATGCACATCATTATTGCAAACGACGCGCACAACTAGAGGTTTGACTTACTTGAAAATTTGATTGATTCGCGCCTTTGGCATGGAGAACTTAAGGAAGACGCGCAAAAATCGGATCATAATGAGCGGTCGAGGTGCTCGAAAAATGGAGGCATAACTGAATTTCAAAACAAAACCAAGCATTTCGAACATCTGCAGGATCACTGATAGCCAGAGAAATAAAACCATGCTTGCGTCAAATTGACACCAGTGATCTTTTAGATATGACTTTTCCCTCTGTATAAAATCAATGTAAAATTTCGTTAGTTGAATTATTATCTTACAGAAATTCGAATTAACGACGAAGATAATATTACCTTCAGTATACCGCGGATGTGCATCTTGGCAATCATCTCGGCGGTAAATAGAAAGGTGACGACTAAGTCGCAAATGAATGTGACGTACTGAAGTGGCGGAACCTTTTCGAACGTCTTGGGGGTGTTCAGACAGACAGAAGCCAAGGAGACAAGAGCGCACAACCTCATCAGCCGTCGGACCCATAGCTGTGAATAGCGAGAGGTACGGTCAGATACATTTGAATGAGAAGTACAATTGAACGCGATGATTACCTTGTTGACCCACTCGATGTCAGCGCTCTCGTTAAGAGACTCCTCTGGACCGTAATCGGCCAGGACAGGCTCTCCTTTAAGACTCTGCTTCCGTCCCAACATCATAATAGGTATTATATTTGCAATCGTGAGGCCTATGAAAGCATGGTATGAATAAAAAATCACAGCTTTAGAATCCTGTTTACAATTGATACAAGTATCGACTACAGGAGAGGTGAAGGAAGACAGTGACAGAGAGAGAGAGAGAGAGAGAGAGAGAGAGAGAGAGAGAGATATTGAGAAAGAGACCTTTTATTGGAGCGCACTCGCGCTCGCAGTCACGTCCATGACGGATTAACAGTAGCGATGAGACAAAGTTTCTCTACAGCTGCTTGGCTGCTGCTGTCCAGCTTTAGGAAACGTCTTCTCGAACATTTTTAGTCCGTAAGTCCAGAGAAGAACTGACAGCATCCAGCATCTTCCATTCTCGCCATCTCTCCTCCCGACGTGAACTTCGTGCGCATTCGCTCGCATTTCCCTCTCTCTCATTTTCCAACCCTCTTGTCCTCTCGTTTTACCCCTTTCTCCCACTACTGGCTTCTCGTGGAGGAAGAACGATTCAGCTATTTTTCCTTTAATGTGTGATATGGGATTGAGGTATATTTATAAGAGAGAACGACTGGGTTTAATTTGTTGGATATAAACATATACTGTATTTCATAAAGATATGTGCAGTGACAATATATTTGAATACAATATACAATTTTCATTCTTAGAATTGGGACTGAACTATTTAACTTTCTTAACGTTCTAATTACTAATGTTTCGATTCGTATAAATTAATTAATGCTGAGTATCGACTTTAGTTTATCAATGATTACTTCTAGAAATGGAAAAATATATATTTTCTTCTAGTTTCAATTGAGTCCTGGTACAAACTGAGTAAATCATCTTTACTTTCAATATATAAAAATTAAGAACATTCATGTGTGATGACTCGATGTTTACGTTACATTTTAGCAATATGCAACACATTTGCAAATAAAATAATTGTAACGCTACACGACAATTACATTACAATATTACGATGTAACTTCTCTCATAATGATCATGTATTCTAAAAATTACCTTACAATTCATGTTTATATATGTATTTCGTTAAGTATCGTAAAATGAAATGTATGATGAACGTGTTTTGCTAGCTGAGCTTTGAATGGCAATCCAACCCAAGGGTTGATAACGTGATACAACTCTTCTTATTGACTTTGATTTCTTAAAAACTGTTGTAGTTATTTCCGCTAAGTTGATTGTTTCCATATCCTCTATTGTTTGGAGAGTATCCAGGCCTGAAGTTATTGCCAAGACCTGTAGAAAAAATAAATATGCATTAATTCTTTCATTTCAAGAATAGATTTAGTTATACACATTCAAATAATTATTAAATATATTTACCTCCACAGAAATTGCCAATACCGCCAAGCATTCCACCGCCGCCTCCTCCCATGTTATTACCGCCCATACCTCCGCCTCCCATGTTCCCCCCCATGTTTCCTCCCATGTTGCCTCCCATGTTTCCTCCCATATTGCCACCCATATTGCCTCCCATGTTGCCTCCCATGTTGCCGCCGCCCATGTTGCCGCCACCCATGTTGCCACCACCCATGTTGTTGCCACCCATGTTGTTGCCTCCCATGTTACCACCGCCTCCCATGCCGGAGTTATTGCCTCCCATATTCGAACTGGGTACAGAATTCAGGAACAATTCGATATACCTATGGGACATGTGGCTTTTATCTTTGGACATGGCTTTTTGCGCTTCTTCGTGCGACGCAAATAGGACATTAGCTTCACCGGATGCTCTACCACCATTATCCATAATTATTCTTATGTTTATTGGCGATAAGGGCCTGAAGAACTAAAATGGAAAGTTCAAGGACGTTAGCTTATTCCGTTTGAGCCGTTGTGTTTAACAGAAAAAAGTACAAAATTTCTACTTACATCAGCAATATCTTGTTCTGTCGCTCTGAATGGTAAACCTCTCATATGTACACAATGCATGCCTCCTCCGTTATTACTGTTCCAGTTATCATTGCCTCCTCTGTAGTTGCCACTGCCTTTCATACCCATGTCCATGTTTCCTCTCATTCCGCCACCACCTCCTCCCATGTTGTTTCCACGTGATTGGTAGTTATTACCATTGTTCCATCCTCCTAGTCCATTGTCAAAATCTAAGATATAATTTGAAAATTGAAAAAAAATCAGTGTGATAATAATTAAAATTTATATCAGCAATGAGTTTTATTTTTACCTCTGTTGCTGCCTCGGTTTCCGCGTCCGTTGTTGTTAAATCGGTTCATACCGCCAAACCTACTGCCACGGTCATAAGGAGCTGGTCTTTGATTGAATCCACCCATTGGTCCTCCACGCATTTTAGGGCCAATGTTATCACGAACTTCTGATAGACTGCTTCGGAATATTTCAATGTATCTGTCAATCAGCATCAATGCATCAATTAAAAAATGAGTAGATTAATCATAATCAAATAAATGATAAAAGTTATATACAAAATGCATTTGTTTCAAATAATGGTGACGAAGTTTTAAATTTTGTTTATTTCATAAACAATGTAATTTATTAGTGAAAACAATAAAACAGTGTATGTAGAAGAAATACCAATTAATATTAATGAAATCTTATCCTTACTTAAATGTTTGTACAAGAATTCTAATAAAAACAAAAGCAAATAATCAACTAGGAAGAAAGGATTACTGAACAAATGATATTACTGGATATATCAATAACACTTACGTCACCTGATTATTAATTTAAACAAATTTAAATGAACTACGCTTGCAAAAAAATTGATATTTGTAAAAACACACAGATAAAAGTAATGTCATAACTCATTTAAACTTGCAGTATGATAATAAATAAATGAAAATTATTGTGTTTACCACCTCCGAGAGCCCACCCTTTAATGGTGAATTGCCTCGGGGCAGCCCTACCCACCTCCCGTGGATATGGTAGTCGATGTAAAGGGGTACTTCCCGCCCGAAGCCCCTACCCATTGGTTTTGCTTGGGCCAACAGTACTTTGCTTACATACGACTCATTTTTTTTCTTCTTCGATGCTTTTTTGTCTCACAGTTTCTTTGCATATTTTTTTTATCAAAAAGTAGTAAGAATGAAATAAAAAAGAACATTGATTCATCAAGAAAATAAAATACAAATAGGCAAGCATATCAAACTATCAATACTACAAACTATGCAAAGGAACTGCTTTAAAGACATTTATCCTGCTTTATCAACCACAATAGTAATATTGATTGATGAATTTGTGCTGGTAGCTATATCATAAAATGATAGAAAAAATCATAAGTATACCCAGACCCAGCTCAGTGCCCCACCTGTGTCCTATCTTTTCCTTGTGTTTCTGCAGAGCGCGCTCCGCAACATCTTTGTTAACAAACTGAACGTAAGCCTCCCCAGTACTGCGGCCCGTGTAGTCTGTCGGTAGTGAAATCCCGTTCGGCAATATCTCCAACCCTGACCCACACATAATCAAAGAACGATTTGTAGCTTAGAGCCCATTAAATTTATTCCTTTTTTCTTTCTCTTATACTACTTAAATTAATTTCAACACCCTCACAAATCTAAATAATAGAGAATATTTTTATTGAATTGACAATACACAGTACAGAGAACAAATACAACTTAATAGTAAATATTCATTCAAATAAAGCTGTAGAATAAGACTTTTTAAAATAGGGTGTGGCCTAAATGGAAGATCTTTTAACCATGCAAATATCTCTATAATGTTATTTGTTCTCTTACTTTTTCAATAAGTTATAAGTTTAAATAATTTGTTATAAACATATTTAATATTTTTTTTTAGAAATAAACATGAACTTGATTTTATGTATTTATATGTATAAGGTTAATAAAAAACAAACATTATTATCAAATAATAAGCATACCTGAGAAGAACTGTGCAATTTCTTCTTTCGAGCAACCAAATGGCAAACCTCTCAATCTAACACAACCATCGTCCATTACATTTTCAAGATTCAAACCACTTCTTTTGATCACCCATTCCATCTCTCCTCGTTTAGCTTTGAAAACTGTAATTTACAATAAAATAGTCAGCTTATAACAATAAAAAAACAATTGTACACGATGCACGGAAACAGCACTAACCCTCTATATAACGATGACCCATGTGATCTTTATCTCGCTTGCAAGCTTTCTCAATATCTTCCTCCGAGTCCATTTCAATGTAAGCTTCACCACTTGGACGTCCCTCTCGTGACATTGTCATATGTATTCCAGCTTTACCATGAGAAATACTACAATCCCCAAAAAACTTCATGATCTCATCAACGGTTGTTGACCATGGTAATCCTCTCACCTTGACAACGTAACCTTCCTCATTATGATCGTTTTCGTTTGCCATCGCGAGTTCCTGAGTATCTGTAAAATGAATAATTGTTTACGTTAATCAAGCCTTTATCGAAACAAAAAAAAAACATTCATGGTCGATAAACCGGGAGAAAAACAAACAACGCAGCTCTAACGATTGATCAGAAAATTGAACGGGGGAAAAAAAGTTCATGACAAATTAACCAGAAGAAATAACCGACAAACGAGTAGAGCAAACAGTTATCGTAAAAAATACGCATACAAAATTTAAATTCTTCGTATGACTCAAGCAAACAGCAGTACGATAACAAACACACATACACCGAAAAGCTTCCCCTATAAAAATCGTAAACTATCCCTAAGCGCGACAGTCGACGATTCGCCGGAATGACATTTTCGCGTCTATCGTTGAATCCGTAAAAAACTTTACAAAATATATGTCAAAACTAACTTACTCGTAACGTACTACGATGCAAAGCAATTAACCAACGAACCGCAACGGCGCTCGTTTACGTTTTCTGTAGGATTCAGTCAGTTTGATACTCTCTGTTAGCATAGAAAATGGCGTCCTGCCCTCTGAGAGCGCGGCGTAAAACAATATCGGAAATCGGAAGTGACGTTATGACGTCTCATCGACTTGAGCATGCGCAGTAACCGACTGCTTTTTTTGAATATTCGCGCGCTTCGATTCGCTCGGTATAGCACAGATCTACCTTTTCATCAATCGGTATTCAACTATTCAACTATTCTTTTTTACTAAGTCTGAAATGTTGTAAGTGCCGGTAGATTATTGCAATTCCGGTTAACAGTTGCATCCAGCGTTTGAAAATAGGTAAATCGAAGTGTTAACTACTAAAAATTTGGCAACTATCCATTCAACCCGCATATACATTTGCTCCGATAGAAAAGTGAATTTACGGATCCGAATATTTGAAATAAACAAATAAAATGTAAGAGCTGAGGCAGTAGAAGCCAGTTTGGCGCAAAACATTCTAATTATAAATGGAATTACAATAAACGCCATCTATTAGTTTAAGATTTGAAAACTAATTATACCACGAATGCGCAGCTGTGATGCTTCAAACGTCAAAAGTTATCCAATCTGAGTAGTTAAGGTGAAATTATTCGCTGGAAAGTTCTAAGAAATCTCTGTGCAAAAATCTACTTACTTCATTATCGAACAACGGGCTATACTTATATTTTTACCGTGTCAACCTAAAAAGTAGTCAAGCCGGCGTACTGGTCCATAATTATAACAGAGTCATGGAACGGAGCGGAATATTCCTACATTCTAAACTTACCGAGAAAAAAAGATAGAAAAAGTACAGCTTTTGTTCTCGAGCAGTTTACAGAGAAAGATATACCGGTAAGTAAAATATTTATAAATGGATTGAAAATTCTACAAATGTGAATTGTAAAGAAAGTTTATGAGAATACTTGCATTCTGTATGCGTATTTACTTGAAACTGCAAGAATACGTCGGTATTCTTTCTGTGTACTGTTTTTAGACTCTGTTGAGGTACTATCTAATCTTTTTCGAGTTAAAATTAATTTTATCCTCTATTTAAACACATTGTACGCTCGCATGTGGATTGAAAATAGACTATTTTCTAATTAAATGTTTTTTTACTTATTTTGAAATTGGTTTTTTGCAGAATAAAATGCCTACTTACAAGGTGACGTACTTTCCTGTTAAGGCTCTCGCAGAGCCCATTAGATTCCTTTTCAGCTATGCTGGAGTTGAATTCATCGACGACAGATTTGAGAGAGAAAATTGGCCTAACATCAAGCCAAGTAAGATATTATTTAGCTCATTATGTTTAAAACAACTTTAATCGATAATTATATTCATTTAAAATTTTAGCCATGCCGTTTGGGCAAGTCCCAGTCTTGGAAGTAGATGGAAAGAAAATCAATCAATCTACGGCAATTTGTCGATGGTTGGCTAAGCAATATGGTCTAGCTGGTAAGAGTGACTGGGAAGCACTTGAAATTGATGCAGCCGTTGATAACATCCACGATGTTCGAGCAAGTATGTAAAAATCTTAAATGTAGAGCACAATAACTTATTTCATTCAAATTTAAATAACTGCAAATGATCTAATATATCGATAAGATATTGATGTTATTTTTAGTCAACAAAAATGAAATCAATTTTAAATCGTTCATGAGTTTATAGAAGAGTTGCGTTCAATAAATGCAACATTGTGAAATTTGCTTCTAAAATTTGTAGACATAAACATTTATCTTTAGATAAAATTCCACAGGCCATGTGCACATTTGTAGAGATACTTGTGCTTTTGCTGCATATTTTTATGATCTGTTTACATATTTGAATATCATTTCTAAACATTGCCAAGCTCAAGTTAAACTGACTTTCAAATCGCATCAGACCACATGTTTAATTCATATCTTTGATAATCTACATGTGGCAACGATATGTAATTGTACAGCTGTTTTTACGTTATGTGATCATTGTTTTATTGACTCTCCTTGATATAAGGATAACCTTTACATTTAGTATAAGACGGAAATTTTAATAATTGTAGAGCTTGGCGCATATCATTATGAAAATCAACCCGAAGCGAAAGCACAAAAACTCGAAGTCGTTAAGGATGTCGTTCCATTCTTCATACAGCGTCTTGACGAACAAGTGAAGAACAACGGAGGTTATCTTGTCGGGGGCGCTCTTTCCTGGGCTGATCTTGTTTTTGTTAGCTTGCTCGATTATCTAAACTTCATGGCTAAATATGATATTATTGAAAAAGCTGAAAATCTGAAAGCTCTTAAGGAGAAGGTTCTGGCTGAGCCTGGAATCAAGGCCTGGGTAGCCAAGCGTCCTCAAACTGATTGTTAAATTTCTCAATCAGTATTTAAGTGTAAAAGTATTTTTATTATCATTTCGTGCATTAAATGTAATTATCATGTTTTTCAAGGTATGCGTGAGAATATTGCGATAAAATAGTGATCAAGAAGCAAGTTCATCGTAAGATTACAGTAGTGTTTTTATACCAGAAATGTATTTTATATTTATAAAAAAAAATAATAAAACGTAAGATGATAAAAAGAAATCGAGTATTTCAATATATTTGTGATACGTTTATTTTTGAAGCGAATAAATATGTTAAACTGAAGCTAACGTATATTTACAAAAAATGTCAACGTGATCGTTCGATTTCATGATCGAAAACACGCAATATAACGATCAATAGCTTCAAAGAAAAACGCGAGAAATCACATATGTATAGTATATGTTAATATAAAAAAGTCTATAATTAGTATATATACATATAAATATAATTGTCACATCCCTTACATAACATACGCACCGGTACAAACAGATATATCGTATATAAAAGACATTATTTCTGCTTAATTATACATAACGAATCGAAACGTAAGCTTTTATTCTTTCCGCGACGCTAAAGCATCGATATATATACAATACGTATATATATCCATAATTCTCAGTGATACATTCATATTTACAACGACGATAATAGTACAGATAAATAAATAAGCATGACTTGTAACATCTATATTATTTTTTTTTTTTGCGTATATATAACTTGTGGTTTCTCTCACAAATATGTCCGCAGTAAAAGCGCGCTTAAAACGTCGTAAAATCCGAACGAAAAGCTCTAAATCGAGCTCACCGAAACTGGACAGTCGTTTCCATTTGTCGTTGATTATCCGGATACTTCACAGCTCTCTACTCCGAGTATCAAGTGATCAGCCAACATTCCTGCAATATCCATTCAAAAAAAAAAAAAAAAATAACCGAATAAATTTGTACGTCTACTAAAAAAAAAAAAAGTAGCAACATATCGAAGGAAAGTTATCTGACTTACAGGTTTGATGCATTTCGATTGTACGGGTTCGCCGTTGAGAAACTCGCGACACAAGATATGTTCGGCGACAACATCGTTTGGCTCGTTTTTGTTATTTGGTGAACAGTAGCCAAGTCCAGTACAGCTTATGATTTCCACTGGCTGACACGCAGTGGTTGGGCTTAGTTTTTGCGTTTCTTCGCTAACGGATAGCGAAGCCGAGACCTGTGGGTCGACCCGATGTGCGGTAGATCGTGGATAACGAGATAAACTGCTGTAAGTCGGCCGACTTGGATTCGATTTTTGCAATCTGCTTCCGCAGTGTTTCGATAGCATTGCCTGTAATTATACGTACATGTGTGTGGGTGTGTGTGTGTGTGCGCGTAAACACGGAGAAATTTGTTTTTCTCACAAACGATTCGTAGGTATGAGTAAATTAGCCGTCGCACCGGAGAGAAATATATAATGCAGCGCTAAAACAGGTTGAGCGTTCTCCCGTAGCGCGGAATTCAATTTTGAAAAAATGCGAAGGTCGCGTTCGCGCGGATTGATTGATCGAAAAGCTGTGTTTACACACAAAGCGCTTGGAAAAAATGTCTTTGTCCTCGATTTTGTCTCGTGCTTTTTATACGGATCGTGCTAATGCATTTTTTTTTTTTTGGTGCTTTGGTCGGAATGTGGAATCGAAAAGAAAATAATGACGTGCATTGTACACGTTTTTTGGCGGGAAATTCAAATGATACGTATGTAAATCATATTACCTTAAACGCCTCTCTGAACTTGTTCGACATGATGTTGTAAAGCAAGGGATTGATCGTAGTCGACAAATAATAGAGAATTCCGGATGTGTATGTAATAGCATCGTAAACTGGCTTGACAATGTCTGTCTTGTACTTGTCGTTCTTATTCTTCTCCGCATAAACGGCCAGTAACCTCTGAGCGTGAAACGGCGCCCAACAGATGAAAAACGCCACGACGACGGCGACTGGAAATTAAAAGTAAAATAAGATATCGTCGCGCATTCAGTGTATATACATTTCGATTTATAACGAAACGCGGAAGAGGGAGTTCGACCACAGAACATACGAACCGCAATTAAGCGAGCCAACCGGTTTTTAGTCTCCGAAAAAAAAAAAAAACAAATAATACACCGTCCATATATATACACACACATGCAGCACACATCTCGAGATTTTATTTTTATTTATTTATTTATTTATTCTCTAAAAATAACATCGCTAGCATCCACATATATATAGATGTATGTATATACCTAGCATGCGGATGACATTCCTTTGAGAGCAGTTCTTGCTTCTCGAGTCCGACTGTCCAAAACCCTGACCCGAGGGTATCCTCTTGACGGTCGACAGGAGTCTCGACGTTCTGAGCTTGACGCCGATAAGGATGTACAAAGCGGTGATGAGGGTCATCGGTAGTACAAAGAACAAAATAGTTGAAATTTCGAAAGCGTGGTTGATGAAAGACCACTTGACCGAGCAGACGCCGCTGTTTTCGACGAGCGTCCCATTTTTCAATTTATTATAGACGATACCAAACTGGATGGCTTGAGGTACCGCCAGACACAGGGCCAACAACCAGATAGCGATCACGTACTTGACGGCTCGGGAGAGCTTCGACATCGTGTGGGAAAGAAACGGGTGGCAGATGGCCACGTATCTACATTCACGGAGAAAAATACGAAATTTCATCGTTTAGTCGACAAAGCATCCGATAAGAACGAGGTAGAGCGTAAACGGGAAAATAAAGGAAAAATGCACGAAAGATACGAGAGGACAAACCTTTCAACGGTGAAGGCCGTGATCGTGAGCACGGTCGCATTGGCGGACGTCTCGGCTGCGAAGCTCTGAACGATGCAAAAAGTCTCGCCAAACACGTAGACATTCGACCAGATATAGTAACTCTCGGGCGGTAGTCCACTGATAAGTAGTAACAGATCGGATACGGCCAGACTGAAGAGATAGTAGTTGGTAGCTGTGTGCATACACTTGTTGCGGGCAATGACGACGCAAGTGGAGACATTGCCGACGAGGCCACTGATGAAAATCACCGCGTACAGTATGGTGATGGGAAGTACAACGTAGAGCGGATCTCTCCTGAGGAAAGGATGATCCTCCTGACGGTGCACGATCGGCTGCTCGAGTAAAGGATCCGTCAGGTTGAGCCAGTCGATTTCGCTCCTGTAATCCGCTTCGGCGAGTCGACTCTCGTTGTTCAGCATACTTACGACCGTACGATTGCACTGTTATTCTCGATCACAGCCCATCGCGATATAATAGAGTCGTAGAGCGCACGATCGTCGACGTAACTCTCTCGGCATCACTGGAACAAAGCGCGCATCTCAGAGACGGTCTTACCGATGCGTTCGACTAGTGCGCTTACGCACGCCCGGTTCAACGAAAGCTCTCGAACCGATGGTTTATATCGGCGCCGCCCACGCACGCAAGCTTCCATCGAGCTCTCTTCTATCGTAGACTTTTTTTTCTTCTTTTCGATATATCACGAAATCGCGCGCGCGCGCTCTCCGTATCGTCGTCCTATCGGATCTATCGAGGCGTCCATTAATCGAGGGAAAAGCCTGCGGAGGTCGACTTACTTTGTTGCTCGTTCGATGTATAGCTTCCTTTTTGTAAATCTACGCGCGCGCACACACACACAAACACACACACACACATATATATATATATATACGTATAAATGCGCGATAGCTCGCAGACTAACTGGAGTAAAGTGACTTATCGACTGCCGACCCTGAGAACGAGCACCTCGCGGGATGCTTTCAATTTTGCTTAATTCATATGTGCGTAATCGCATATATTAACGTAACTCACGCGCGAATCGTTATGCGTTATAGTTTTTTATACATGTTTATCCTCGCGCGGATCGATCATCCGTGTGGCGGTATACATTATAAACGCTGACGCGCGCGTGCGAGAACGATATATATAATGTATATTTTCGATAAGCCACTCTCGATGAATTCTTTCTTTTTAATGCACACCTTGTATACACATATAAATCATATATATGTATATATACGCTTGCACATTCCAATTAAACACTCTTACGCTCGCGTCTCGAGAGCTTTCTCTTTTTTCTCTCTGTCTTTGCGCGAAAACCGATACGCTTTCTACTCGTCGCGCATTCGATATTCGTACGTATGCATCTGCTCCTCTCTCTCTCTCTCTCTCTCTGTGTGTGTGTGTGTGTGTGCGTAAATATACATATACGTATAAATATTCGTTACCTTGAATCTCCGTCTTTCGTTGAAAACACGTGTATACATTGATTTACAAGCTTGTTCAACGGAACAACTCGAGAGCTTGCGGCGCGACTAGCGGATATTCTTCGCTGGCGCCTTTTTTTTTCGCACTTCTATTTTTCACCACTGTACTGAACCACTTGGAACGTTGCGTCGTAAAGCATCGCTTATAGCCTCGGTGATTTGCCGACCGTTATTTTCGCTTCCTCTTCTTCGTTTGTTCTCGAGCGCCGGTCTCTCTTTTGTCGGGATGCTTCTTTTGTTCGATTCTTTTCTTTTTTCTCTCTCTCTCTCTCTCTCTCTCTCTCTCTCCTTTTTGCTGGAGCTTACGGAGCTTGCAGACAAGCGCGCTCGCCGTGAGCTTTTTTTAGCAACGCTTCGAAAGAAGAGCTTTCGTCGTCGGGTTATTATGCAAGCTCTTCTCCCTTCATTGGAGTATCGGCACTCGTGGAATTTTCACCTCCGCTTGCTTCTGCAATATACACATTTATTTAACGCGGGGCTAAAAGAGACGCACTCGCGCGTAGACGCTCACTTGCGAGGATTTTCACAGATCCGCTGAACTTTCACTGAAAATTACCGACCGTGGAAAGAGCGATGGAACACCACGTTGGCACGTGTGCTCTTTCTCTCTCTCCCTCTGTAAATATATTTAACTTCACGCGTGCACGCCGTGTACGTAAAGCGAGTTGTTAAAAAAGCCGGTCGCGAGTACGAATGAGAGAGAGAGAGAGAGGGAGAGAGAGAGAAGACGTTCCTATACGACGGTGGAATCGCGACTCCCTCGGAAGTTTGTATAAAAGCAGCGGTTCACCTCACTCTCGAGAGCCTTTCGATCGCGTATAACGCACACACGCGCGTGTATAGAACGCGACGAGAGGGGAGGAGACACGTTGGGATCGCCGCGCTCGCGGAGAGAAAAAGAGCGCCGCGGGACGAAGAGCAACCAAGAGTAACCAAGAGCGCGCAAGAGAGAGAAAGAGAAAGAGAACCCGTTCTCGTGCCGACCATTTTAGACAAGGACGGGTGCAGAGAAACGGCCTCACAAAGAATCGGACGAAAAAGGCTCGATATATGTTTGCATACATCTCGCATACGTCCGCGTGTCTCAGTCTCTGCGCATACAAGCGTGCATTTAATTGCGCATATATTTAAGCGTTAAACGGTCGAGAGTATTTTTACAGAAGCCCTGTACGATCGTACATTACGGTGCGCGGTATATAACGCGTGGCGCGTTAAGAGACAAGGATCGACGACGCTGTTTACTTTGAGAGGCGATTTTATTCTAATCGAACGAGACAGACGGCGCGTTACGAGCTTGACGGGAGGCAGTTCTTTATCTCGTCGCTTTTCACTCCGGCGGTATATCTTTTAGCCTACCGAATGATTGATTCATCGGTGGCTGCGCGGAGACCGTCGCTTCGTTACGTTCAGTTCATTCTCAATACTCGTTTTTCTTCTTTCCCCCCCCCCCCTTCGATTCCGTTATAAATTATACTTCGAAAGCACGAGTGAAAGCTCGCCGGTGTCATCGAGTGCGTTTGCATTCGGGAAATGGCATATCCCATTAATCGTGCTTTCAACCGATCTTTCGGAGTATACCTATATGTATATATATAACATTGTACCATCGTATATCGTGACATAAAGCGATCCGAGCCATGTGCGTACGTATAAGTATAGAAGCGTCACCGCCGGTATCTCCCTGCATGCTCAACATGTTGTAACTAATTCCCTTGAATCGCTGTGTCATAACACACCTTTTTCATCTCTCGCGGAATTCTATTTTTCAAAAAAAAAAAAAAAAAAAGACGTTCCACCAATATAGCAGAATAAGCCGACGGATGAAAGAAAGAGACAGAGAGAGAGCTATAATATCACAAGCCAATGTGCCAGGAAATAAAGGCGTCGATCGAGCCCCAATAACGATTCATGAATATTAGAAATTTTAATTAGCGAACTGTCGGACCACCCTTGTAGCTACATTATTATACCGATGCCTATAGTTATAAAATGCTCGAAGGTACAATACTGCCATCAATCGTTCTGCATACGCGTATACCGTGCATGCACATATATATCTAAAGTCGTTATATCGTTTATCGATCTTTAAGGCGTATATTTATCGACACTCACCAAATGAACATCTGTATGCATATGCGTAAAGTTGTACGAGTATGTATGTATATACACGTACACACACGCGCGCGCGAAAGCGAGCGTTATATATACATTCTTCCCGAGAGGAGGAGAGAAGAGAACTCGCAAAGCCCGCGTATAGTCATCAAAAAACCGGGCGTTGTTACGAGTTGCCGATAAAAATGCCTATACTTACACTTGGCACGCACGTACACGTACGCGCACATACACATAGATGGCCGTTCACCTTGCGCGATGCAGTTCAGAGCAATTTCATTAATCGGTCGCTTCATTATACACTGCATCTTTCCACAACGCTCGGTAGCTCTTTAAAGAAACTTATACACAGTGTGTACACCATATATGTACATGCCCATGCGACTAACTGTTTTTAATAGAACGCAAGAGAGAGAGAGAGAGAGAGAGAGAGAGAGACTTCTCGTGTAAATATACATTGGAGTATTCAATTAAGATTCGATAAGAATTTACATAATCGCCGCAAGGAATATCAAATTTATTAACCTTCGAAGGCGAGCGACTGGCGCCCAGCGTGTCTATGCGACTATATATAAATACATATAAAGCGCGTTAAGATTTTGTTTATGTGCCTTAGTATAAAGGCCATGGATAAAGCTTATGTGTATTATGTAATGTGTGTGTATATATACGTATGTGCGCGATGAGAGTCTTGCCTTTAGTCGATGTTTTTATATGTATATGGACTTCGCGTTCACGCAAGTTCTAAGGCATTTCACGCGTTCGTCTACGATGATTGAGTAATCTTTGTGGAATCTCTGCTTTTTTGCTTCTAATTTTTACCATACTTTCGCATCTCGATCTTGATCGCTCGATCCTTTTCCGTCTACACTTTTTTACGACTATTACCGAATTTCAGCGACGCTGTACTTAATTTGTGTAAAAAAAAAACTTTGCTCGGTCATCGTCTTTGCGGGGAATTTCGAGAGACCTTGATGCAAACGTTTATACTACTCATTTGCGAGTTGATTGCTTTTATAGAATACGAAATTTCGTGGTTTAAGTAGGCAAGTGCGTCTGTGACGATTGAGGATCCTGTCCAATCGCTTAATTAAATATCTTACTCGCACGTATTTGCAGCCCATTGCCAGCAATGAAATTTATCGACTTATGTGTCTCATTATTGAAGTCTAGTTAACTCGATGAAAATGTCCTTCGGTAATAGTCAATGTCAATTACACTTGGGGTATATTCGAGTTATTAATCTAGATGATCGTCCTCGGTGATAGTCGGATTACAGACAATTTGTCACCAGTCTTATACATGGAGTAATAATCATTTTCTTTAGTTTAACACAGTCGACACTATCTATCACCCTTTAATTAAGCTTATTCAGGTCTGCTTTACAGATCTTTTGTCGTTTAATTGAGTGAATAACGAGATTCGTGATGCGGTTAAATGTGACGTAAAACGATAAATTACAAATCTGCGATCTTTATTTTCAGCCTTATGTACGAAAATCATTCAATAAATGTACGACATTAAATGATAAAATATAATTTTTCTTTTAACGAACACTTCCAGTGGAAATCAATAGATAGTCCAAGCGCTAGAGTGTAAATCGTTTCTCTTGCAAAGATTTGTTTGTTCATCGCTCAGCTCACGTGTCTCGGTGTAGGCCGTGATTCTAGCCATCTGTCGATATTCACCTTATTGCTCTCGAGCCACTTGATATTCGTTTCAACGGCTTCCAGAGCTTGAGCTCTGTAGATGGCGCCTGCACCGGCCTCTGGATACTTTTCAAAGAAGGCCTTCATCTCGTCAAGCTTTACTTTCGTTGAAAAGCTTTTTGTGATTGCCGGTATCAACTGGCCGAGATAGCGATCGTTCAATGTATAACGCTCGACCAACAATGGCCAGTTCTCACGAACCCAATCCCAAATTAAAGAGGTTCCATCTGGATTATTGGAGATGCTTCTTAAACAGCTCATGGCGTCCTGTGAGCGAACGTATTGCTCGTCCATTGCCAGGCTGATGTATCTTTAAAAGTGAAAATGTGCAATAATGTTAGGGACTTGCAATATTTTTATAAAATAATCTTGGATCGCTGTCATTTTTACGTACTTTTTAAGAATGAAGCTCGAACGTATTCCTGCTAATCCATTCATGAGTTTGAGCTTTTCAGCTGCGTTACTTTCGTTGATAAATCTATCGAACATCTTGTTCCATTCAGTTTCACTACCGGCGTGGTTCATACCTGTACGACAAAAAGTTGTGTTATTTATATGTAGAAACGATCTGTGAGTTATAGATTTGACAGTAATTTTTAGGTGAGTTCTTTACCGTAATAATAAACGTGTGATCGAATATCGGGGTGCGGTCGTTGATCTTTCTCATCGTTAATCCATGCCTTGAAAATGACACCGACCTCCTCTAGACATTCGGTGTGACCAACTGCACAGGCTAATCCTAATACTGTAGTTCTTAGATTGCTGTAAATAAATTATTGAGACTATTTAGTAAAAGATTAAACCGTTGATTTGAATAGAAAAACATATTTACTAACAGCATGTCAGGTTGTTCCATTTCATCGACATTCCACGTCACATCGTGATAAGCTCCATCGATGAGTTCACGCACGTATTCCTAAAAAAAGACAGAAACAATATTGAATGAAAAGATTGGAAATAACAGTTATATAAAGTTGAATATTCTGTAATATGGTACCCTGAAATTCGTCGAAAGATCCGTTGAAGAAAGGAGTAAATCTATATTTTTCAATTTGGTATTGGCGACATACCATGGAGAGTAGTGTTTTTCGTTGCCAAGGTAAAGAGTTATATTCAGCGCTGTGGCATATTCTAGTTCACCTGCATCAGCTAAACTGAACGCATCTTCTAGAAGGTGTGTTCTATCAGCTACGGAGAAACGCTAAAAATTATAATGTCGCTTAATATAGAAAAATAGTAGATATTACATATATGCATTTACCATCAATAAAATCGATAAAATTACGTACCTTATGACTCCAGCGAAGAACATTAGTTAAAGATTCCCATTCTGATTGATTATAATTTACACGATAGTATCCGACTTGGTCGGCATTGAATTTGATCCAATCGACGGGTTCATTCAGCTTTATAACCACTATTTCCAAACATTGATCAACATTATGATCAGTGACAAAATCATTGCTTATACAAGTAAAGTTCAAACGTGAAAATCGTCTTACAATTAGCTGCATCCTTATCGAACCAGACCAATGTCGGAGTAGAATTTTCGCTCGTAACGTACGTTATTGGAATATTCCATCGGTAACCGAATTTCGATTCAGAAGGGTCGAAGGTGCTATTGCGATTCGCCAGAAATCTCTTTTGTGTCAAAGTGTAAGTGAATTTGTGTTTGGCTACGTTAACGACGGGGAAACCCATTTGCCTAGTCCACGTGTCCATTATTGCATTGATATCAATTTGACTTCCCAGAGTATCTTGAAGTATGTTGAAGAGGTCAGCAGTTTCTGCGTTTTCATAAGCGAATTTCTTCAAGTATTTGGTTACTCCTCGATAAAAGACATCAGGCCCAACAAAGTTTTCTAACATTCTCAAAATAGACGCTCCCTGATGTAAATTTTTTAAGCTATTTAAACTGAAAATTACCGGTGTGTATTTTAAAGTTTATATTTTAAAATATACCTTTTGATATGATATAACGTCAAAAATTGCTGTTATTTCATCCGGATTGCTGACAGTTTGAACGATGGGATGAGAACTCAATTTAGAATCGGTTGCCATTGCTGGATGCAATTCAAACAATAAAAACTTATCCATCTGCAAAAGATACATTTAATGTTAATCAGTTATAAATAATTAAAACATTGTAAATTAATAAATTAATGATTCAATTACTTACGAAATGCCATTCTGGAAGGATAGCATTGGAACTTTTGAACTGCATGAACGTCGCAAAGCCTTCGTTTAACCAAAGGTCATTCCACCATCCCATTGTTACTGCAAACAAATGTATTTTTTGTTATTATCTAATGTAATTTTAACAAAATATCAATGAATTATATTTTTATTTACAAATTAATCGAATTTAAAATATAAATATTATTTTAAATAATTATTTTAAATAATATTATAAAAGCTTTCATGATTAAAATTGACAGTTCTTAGTTTCTTTTTAAAATTTAACGTGAACATATCTAGATGTAAAAAAATAATAGCACGATCGCTAAAAATGTATTCACTCTCTTGAATCTAAACAGTTTTGAAATTTCTTGTAAATTACAAATCATTGAGGCATTACCTAAGTTGCCAAACCACATGTGAGCAAATTCGTGAGCAATGACCAAAACTATATCATCTCGGTTCGCAGTAGATGTAGTATTCTTGTCATAGAGAAGTCTAGCTTCCCTATATGTGACTAAACCCCAGTTCTCCATTGCACCTGATACAAAGTCTGGAATAGCTGCCATATCTTTGCGAAGAAAAATTTCCGTTAATTATTCAAAAATTATTCAAACATTGAATGTTACCGTATTGTTATCAAATCTTACCAAGTTTCGGTAAAGGATAATCTATTTTAAATAGATTAATGTAATATTCTATAATCTGCACGCCAATATCGAGCGCAAAACTTCCTTTTTCCTTCTGCGCTCTCGTAGTATAAACGCTAATGGGAAAAGTTTTATCTTCCAAACCTTTTGCATTTCTCGTTACGGCTACGAAATCGCTTACAATAAAGCAAGCCAAGTACGTCGACATTGGTACACTCCTTGCAAACAGAACAGTGGTTAATCCAGGTGCTGGATCATCGACCGTTGTACTCTGAAAAATATAATATTTAAAATTTTAATACGCAAACATAATTGACACGTTATAAAAATCTACTATTCTACCTTGATGTTCATATTCGACAAAGCACCGTAACAATCGCCAGTTGGATGAACTAGTTTGATATTGAATTCCGCCTTAAATGATGGCTCATCAAAACAGGGGAAGGATCTTCTCGCATATGTAGGTTCAAATTTCGAAGTAGCAATAGTTCTAAAAAATGACAAACATTGCAATTTCTTCAATTCAATCATTACACCCATCGTGTGCTTACAGAAAATAAAAGTAAATTGTACCTAGTTTGATTTTTTTCATCTTTATATTTACTGGAGTAGAAACCCACGATTTTATCCTGAAGCGATCCAGAGAATGACAAAGTTAGATTGTACACGCCAACGTCCAGTTCTTCATTCGGAGTGATAATAAAAAACTCGTGCTCGTCCAGAGGATAAGATTCTTTAATCCCAATATTGTAGCTTTGATCATTTTTATGTAGATCCAAATTTATCGAATTAATCGACAATTCTTTTTGGTGAAGCGTTATGTATTTTCGTTTGTCTCGAACGTCGAGCAAAATCGATACTCGTCCTTCGAAAGTTCCTTTAACCAAATCAGGATGAAGAAACAGATCATAATTCAATGGTCTTACTTCTGACGGTAACCGGAACGTTATATCGGATGGAGCGTTCCGAGCTGCCATTGCTAAATACGTATGTTGACTTCTCGTATCTAAAAAAAAAATTGTTATAAATTACTCATATATTTGTTGCTTAACATAAACTTAATTAACTTTGCATTTATCTTAAGATGAATCACACACTTGTATACCCACAATTCGAACACGTAATTTAGGCTTTCTGGGTCAATTATCTTATCTACATTTTTATCGCGCGTGTATTTACTGTATACAGTATATTCTTGAAAAGTAGGTACATTTTCTATTGAATATTTGAACATTTACAGAATGATTAAGCATTATCAAACTTACGATTAAAATACTTAGCTACACACGATTGATATCGTACAAGTCTTTTTATCGTTATTAAAATGCAAAAGTTCGTAAACCTCATCCTACTCTTGATTTTTGAAGAGTTCGATGGATATCCGAGTCTAGAAAGAATTTATAGTTAATACAATGCAAATTCGACCAGCGTAAATTCGGTAATGTACAACGCAATGCTTTTCTCATAGGTTAGGTTACACCGTTATCAATCAGGGTAGGAATTTCTTTTCTCGAATAATTATAACTCGACAAAAGTGTATATTCGTCGAATAAATGTTTGGCTAAAACTTTGGAATATTTCGACTATTTCGCGTTTGCTCTATGAAGTGTATTGCTTCGTTACACACTGTATACGTTTATTTTGATGACAATTTAAGTTTACCCACGTATATACATATATTTGTCAGTAGGAAAAAGCGCACAGTTAAAACAAAACATTCGAACATCCGAATATCAACCACCCGCGACTACTTTATTGAATTAATCATTCGTCTACGCGTTATCCGAACTATCGAAGAAAACTCTCTATTCAAAACGTAAACATGTGAAATCGGATAAAACTGCTGAATTCATTCAAAAGATTGTAATTTCCACTGTCTTCTAACTAACCCGAATGAAACATTTACCCAGAAATCTTTCCATCCAGGAGATATAAAAATAAACAACAATCGAGTAGACGAGAAGAAACGGCAGTGGAACTAGTGGAAGAGAAATCTGAACTACATACATACGTACACACGCACACGTCAAAACTTAAAATTCACCGATATACGTAAATATATTCTCGTACGCATACATAGTAAATAAAACCGAAAGAAAAAGAAAGAGAAGAAGATAAACGTACCGTTGAAAATGAAAGCAGCTCCAACGCCGTGATTTTGAAAAACAAGTACAGCTGTTAAACAGGTTACAACTAGGCTCAGAAATACACAGAGAGCGCAGGTGAAGCCTAACAAAACATAACCGGCACTATGCTTGGTGTTGCTATGCGCAGCATCATATTCGCGTCTCCGAGTCATCCTCGTGCAGTCAGATGATCTACCTCCGTTACGATACAACTACCGCCACCTTCTAACCGTTTGGTTAGTTATGTGCTCGTATTTATAATGCCGCTGCTGCTGTGTGCGCTGTCTCGGTAATACTGTTGAAAAAACTAGAGAGGCGAAGAGAATTTTAACGTTGCATTGCGATGACAGAAGGACGTTTCTCTCAAGGATGTAAACAAAGGATACGTTATGCGGTAAAACAAAAAAACGTTCTTTTTTCCACGTTCGAATCCTAGGTTCTTCGTATTTCAGCGCGATGTTTTCGTGTAATTTGACTTTAGAAGTATTGGTTGGGCACGCGATCTGATTTGTAGAAAAAGTACCGTTTGGTATTGTCGAATTTTCAATGTACATATACGAAGAGAACTGACAGTTACTGCGCTATAAAATTCTGTCCATTATTAGACGCGAGAATTGACTAGTATACGCATATGTTTGATTGTTTTACCGGTGGCGGAAATATGTCCGCATAAACAAAATTGTAAATATATCTTCGTCAAATGGTTTGTCGTCTAACGAATATCTGCGCAGAATTCTTTAGTGTACCTATAACACAGCGTTCAATATAACCAAGTATTAATGTTTTTTTTTTGTTTTTTTTTTTTCAATTATATGATATACAGGATAAGAATTTGATGGATGACACAGGTCACGATTCCAAAGTAAAACCTGTGGATATGGACTTAAATCTATAGTTCAATGCTCATTGATAAATACACTTACTTCGATATACATATACACACACACATGTATATATATATAGTTGTCTAGTTTCTCATAACTATCGATCTCACCAAGGACCCAAGGTTAGAGAGCGAATTTCCCGCAAATGATGACAAAAAGCAAATAGGCGATGCCCGTATGTCTGACTCTTACGGCATGCGACACTTGACTAGTCTCTCAGTGCATACACTCGTTCTACAATTCAACAACTCTTTTCTCTATCGTTAATCTAGTCTCCCTCCCCTCATTTTTCTCCTTTCCGATCGAAAGGCTGTAAACTGCGTGCTTCGAAACCTTTTCAAAACACGCGTGTAATCGATAAAGAAACTCGCTGTTATACGGACGAACATTATTTACTTAAATAACATATTTCGTACGAGCATTTGTGTCGCGTACATTTTCATCCATACTTAATTGAACGCTGCTTTCCGATAGGCTGTCGACAAATATTTTGTATTCCTTATTGAAGTGGGACATTCTATACAGGTGTACATATACGTATATTTTCATAAATAATGCAAGGCCGTAGGCGTAAGCGCCAGATATTCCTTGCGCTGGTAATTTCTCGACTTTGCAAACGATGAACGACTCATGGCGTATATATCTAGTTTTAGCAATTGATGCTGTGCGCAGCGACGTACAGTTACCGGAACAAGTGTTGCAATGGATGGCCACCAATTGAGCTTACTATTAATATATATGTAACGCGTTATAAAAAGCGTTTATATTTTACTTCGGCTTTATTTGAGTCATCTAAATTTGCATAAACCGTCACACCTTTAAGTATATATATATATATATAAATCTGTGTGTGTGTGTGTGTGCAGGTATTATGTGTGCAAGTAATTGCGAAAACTCAGACATTTCGTCAGCGCGTGTTTGACCAAAATTCATTTCTCGTCACCTCGAGACATTAAATAAAACGGTTTTTTTGTACTCTATTATGGGCTGTGTATATTCCTATGCCTAAAGACAAATGTTACTAATTACTTTTTCATACATAATAGGTAAGCGTGAAAATTTTAACAAAAATACAATGCTATTCCAGAAAGTTAATAAAAAAAATCATTTTATTTTTACTGTGTACCTACTAACGTGAATGCCAGTTCGTTATTTACCAATTCTTTTTTTTTTTTTGCTACTGCAACGCGAATTCGAAAATCTGCAAACAGAAGTGTCATAGTTGTTCATTTAAAATTCGTCGATGTATTCCATGCGAAATTTCATATTTATTATATTATATAAATATATTGTGTGTATATATATATGTATAGCTACTAGTGATAACGTCATATAATAGAGATTAAGTTTCTGCTATCTCTAAAAAAATTGAAAATACAATCTAAAGGATAATGAAAAAAATAACACACATACAGGAGTATTTTTTTGCATTGTATGTTGGTAATTATTATAACATGACATCGTAATAAATACATCATTGTTCGACGTTACAAGATTAAAAAATCGATGTACGTGTACAGATTTTTTTTTGTACCTATTCTACTCGTCGTTCTTAATTCTATAAAATATACTTTTGTATATCAATAGATACATACGTGTGGTAATTGTGTATAAGGCATTTTCAATTTTGTTATTATTATTCATAGTGTAAGTTTCATTGACAAATCGATCGATCACGATGTACGTAATTATTTTTACAATTCGATTTCGTATTCTTAACGGACAGTCCAAGCACTGCCCGATGTCCCGAATACGCGTAAGAACGTATATAGGCAAATAAAAAAAAAACATTTATTATTCATTCGTATTCCGAAGCTATTTCGCAATGTACAAGTTCAATCACAGTGTTTAACAATCGTAAACGTCAACGTTTTCGTAGCCTTAATGAAGGGAAATTTTTGAACATTGTCAGATCACGCTGTCGTGTGTCGTGTTATTTTTACCTGTCACTGCAATTCTGTTTGTTCGTGAAAAAATGATTATTTCAAAAGCACCGAATTTCGGTTAACTATATATAATATATCCGAATGCGCCAAAGTGCGATAGGAAGCACGTGATATAGGACGTTAACACATAATACGATACATTCCCTTAATAGTCGTATCAACAAAGAATGTAAATATACGGTAATAAAATTATTTCGTACGATTTGTACGAAATCGAAATTCTTCATAGTCATTAGTCATTGCAGACGCGTTGCAGTTTTTAATTTGCACCTAGTAGCGTCTGTAACTTTCTTATTTAATGGTGTTAATTGAACGTCGCTCAAAAACATGTACTTGTATTGCAGATATTCCGAAGTGTTAATACAAAAGTAAACAAAATACTTAAACGTATTTTGAAAGGCATGTTAAGGATATTTATGATCGAAAGGTGTGTTATATGTTGACGTTCTCTCTCTTTTTTTTTATTCGTTTAAAATTTTTTATTATATTGATTTTGAAAACAAATTTAACAACGCGTTTTTAAAACTATATTACATATCACTCGACTAGCAGGCAAATATCTAAAAGAAAAAGCTTACAAATAACAAATTAATTAGATACATAAATAATAAATAAGTATTAAATTATGCGTTGAATGATCAAAGCTTTCGATCGTAAGAGAAAACACAAAGAGAAAATAATATGTAATGAAACTAAATCAAGCCTCAAATACCTATAATGATGAAAAACGTAATTGTCACAAATAACGCAATCATAGTAGCGATTATTGCGTTAACGAGACAGCAATCCAGTTACAAATATAGATGGAAATTAATTTTGTAACAATTTCATTAAAGAAAAACTTAAAATAAGTATAATCAATAAATACAATTATCATCGCAGAAAGGAAAGAAAAATTTATGAGTTTACCCTATAGAAATGATTATTTCAGTGATGGCAAATATGGATAAACTTATGTCGATTCAATACATCGAAGCCACGCGGCAATATCGCCCTGACTTATAATTAAATAAAAAAAAAACAAGCAAGCTTAGTCGGACTTGTTGATGATCTGTGCGTATTCGATGTCCTCCTTGTGCATGTCCTTGTCGCCCCATCCCCAGATCGCATCCTCGTGACTGTGATCGGGTGATAATTGTTGAACTCGAGTGCCGTCACCGGTTCTCGCGGCTCTTTTCTCTACCAATTCCACCGGTACAGTCTTCAGATCGTAAGCCCAACCGATTTTTGCGAAGAAATCGATAAAAGCTGTAGTGAAGTTAGCTCGGTAATTGCCCAATTCAGCCGCTTTGTAGTCCCACGGGAAGACGTGATGGTAATTGTGCCAACCCTCGCCGAAAGCTCCCAGAGCCACGCGAATGTTGTCGGTTGCGCTGATCGTTCTGTTGAGTAATCGAAAATCGGTATACCAATGCAGTTGCGCAAGATGATTCGTGCACCGGATGAGTGTGCAAGCGGTTCGCGATCGAAATAATGAGAAGTAGAAGAAGAAGAAGAAGAAGAAGAAGAAAAAAAAGAACTTACTCGTCGTACGGTCTGGTGCCCCAGATGTGAGCTGCGGAGTTGACCAACCACGTGAGGTTCAACGAAGCCGTGTACCGGAAGATCGTCGCATACCACGAGTACATGCCGTTCTCACCCCAGAAGTAACAGGGGATCCAGGCAGGCAGGAGGAAGCAGAAAGTTGGCATAAGAACGATGTACAGCCTGTCGAATGAAATATGCATTTTTTTCTTATTATTCACCCGCGAGAAAATTGGAATTCTCCGCTTTCTCGGACTTTCTCGGAATAAAATGATTGTACGAAAGATATTTCACCTCCTTTGCCAAACGACGATGGGGTCGGTCTCGAGGTCGCTCATATCGACGCTGGCTCCTTTAGCGATAACGTCGGGATGTTTGCGAACGAGCAACCAACCCATGTGGGAGAAGAAGAAACCTCTCTTGGCGTTATGTGGGTCAGCATCGGTGTCCGTGAATTTGTGGTGCACTCGGTGGTCCCTTACCCACTCGTATATGTGATTCTGCGAGAGAGAGAGAGAGAAAGGCAATTTATGCGATTTTTAAGGGTTTTTTATTCTCCGCATATAAAAGAGGATCTCGATCGAAACAGTTATATACCTGGAAGGCGATGGTCTGAAAGATCATGAGGAGCATTCGCATCGGCCACTTGGCTTTGTAAGCTCTGTGGCACCAGAGTCTGTGGGCACCAGCTGTGATGCCCAAAGCTGCCGAGGCCGCGATGAGAATCGCTAAAATTCGCGATTAATTAGTATCGTTTCTCTTATCTACCGATCACACGCACACATGTGTATATATGTATATTATCGTAACAGTTTCTTACTCCACGCAACGGTGAGCATCTTGGCGCCGGTGAAGAAGAGGTAAAATCCATAAAGGGCACCGAGGTGAAGGTAAACGAAGGCGATGACGTTTCTCCATACGATTTGCCAACTATACTTGCTGGTATCGGCTTTCTGGGCTTCGAGATATGTTGGTTTGGAGCTAGACACTTGCTTCTCTTGAGGAATTCCGGTCGCCTCTAAAAAGAGTGCCGCCGAGTTGCCAAAGAGATTCGGCGCCATCGTGCTGTCTTAGACCTAAGAAGAGATAATCAGTCAGGATATAATATATAGACATAAATTATTACATCTCGCGGTTTGTAATATACAACGTGTTCGCGCATCAAATCAGAAAAGACATAGAAAGAGAGAGAGAGAGGGGGGGGGGGAGGGAGAAGCGGCAAATCTATGCCGAGTGAGAAAGTGTACGAACGATGAGTTTTCTAAAACGTAGAATCTCGCTCTACTTTCAATTGCAATCGTTGTATAGCATACGACTCCTATATTCATAACGCTATTAGTGCATTTCACCAACTCCGCCGATCGCTACAATTGGCTAAGCATTGAAACAAAAAATACATATAAATATAGGAGGAAAATCTGTCGTAAAAAATGATAATCGTCCATCGTAAAAATGTATAACATACCCGGTGAGAAAGAGGAATGATAAAAATAAGTTAACCGGTCATAAAGTGGGCTAAAGACCGTTGAGCCACTTGAGAGACTTAAAAAAAAAAGTCCTCGCGCATCCACGAACACGCTTCGAATGGTACCTGTTATTTGTATAGGCCGCGCGAGAGCCTCTTCGATATATGCGTCAAGTGAAGGTAAGTTCCGACTTTCTTCTGAAACGACGGTGGAACGTGGAGAAATGGAGAGGGAAATCGGTATGGGGAGAGAGAAAGAGAGAGAAACATGAGATGAGATCGGTCGCTTCTTTATACAGGCGTTAGGATGCTGAAAGGAGAGTCGAACGGGACCAGTCGAACCGGGGGAAAAGAGGCCAACGATGTACCACTTTTCAGGTCAATGTTGCGAACGTAAGGTCTATTGGTGGAAACGTGAGGATATATATATTTTACAACAATTGATGAACGGTATGTGCTACGTGCATAAAGCTCTTGGTTTACATACGCAAACATTAAAGTGTTTCTTAGATTTATTCTCTACTTTTATGCATATATCTCTGTGTATATAGATATACACGATATATATATACATATATTATATACATACACGATATTCGATTTCAATCACGAGTTATATATATCGTTTGCATTGGGGGAAAAAGATTATTTTTCCGCGTTCTCACATACGTTAATTGCTTATTAGAGTAGGCATTAAGAAGCTTCGAGCGCAACTTGAGGTAAAACGTAGTTTTGCTCGCATCTATTGAAAAATGTCACTCTAATTACAAACTTTGTGCATTTTTCTCGTTTTTCGACTAGTGCGCGACGATTCATGAATTTACTGCGAAATACGAGCATCGCGAGCCTCTTCTTCTCTCCGCAAGAATCATCATTACGCGCGAGAAACACTTAAACGTCCTTCAATGACTAAAAACAATCTCGACGTACATCAAGGAAAAGACGATTGGAAAGTGTAGCGTAGGTGCCACGACGAGCCAAGATTATTTTATTTCCTGGCTTGAAATGTACAACGAAAAATAAAAAAAAATAAAAAATTTGTTTTCTTTCTTTACTCGCTCGTAGAAGCAACGATAGGCGTTACAGCGCGAGCAATGCAAATTGTTAAACGCGCCGGTGAAGTACGGGAAAGTATTAAAAGTCAACGATAAAAATGACATTTCGCGTAACACAGATAAGACGTTTCGAAGCATCCATAAACGTTCGACTGCGACACAATGGACGAGGGAAGTTTAAATAAATAAATAAATAATAAGTAAATAAATAATAAACGTCGGCTTACTGTGGCGTGAACGTGTAAAATATCGTCGCTCGCGAAGGGACGATTCGCAACGAAAGCTCTCCTTTAAGTCCTCCAAGAAACGACACTTCACTAACGATCCGCAGCCAGTAGAATGGTACCACCGGCTTGCACCTCTCACGCGATCCTACTATATACTGATGACGTTTCGGTCCGAGATCCGGACTCCCGCTCGGCTCTCGAAGAAGTATCGAGATGCACGTGCCTATGTTCCACTTATGAGCCTTTCTCGGCACTCGGACACCCCAACCTCGCGGCTCAAAAGGAGGATCGACGAAAAATGAACAAGTGTTTCTTCTACTCCCTCTACTCGCCTCTTCGTCCAATCGGCTAGCTCATTTTGCTTTCCTACCGATGACACTATTCCTTCGATATAGGAGAGTAAAGTAGAAAACGAAAAGCTTTTACGTATACATTACACACTTGCGACGCCAAAACTCTTCGCTTTTCGCTATAGCCGAGATAAAATGAATAAAGAAACAGTAGGAGGAAAGAACGTTTTATAACGGCGATGCAGATCCATTTACAAAGGATTTTCCTTTTTGCATTTTTCTTCGACTTGAGTTTTGAGAATATTTGTGGTTGCTGTTGTTGTTGTTGTTGTTGTTGTTGTTGTTGTTGTTTTTAATAACTATGTATTAAGTGGTAGCGACGCTTTTGTAATTAGGGATCGCTCTTTGGTAATATGTAGAATGCTCGATTGACGAATTTAAGGATTATTATTAGGATTAGGTTTATTTGATATTTCGTTCTAGTAATTACAGCTATAATTGTATGTTATTAACTGAAATTATACCGGTGATTCAATCCCGAAGATCACGACGAGTGCGATGCTTTCCTCGTAAAAGTGAGAAGACAAACAGTAACGGTTTTCGCCTTTGATAAAACAAGAAAAAGATATAAACCAGACATTAAGTTGATGGTCATTTCGAGGTCAATGTACTGGTCCACATTAATTTATCGTCAATTAATTTTCATAAGAAATTTTTTTTCTGGCGCGAAGACTTTATATACCTCGTTAACGTCGTAAAATTCGCCGTTTATTTGTCTAGTAAACATAACTAGGTGTATTATTTCTGCTACGTTTATCGCATGCAATGTATACATTTCATTTTTCATTAAACCGAATCCAATGGAGAATTTGAAGCTACGAGAGAAAATCGGCGTACGTGCAACGGCGCACGTGTTCAAAAGAGTTTACCTTAAGCACATTAGAAAATAGAAAATGGTATACAGCAGGTATTAGGTAGCAGCAAACGATCGAATCGTAATTCTGCAAAAAAGAAATCGAATGGATGCATGAAGTTTCAAATATTCATTAAGCGGCGAATAGATCTTGAAATTTCGCCGAATGATGTATGTTTTAAAAAATGAAAATCCAATTTATCGTTGCCGACGTATATGAGGTATTAATAATAATGACACATTATATCCTTATTATATAGCAAAAACTGGTATAGCTGTAATAGCGCAGTTTTACGAATATATTTATACATAAAGAGAAAGAGCGAAATAATCGGAATATTTTGAATTTTGGGAAGGGGGAATTCGGTCAGTAACATTACAGTGCGGGCCTTTCGGATCATTGATCAGACTAAAAGAGAGAGGAGGAAATCATTTGCTGAAGAGTCATATAGACTAGCTACATTGACAGCGAAGTGGGGAAAAGCAAAAAAGGGGTCAAGTTTAAAAACTGAAACGAATATCACTCAAAATTTACATGTAATTACTTCGTAACAATAAACAAAGATATGCGAACTTGTACACATACAAACACACGCACACACACACAAACACACACATTATATACATAAGAATAATCTAATATCCAAAGTAGAATTCGAGGTCTGCGATACCATAAACTATAGCGTTCGTGTGCCTAGTACCGTTCAAGCGCCATTTCCATTATTTGCGTTAAATCCTGCGTTGCTATTTGTTCAACGAATTAAAGAGTGAAAGATAAAAAAAAATAGTATCTGAATATATTTAGAGGTGAATGGGAAACCAGAACGTGGACCGAGCACAGCATTTTGTGCTTCTTTGACCGATTCAGGCTGACAAACGGTACCTGCGATATGCCTCCAACACTGAATATCTCTCTCTCTTAAAGAGTTAACCAGTTACGCCTTGTTGCTCAGTTAGGTTGACTATGAGCACGGAGGCATTTCTCTCATCTCATTCTTTCGTTCGTTTTTCGATATACTTCGACACACTATCCGCCACTTCGACAAATGGGTCAATAAGATTCAATTTTATATGTATATGTATATATATATATATGTGTGTGTGTGTGTGTGTGTGTGAGTGTGCGTGTGCGTATTATTATAGACAAAAAAAGGAGAAAGCAAATAATGGGGCTCGTTAATAATCTTGAAATCTCGTCTATCTGTAATATCCAATTCTTTTTAATGCCAAAATATTGGAATTTTTTTTTAGACGGGTCGTCGATGCGAGTTATTAAATTTCGAGTTACTCTACGTAAATAGAGAAACGTACGTCAATTTGCCAACTGCATATTCATGCAACTGTGATATTCAGCTGCTCCATAAATCAGCGACGATCCATATTCAAACTCTTTTACTATTGTTTTTTTTTATACCATTGTCATATAATTCACGCAATTTAAGGCTTTGAAAACAAAGCTGATTATTACTACACAGTTGCGACATTATTGCTTATCAATTGATTGACTTTAAACGTCGAGTTGAATAACTAAATCAAATTTAGTTACTCAATTCGACGTTTAAAATGCAAAGAAAAATTTTGCACAATAGCGGCGATTTATTTCGAATCAATAAGAACGTCTATTACTATCTGCGGCGTCTTCTTTTTTTTCATCGCGACAAATGCAGCTTTAAAGTCTATTTTAGTTATTTATAATAAACGACGTACCCCAGGTAAGGATAAAACACGCGTCGCCTCATTGTTTGCATTGAAAAATTTAAATATTTTCTCAAATTTTTTATTCATTCATAAATATTGCCTTAGTATTGCAAACATTGAATATTTTGCGCGATTCTCTGCAGTTATATTTCTATTTGCACTACTGCGATTTCCCCATAACATATATAGATATACGTCAGATCAGCTGTTCAGCGCGCGTTACTCCCCCATATCCCGCATCGATTCGAGCAACACAGTGTCTACATATACGTATACATTACTGCACAAAGCTCTACATTACTTTTACTCTACACTAATTTCATGAGACACAAACTAAAGCACGTGTGTGTATACATTGTATATACACGCACTGCGCGAGTTCTACAGGTGTCGAAATAAATAAAATGCCCAATGCCTCCGTAAAACAAAACGACTAATACATCGTATTCTCCAACGATGCGTATGCATCGCAACTATATCAACATTGCACACAACATATATACATCGCAATCGAAAGCAGCTAGGAACGGAAACGCATCGAGTGCAAGAACAAAACAGCTGATAATAAGTCGTTAATTCGGAATTAATCCTAGACCTACTGAGCGAGTCTCCAGCTGCAGAATGCCACTGGAAAGTTGAAAATACAAAGGGAAGAAAGCCGGTGGCAAAGCCGTTCGATACATCGTCCTCGTCTCCCGAGACAACATAATAATGCACATTTCGCTTCGTCGACGTACTCGTACGACGCGATAACGAACGCTTTTACAACTAACGCTTTTCAACAATTCCCGATATACACGGATGACACATTTCGCCGAGCCGGTGGGCTTTGTTGAATTTTCTGGCCAAAACAACGAGTCTCGACGGGATACATGACGATACCATGTTGTAAACCGAACGCTCGCGATGATACTACTGACGCGCTGCGATCGAAATTCGAACTTTCGACGACGGCTTTCTTCGGCGTCGATGAGAATATTTCTACTTTATCTACTGTTGGTGATTATTTTACTGTCGGTATGGAAGGATTTCGAGTTGGCCGAGCTCTGCAGTGTTTTAATTAATTTAGTTTCGTCATTGCACAGCAGGAACGATTGACGGATATTCGACGTCTAATCGAGGCGGGAAATTTGGAATGTAAAGAATTTTGTCCCTGACTCTCGATAAGCTTTTTTCCTCGATCTATCGTAATTATGCGATCGATTTTAGAGCCATTGTTTCGGATAATTAATAAAGGTGAAATTGACGCTACTTTGAGAGAGCAGAGAAACTACTTTTACATTTGTCGCGATTGCGTAATTTTATCCGTATAATCGTTTATTTGCAATGCTTTGTGCTTAGCAATTATACTTTCATAGCGAAGCATAAAAGCAAACAAAAAACAACAGAATCCAGTAGTTTTTTGCTCGTTTTTATTATTCCATTTCGCGTAAACGTCGTGTAATCGAGTATTTAACTGCATCGCGTGGCTGAACTTACGCTATAGCAGAGTATTATATTAAAGTGTACTGAAAAAATTCGTTGTGTCGAGGCAGGAATAGATTTCGGAAAAACATCGAAATTTCAGTCGAACGGCGAATTTTCGAGCGTTCGGAAAGCATGTATTTGCATACATTTGCGCGTGCTTATGGTACCAACACCTTGTGCACACATTACGGAATGGCTTCTAAATGCGCATTCTTTAATTACGCAATGTCTTATAAAGTCGGCATTCAATTTTCATACTTGATTTTGTTTTTGCGCAAATACTTCTTGGATAAAAACCTATTCGCTCCGAGCCTATACTGTTTAATGGTACAACATTTCGTTTCGCGCGCGGAAATATCGCGTAATTTCGAACTTAACGCGTTTTATTAGTCCAAATGAGAGACAAAGGAATAATGCAGATGAAAAAATTGTCCACTTCACAACGCGAACTTGAATCTTTGATTTGAACAAATCGTCGTTACGACAAATGTTTAACGAAAGCTACCTTATAATAATACAATAGACGTCATAGTCGACGGTAATGTACATAGCGATGCCACGCGTTGCGCATACCTTTACCTGAAAGAGGAAATGACAATGTAAAAGTTTTAGCTGAGGTCTTGGGGGTCAATCGAAGCATTTTTCTGGTCATCGGTATGCAACTTGCTTAGTTCTTTCAGTCTGTTTTGGAACCCGGGCCGATTACCACCTATCGCGGTTTTATCACGCACGCGTTTTCAAACGTGTGTGTGTGTGTGTGTTTGTCTGTGTACATATATACATACATATATACATATATACTCACATACAATATATTTCTTTTTATATTCCATCGATCAGAGGTTCGGATTTCGCGTCCTCCGTATAACTTTTAACGCGACAACGATTCACCGTGGCGATCGATTTCTTTTCGCTAAAATTCTGAAATTTGCAGGAAAATGCCGGCGGAGCGAATAGAAAACAACAAGAGGGAAATGCATTGGCCGACTGTTTTGTATTATTTACACATTCACGCCCTTGGATTGTACGGAGCGTTTTTGCTAGTTACCGAAGCCAAATGGCTGACCGTGTTCTTTGGTAAGCAATACAATTTTCGTTATATTTTGCTTTGCACATAGAATTTCAATACAAAGCCAGGAATCTTCATTCCTGTACGCCTTTTATTTTTTCACCGCGTGAGTTTCGCTTAGGGTGACATGCGATCGTTATATATATATACATATATATATATGTATACATGCGTATAAACGTTATGCAAACATTTATACATTATATAAGAGGACCGTAAATTCTCGCGACTCGACGATGGAATTAAAGTATTTTCATCTTCAACTTCGTCGTAAGGAAAATTGCAAATGCAATCTTCGCGAGCGATGTATATTATTCCTCGGAAATTTAAATATACGCTACTCTCGCGCGTTCATGTAATTCCGATACACGAAGTGGCGCGAAAAAAATTGACATTTTTTTTTGTTCGACAGTATTGGCCGTTATTGCAATTGCCGATCTCGGTATCACGATCGGCGCGCACCGACTATGGGCTCACGGCGCGCTCGAAGGCTCGCTCATCATCCGAGGCTTCTTAATGATAGCGCACACGCTGGCCGGTGTGGTAAGTCCCAGCGAATTTCATTGCAATTAATTTATCGACGGATCGTCCGTCCGCTTGTGTAATAATCGTTGTACACACACACACACACACACACACATATATATATATATGTATATGTAAATGCATTATTCTGGCGAACGTGATCAGGGTAACATCTACGACTGGGTACTCCAGCACAGAACGCACCACAAGTACTATGGAACCGACAAGGATCCGTTCAATCACCAAAAAGGCTTTTTGCACAATCACGTCATTGCTAACGTTCTGTCGTCGCATCCGAACAAGGAAAGGTTGGACAAGGATATCGACATGTGCGACGTCGATTACGACGGATGCGTCTGGGTGCAAAGAACGTAAATCGATGAAATTTCACCGACCATTTATTGGGATAACGTTTGTAATCGACGAAATGAGATTGGTTTTCTTTTCCAGATTCTATTGGATACTCTTCCCGATCGTTGGTCTCTTATTGCCGATCAACGCACCAGTCGAGTACTGGGGTGAATCGATTGTAAACAGCGTTATGATTTTGGGTTTCTTCCGCGTAGCTGCGACGACGAATCTCTCCTGGCTGGTCAATAGCGCGTTTCTCATCTGGGGCCTGAAACCTGGCGACAAGTTAATAGCTATTTACGATTCGTTCTGCTTGATTTATCAATTGTTCTTCAGAATGCCGAAAAGTCACGGCATGGTGATGATCGATAATGATGGCTTTCATAGCAGTAGCTCGTGATTTTGTACTTTTTAATATTTACGTGTATATATATATATATATGTATATATATATTGATATTTATATATTTATAAATATTTTTCGTGAATTTATTCTATAAAAAAAACGGATCCATTGCACGCTCGAGTTTTATGGGTGAAAATATTTTAGGTTCCCAGCCGAAGACAACACAATCTTTCTGTTGAGCAAGTCCTTCTGGCCAAACTACCACTACCTACTGCCCTGGGATTACAAATGCGGTGAGTTCGGTAATTACGATCGCGGCTACAGCACTTTCTTCATCAAGATGTGGGAGAATCTCGATCTCGTCGAGTCTCTCAAAACAGCTTCGAGTCAAGCTATCCGCGACGCCCTTTATGAAACTGCTAGCAAGAAAGTCAACATACCCGAAGCTCTCGAATCCGTGAAGAAGACCGCCGATGACGAAGCGATAAGAGCTAAACTTCGCTATCAACATTGATAATGCACTGATCATTCGATTAATGGACGTGCTTAGATCCCCTCCACTGCATTTATAAATTATTGCTGCTGCGCACATTTTTCAAATAAACTAGTACGAAAAACATTATTCTCACTACAAAAAACAGTCGCTATGGGCGATTTGAATCTACTGCTCCTTCGCGGGCTTTTTACGCGCATGCGCCTGCGTGTACTACGTTGGTCATCTTCGGCATTCATTTTTTTCTCTCCCTTTCTCTCTTTCTCTCTCTATCTCTCTCTCTCTCTCTCTCTCTCTCTCGCGCGATCCAAAGAGAAATTTTTTTTCCGAATAAAAAAACGCTTCCTTCTTCAAAATTCTCGGCTGGAAAAATAGTCATGCTACAATAAAGCATCCGCGAAGTAAAGAATAACGTGTGAAAACGTCCAGACAGGAGTGAGTTGCCAGTTAGTTTTGTGTGAACGTGTGTACGTACATATACACACACGTATATACACACATATATAAATATACAGTCTGCACGAGCGCAGCGGGAGCAGAGGGAGAGCGAAGGAGAGAAAGATAGAGAGCGCTTGTGCAGACGTTCCCCTTTCGGTCGTCGTTATTAGTCATTGAGTCAGTCGCGCGCCGGACGCTGAGTCGTCGACACTTTGTAATAAGGTGTGTCACAAGGAAACAAGGGATAAAACAGAGAACAGACGCACTCGTCCGCTGCCTCTGCTCTCTGTCTCGTGCCGATCCTAACCTTCAGGAGTCGCACGGACGCCTAGACAAAAGAAATCCCTTCGACGACCCGCATTGGAAGGAGTATAAACGTAAGTTGAAGAGATGAATTTATATTCTATTCCCCCACTTTCCATTTTCTTGCATGTGCGTCTATGTGTACATGTAAGTTTCTGAACCAAGGCCTCTCTCGGATCGTTAAGTCTCGGTCAGATACCGTCAACAGCTTGGCATCATGCTACGCGCCGTGTCTTTACTTTGCTTCTTTCTCTCTGTCTCTCTCTCTCTCTCTCTCTCTCTCTCTCTCTCTCTCTCGCTTCGCTCTCTCGCTCGCTCGCTCTCGTTCTCATTGTTTTAGCGAACGCGTGTACGATGATGTTACATTAGACTGATCGAGAGAACTGCGACTGGCGAATCGTCGTTATTTTACGTATTAAATTTCATTGTACTATGTCGTAGCTAAAAAATTCCTGAGAGTAAGCATTCGAGCTTGTTATGGATGCTCTCTCACGGATATAACATAAAGAGAGAGAAGAAACGTCATCTTATATTTGTCCAGTAGCGTAGTCGTGTGTAGCTCTCTTGTCTCTTTCAGAGTCGATCGTTCTACGCTAGCTATATAGAGGTATCTGGTGTTAATCTATTAGAGATAACTCGAACTCGGAACTCCCGTTAGACTAGACGCGGAGACAAAAAATTCGCTCTCGAGTGTAGACGTAAAATGAAGCACAAAAAAAAGAGAGAAGAAGAAAAAGAAATGCATAAATAATTAGAGAGTCGGGGAGATCGAGGAATGTTATACCTAGCGAAGAAAAGAGAGAGAGAGAGAGAGAGAGAGAGAGAGAGAAAAATGACGGTCATGAGTCGAAGTAATGTTTTGCGTGGGCTGAGAGGGCGCTAGCGTACGGCAGCTGTGTGCGAGAGAGACAGATTCTGTGTGTGTGTGCGCGCGCGCGCGTTCCGCGTTCTCTCCGCGCGGCCGCGGAGATCCTCGAGTGCGACCGAGGAGGACAGCGACGAGAGCGACGAGAGCGACTCGCCTTCCTCTGTCCTCAACAATACACAACAAGCCTCGTCGCCGTCGTCGTCGCCGACGCGTAAGTACCTTAACAAGCATCTACGTAAGCGCGATGAAAGAAATGTTCGGTTATCTCCGAAAACGCACTCACGCCGTCCATTTCACGTCGGATCTCTCGCGTAGTTTCGCTATTATAGGGGTCTCGTGTGCACGTACACACATACATATTCCCCATCCGTCTCTGTCTTTCACACTCCTATACCTAGGCGCGGCCGTTGAGCCTCGTCTTTCGCGCTATTGTACACGAGAAGCCCGGGGGTGTCTGGGAAGTTGAGAGAACGCGCGCGCGCGCGCTCGAGCGTCCGGACGGTCCGTTGCGCGCCTGCTCGACGACGAATATTCCAGAGTGCGAAACAGGACAGAGAAAGAAAGAGAGAGAGAGAGAGAGAGAGAGAGAGAGAGAGAGAGACTGACTGACTGACTGACTGACTGCGTCTTAATATGTACGTATGTGTATGTAATATACGTGTGGGAAGACGGTAAGAACGAAGAAGGCGCGATCGGGACGCATCAGCTCGAACGAGCGACGCGACGTGTCGACTTTCCGCCGTGTGCGTCATGTCGGCTGCTTGGGCCATTTTGGAATCCTCCGGATGTTGGCTCCTTCCAGCGCGGTTTTTCCACTTGCTCTCTTTTTCCCTATCGCTCTCCCTTGCTCGTGTGGGGAGAGAGAATTCGAGCGAAGGAGGGGTACACGCCCCAAAAAGGCTGCTCTTTCTTTTTCTCTCTCGCTTGGTGTACGTAGGTATAGAACTACGCGGGGGAGGGGGGGGGGGAGTTTGCTTCGCTTGGATTTTCGATTACAAGGAAAGAAAAGGCTTCTCTGACTGTTGGCGCATTCACTCGTACGTATCCTTCCGACTGGAAAGATTGAAACGGTACGGAGAGTATGTAGACCTTATCTAGGTTAAGGACTCCCCAATGCTGAATTTCTTCCTTCCACCGCTGTCTCTTTCATCATCAATTTTTCCCGGTATCTGCAGTCTACTATACCTCGTATTCGCGCAGTCGGCTTGCATCTATGATATCTAGCTATGTATTTCCGTTGCTTATCGCCTCATCGTTTAAACAAATATGAGGACGTAGATTAAAATAACGACTGCTAACTTTCGCTAAATTGCACTTGTGGATACGGAGGTGTGAAGGAGAGACAGAGAGAGAGAGAGAGAGAGAGAAAGAGAGAGCGAGAGCGAGAGCGTCGTCTCTTGGAGGAAATTCCAACGACGAAGAGACACCGTTACGTATCGCTCGTAGCAGCGATTTGTTGTTGTTTAGAGCACATGGTCTTTGTTGTCTCAATATCTTTGTTCGTCTGTCGAATATTATTATCGGCCTTGGCATTTTTCTACTCTGCACTCTTGGAGAGCGGCATTTCATTCATTGCTCGATGCGCGTGGGCGAAAATCTCTCTTCTCCCCTCTCTCTCATTCTCCTCTTTCGCTTCGAGGAAACCTGTTAAGGCCAATTGCCGAGTTTCTTTCGTTTCGTCACGCGTTGCAGTTCGATAATACTGCACTTTTGAAGAAAATAGTGAAGGTGAAAGTTGCCACCGCTCTCAGCCTCGACACATTTCAATAAAAGAGGCTTGTCTACTTTGCTACTGCTGCTGTGGTTGCTCTCAGCTCTTGTTTTGTTATAAAATCGAAAGCTCCGAGGAAAGTCGAGGTGCGTGCGATTGTGTATACATCTATACATATATACATTTTGCTAAATCCGCGACGGCTCATCGATGAGAGAGAATGCGCATGACTTTCTCTCTGTCTCTCTCTCTCTCTCTCTCTCTCTCTCTTTGTCTCTCACTCACTTATGTGTCAGTTATCGAGGCTATGAATAACCGTCGCGCGCTGATTTCCTTTCAGCTGCTTGAATAAACGTGACATCCACCGAGGGCACACACCGCTGCATCTCTTTGCAACGAGGTCAGAATATCTCGAGCTCCTCCTGCTCGATCTATCTCTCGGCTCTTTGAATATACGTGTACATACATAAAGGTGTGCATATATATATATGTGAGAACGAAGAAACGAGAGAGAAAATTGATCGTCGATCAGCTGAGAAAGAGAGAAAGAGCGGGAGAGAGAGAGAGAGACAGAGAGAGAGAGAGAGAGAGAGAGAGAGAGAGAGAGAGAGAGAGAGAGAGAGAGAGAGAGAGAGATAGTGGGAGGCATCCGTTGGTTGTGTGGTCTATCCTTGACTCGAGGTCGCATACAGCGTCGTCCACTCTTGCTTTCTGATCTGTGTGAGTTTGCGTCTGTATATATATTTCGAAGCGAGGATTAGTAGACTGAATTACTGACTGCGACTCCTCCGCCGGGGTAGCAACAACCTCCGGCGCGCGCGGCGAGTCGACGGCCCTTAATCGTTCCAGTGCTGCCAACGTGTCGCACGCGCGTACGTATATGTAAGTTCCTTTCCGTTTCTCTCTCGCTCTCGCTCTTTACCCTCGACGTTTATACGCTATCTCGATGCCAAATGTCAACGACCAGTGCGAATTATCGCCTTGATATTCGGAATAAAGATCGAAGAATGATTGGTCGTCGGTAAGTGCACGTGTGCAAGTTTGGCCTTGAGTGATTAAACGTTTTTCCTTGTTTATATAATTAGGAATATCGCAGTCGAAGATAAAATAACGCGAACGAGAAGGAAGCTCGTTAGAATAAGAATGTATAGTCCGGACTATACGCTGTATTCTCGGCGACGTACTCGACTGCGCAGCTTGTTTGTTGCGCTTTCATGAGCTCGCGAGAGAGTTGCATATATTGTTATTGACAAGATACGCGATCGAGTGCTTGTTTATGCGCATAGCTAGCTATTGCTACTCTTCGTCGTTGGCAGCATTGACCGGTCGAGTGAGGAAACGCATCGGTGTGACGTGTCTCGTTGCGTTCCCTCGATCGCGTACAAGGAGCTACTTTGCTTCATCCTGCCTGCACTGATCTACCATTTTTGCCTTCATATGCTGCAGCCTCCTCTTCTCCTTTCTTTGCTTTCTTTCTTCGTCTGGCTCTTCGAGCCCTCCGGTGCGTCATTGGCTGAAAGAGGCGCAAAAAGAGATGCAGATTTAAGGAGCTTCTCGTCTGCGTCATTCGACTGCTGTGTGCTGTGTCTCTTTGTCTTAGCACGCACAAAGCGCAGCGGCCATCATAAAGACGATGCGGTGACGCGTGTGGAAAGCGAGTCATCGGTAAACAGCTGATGCGTTGTTTACTTCTGCAAATGCATTTATTTCTCTTTATCTTGCGATAGTGACGTGAGCTTCACTTCCATCAAATGTTGAATGTTTGAGGAAAAAAAGAACGCGAGAGAGAGAGAGAGAGAGTAAGAGAGAGACCGTTTGTTTATATATGCGCGCACGAAATTCTCGGGACGCCGAATAATTGCCAGATTTTCAAGCGCGGGAGATAAAAGAACGCGAAGAAAAACGAACGCGAGAACGAAAAAGAGACAGACCGGGGGAGCAAGTGCGAGAGAACAGGGGAGCAGGTAGAGAGAGGGAAGTAAAGCGCAGGCGCTCAAGCCGCGAGTTCATTGACCGTCTGACCATGAGAGCCGCGCCCCACATCGTACAGAGGGAGCAAGAGAGAAAGAAAGAAATTTCCATGCTTCTTCTTCTCCCCCTCGTATCCTGACCATTGCTCCCGCCGCCGGCTCTCTCGTCAGCCTACTTCTTTTTATGCGTTTGCGATGAAACGATTGCTGGATACGTATTGTGCATGATGCGATGGTATATTTAAGTATGAAAAGAAAAAAATGACACTCATACTAAGATTTTGCATTAAATTTTTGATTTCAGCTTCCCTGTGGAAGATCCGTGTGCTGTGATTTATCGTTCTGGGGTCCAAAACACGCGCAACAACGGACAACCCCACAGGACCGGGGGGTGCTTCTCGTGTCTCGGGAGGAAGGTCAGGGCCTGCAATAGTCTAGCTTGGTTCTCTCCAGGCCACCAATCCGCTTTCCCTTCATTATTGTTGATTTGATTGATCCTCTTCCCCTTAAGCCTCTTCCCCTAGTCCCTAGAACAGTCCCGCTCTGTCTACTTGCACCACTGCAACACACACATATCTTTGCTGCGTGGCGCGTTGTCAAAAAACCTGAAACTAAAAGATTCGATGCCTTCCAGGGACGATAATCGCTCCCTATCCACTGAGCAACGCTGGGTCCCTCCTTCAACTATTAGACGCGATGCGCTCACCCCAGAAAGCAGTAATGATGTCATCCACAGAAAGGTGCGGGGCATTCTTAACAAGCTCACACCGGAAAAGTTCGCAAAGCTGAGCAACGACTTGCTCAACCTTGAGCTCAATTCTCATGAAATTCTCAAAGGTGTCATTTTATTGGTAGGTATTTAAGCTAGCTCGAGGATAACCGCGATTGGTTTCTCGATTGATCAATCAATTATGTACGTTTTTTCCTCCTCTTTTACACGTTTCTCTTTCCGAACAGATCTTTGAAAAAGCTCTCGATGAACCGAAATACAGTTCTATGTACGCACAGCTGTGTAAGCGGCTGTCGGAGGAGTCTGCGAACTATGAGAACTCGCAAAAGAATCAGCAGCAGCACGGCGGCAGCGGTATTGGACTCCACTCAACAAGCAGAACCGGACTTAATAACCATCCTGAGTCCGGAAAGAGCTCCTGCAATAGCTCTTTCACGCGTTTGCTGCTCCACAGCTGCCGAGACGAGTTTGAAAACAGATCCAAGACCAATGAGGCTTTCGAGCAACAGGCTGAGCTTAGTGTGGAGGACGAGGAGCGCCGGCAGATGGCCAAGCGCAAGATGCTCGGCAACATCAAATTCATCGGTGAGCTCGGCAAATTGGAGATCGTGTCGAACAACATCCTTCACAGGTGCATCCTACAGCTTCTGGCTAAGACGCGTAGCCGATCCCGGAGGGACTGTGCCGAAGACATCGAGTGCCTCTGCCAGATCATGCGCACTTGCGGCCGAATCCTCGACACGGATCAGGGCGCACAGCTCATGGAGCAATACTTTATGCGCATGAACAAGCTGGCTATGAATCCAGAACTGCCAATGCGTATACGCTTCATGTTGCGCGATGTCATCGAGCTACGTAAAGATCGCTGGGTGCCACGTAAGGCTACTAGCACCGAGGGTCCCATGCCGATCAACCAGATCCGCAATGACAACGACGAGCTCTCGAGACCCGGAGGACCGATGGGCAGCAGACCCGGAGGACCCAGTGGACCGGGTGGATATGGCTACGTCCGCAACCGCGGGGCACCTGGCGACGAGCCGGGTGCCAGGGGCATGAGCCGCGACTTCTTTCAACGCATGGAACGCGTTAGTCTCGACAGCTTCAGCATCATACCACTCAGTTCGCCTAGCTTTACCATCAGCTCATCATTTCCCAATGGCTTCGGCCCTGGGCCCAATTCCACGCCTGGCTACAATGCCCGGCACAATCAGCGTAACCAACCTACTCCCTACTATCCAAATCAGAATCGCCACCAGAATAACTTCCAGGCTAAGCACAACCAACAGCAGCACAATTCGCCTCAGAACTATAACAACAGTGAGTACCAAAACTTTTATTTGTCACTTCATTTTTCTTGTCTCTATGACTAAATCTTGAATATAAATGCCAACGCAGATGGAAACAAGGACACTGTGAGGTTCAACAAGAGTAAAATGCTCATCGGACCGCCGGAGGAGCTGTCCCTCAGACCCTCTGCCAACTCGATGACCTTCCAGCAGCCCAATATCAACCCAAGTTTACCTCTTAACAACGGTGGTATCGACCTTTTCCCTGGTCGCGTACCTGAATCGCCGCTCATGCGGCCGAATGTTGGTGTAGCCGCCGCTGCTGCTACAATGCGCAAATCCAGTCCTCCCTTGCTGCCAAATAAGGAGGCGCCGGCTATTGTCATCAAGCAGGCACCACTGGACAAGCGTGAAAAGGCACGCGAACGCAAAGACAAGGGCCCGAACAAAGAGGAGGTCATGAAGAAGGTGAACGCTTTGATGGACGAATTTGTTGGCCACAGCAACATTTCTGATGCTATTACGGCCTTCAAAGATCTGAAGATACCCGAGCGTTTATTGCGCTGGGCTGTCTACAGCATCTACTCCAACAGCCTCGAGCGTAACGATGCCGAGCGTAATCTGGCTGCTGACCTCATCTACCAGATGCGCAAGGACTCCGTAATCAATAGCACGCAGCATCATGACGGCTGGAAAGAGCTTGTCAATTCGATGGCTGAAAAAGAGAGTGCAGTGCCTTGCATCGCCTCGCATATCGCGCAACTGACAGCGCGTGCCATCGTTGACAATCTCATGCAGCTCTCTGATTTGGCCTCTGTCACCGAAAATGGCCAGCATTACCCACTCTTCTTGCTCACGCTTCAGCAGTTGCACAAGAGTCAGGGCAAAGCCACGCTCACTCAAATCTTTAACGATAGCAAGCTGAACCTTATCAGCCAATTGCCCGAGGCCGAAAAAACCAAGGAACGCCTTGGCGAGATTCTTGAGGACAGAGACCTCACCTTTCTCTATCCACTCCTACGAATCCAGGGTGATATGTGGCGTCAACTTGAGACTGATCCTGCACCAAACAGTCTCTACAAATGGATCAAAGAAAAGCTCGATCCGTCGCACCATTCCGATCCTGGATTTATCAATGCCCTTATTACGGTTCTCCTCAAATATATTACTCAGGTAAACATCTTTTAATATTTCCAGGTATTTTTTGTATCGAAATATCAAATCCAAACTAACGTTACTTTCTTTGTTCAGGAAACTACATTCCCATCTGGCACCAGTCCATCGGTTTTGCCTGAGAAAACCCTGATTGAAAAGGAGCAAGCTTTGCTGGAAAAATACCATATGATGTTGCAGACACTTCTGCCAACCATTGAATCGCAGGTCACTGCCGTGCACTCGTTGCAAGTCTTCTGTTTGTCTCTTAACTTCCCTAAGGGAATGTTGCTGCGCTGGTTTATTGCACTTTACGATCTTTCAATTATCGACGAAGATGCCTTTATGCGCTGGAAAGAAGACGTCAACGACGCTTATCCAGGAAAGGGCGAAGCCTTGTTCCAGGTAACAATCACACCAATTTTTCCCTTGCAATCATCCATGAAATTTTAATAGATTTTTAATCTCGACACTTTTATGTAATCAATAGGTAAATGCCTGGTTAACGTGGCTGGCGGAGCAACCGTCTGAAGACGAAGATGACGAAGAAGAGGAAAAGGGAGATAACTAGAAGGAAAGGAGGGAGCCCCGGGAGGGAAGCTGTCCTGGAAAAAATATCTATGATTTGCGATAGATTTTCACTATCTCATAATCTAGCTGAGCCGAAGGTTTTGGTTTCATCGATTAAGTTGCTTCTATCAAAACATCAAACCTCCTGTGAGCTTGTCAGTGCCCTCCAGCAATCAAAAAAATTAAAGAAATACTGTAAACGCGTCATTGATGGGCGCGAAGCTAAGCTTTGAAACAGTGAAAAGACAGAAAAATAGTAAAAGATTAATGTTAAATTATAGAGCTACGGGCGGCGCTCGACATGTCTGCGAGCAGGAACTTTTAATCTCTTAGATAATTGAATTCTAAATATTATTATCATTTCTATACTGAGAGAAGAAAAAGAAAAAAAAATGGGTCAGCGAATGACTATCAGTGCAGAGAAAAAACCTCTTAAGATTGAAAAGGTAAAAGATAATGTGAAAAACAGCATAACAGGGGGTTACAGCATAGAATAGGGTGAAAAAGTAAAAATTAGTCTGATGATTTGTATAGTCCGAGTTTTTGTCTAGTATTGTGTACGTGCCACGTTTTATAAGTCTTTTTGTCTGCGGTTAGAGGAGAGCAGCCTGTTATCTCTGTGTACCAACTTTTACACTTATAATGAATTATTACTGCGTATTAACGTTATTAATTAAATGCATTACTTCGGGCATTCACTCGTACGAATGCCCAAACAATGATCTACTATCGATTTTCTGACGAACAAACTTTGACCTTAATCCCAAAGAGTGTTATTTAAAAAAAAAGGATAGAAGTCGGCTAGCTGGTGGCCAGGCGCAATTTGAAGCGTTGAATCTGACCTTTTCGAAGCTTCAAGCGTCTTGTCCTAGAGGCGGAAACGAGTGAGATATTTATAACTGGATAAGAGAAAATATCAATCAAAATAGTATCTCTGCCTGTACATCTACTCGCTGCACCATTCTGCGCCCAAACATAAAAAGATAAGCAGTTAATATACAGGAATGCAATTCAATAATTAACTATCTGACAACCAGCAGCCAACATCACATCCACGTAAAGAAGAAAACATAACATAGCGAAAACTAGTGACACTTACTAAATCATATACGGAAAAAAAACAAATAAACATGCCTTGGTGTAATTTATTAATGAAGCTCCTCTGGTTGTTCGGTTTACGACCAATAGTTTTTCAAGCTCTTTACCCTTTATTCCTTTCTTATTCTTTACGAGTTTCTCTCTGAATTTAGATAAAGCATACACAAATAGTATAATTATAATTTAAATAATACAAGTAAAAGCGTTGTTCGAGTGAATCAAGAAAAAATAGAAAAAATTCAATGAAAAAAAGATACGGATGTTTGCTTCAGTAATCTTCAGTCCGGTTGATTGTTGGACAAATAAAAAAATTTCGCCTGGATGTCGGTGCAATAATCACGTTTTGTCGCCTTTGCGTCGAAGCACGTTCTTTTGTTTTCTTTTTTTTTAGATTAATTGTAATGAAAATTTAATCTCTGCATATATAACCATCAATCATACCCAGTGACTGATGTAAAAGTAATAAATCAAGGAATAAAATTAAATTATTGTTTAGTGAATTCCGTTTGTACATAGAATATTTTGTTATCACCGGACTGAAGCGTATGGCAAAGGGAAATATGATTAATAAACTTGAGCGTTTATTTAGATATCCATCCACTGTAAAAACGAGATATTCAATGTGAAAAATTAAAAGGAACTGGATAAGACATAAAAAGAGTGAGCGACATCATGTATCGAAACTACATTATGTTAGACTTATTGCTTCGCAATAATGTAGGACACTTGATTGACTAGTTTAGGAGACGTGTCGCTTTTTACACGAATACAAAGAAAATACAAAAAATATATTAGATGAAAGAAAGAAACAATCTTCCGTCGACGTCTTCTGTAAAGAGCAATTTTTCTTTACCGTGACTTGTCTCTTTGATCGGGAGTCGATCGAGCGTCCTACGAGTTCAACTGTTTATAATATTAAAAAAGAAAGAAAAATACGTCTTTATACCATTTTTCACACGCCGATTATATCCTTATTTGTTATGTCGTATCTACGCAGAAAATGTCAAAATCCGAAAGGGAAAATGTGTTTATTGATTACCGTCGCGGCGCGATGACTCTATTGAGTCACTGGCCTCTTTGAATGCTAAAAATTTGACTTTAACACCCTTTGTTTATTAATTTTTGTCAAACTATTATTTACAACTGTAATATTTATAAATAGAAAATGTGAAGAATCATGGCTTTGTTTGATGATTACTGATTAAAAAAAAATTGTACATCGTTAATTTTTCAATTTCGAAACTAAAAGAAGAATCGTCGCGCTTCGATTAGTCTATGCTCCCTTCGAATAAATCACACTGTAGCGACATAAATATTCTTATTTATTTGAGCGTAAAAGTATATGTTTGCACGTGGCATACAGTTTTTCTGTAGCAACATCATAGTGTAATATTTAATGGCTATCTGTGGTATAATCATGCGTTTTCTCTATATCTTGCTTCATATGTCATACGAGCTCATAAGTGCAATAATACACACAGGAATTCACCAAACAGAAAACACGTAATAGTTATCAAAGCCTCTTTTTATTGTTTTCGATTTTTCTTGTTTGCTAAACGAACGATACTTTATTTCGATTTCATCTAATCATTTTTTACTTTATGTTGACCAATTTTGTCAAACTAGAACAGCTAATGACTAAAAAAAAGTACACCATAAGTCCTTTGTATGTATGGTGTAATATAGGTATCCAATTTCAATGCGTCCTGATCCAGTGAATTTGTTACAATGAGATCGGACGTTTCGATTTTATTTCATTTATATTTTTTATGTTCTCATTTCAAGTCTAAATTAACAATAAAAAATTAACGAAGAATCATTTGACAGTTTTATTTACTAAAAGAAAGTTGGTTTTCATGGATATTATGAATTTCGACAATATTGTTCTATAAATGTGAAATCAGAGCGATAGTAAACAAACAAAAAGTGATGAAATGACAAAAGTATATGAGACTGACGTTCAGTTGGGTACGCATATAAATTCTGGATATAAAAATCAATCGTAAGACAAGAACTTATCGATTGTCTTAATAAAACTGTTCCTAGGATAAACCAATATAATTTTCTTATATTTTTTTTTATTATTTGAACAACCTTTTTCTTGAACGGTAGAAACTCTCTTTTTATTTTATGACGATTTTCCTAATTTGTATTAATCAATATGAAACTACGCATTTCATTAGCCCATTACAAATTAGCCTTCAATTGTAATGCGATCAATTAAGTAAGTCGTTAGTTTCAACTTAGAGATAAGTAAAACACCCTACTTGGATGACAACACCTTCTTTATTTTATACATATATTAAATTAAAAAAAAATGCATGCCTCAATCTTTTACTTCAGTTGTAAAATCTTTTAAAATATTTCAGTTGAATAACGATTCTAATCATAACTTCAATTATTAAAAAAAAAAAAAATTAAATGAAAAAATATGTGTATCTAATATTATGAATTGTATACGTGCAACATTGTAGAAAGATGTTTGTCACAAAAATTCGTAAAAGTACATTTTGCATACATTAATTGAATAAATTCAGTCTTACCGACAACAAAGTTGTTATTTATTTACACCATTAGCTGTAACGAATAACAAGTGCTTTCAATATCATCAGCTTCGTTGAATACGAAAACCTCTGGAATATAATCCGTCATTTACGTCAATCCTATATAGACCGAAAGTAAATTATATAATGCGATAGCTGTCATTTTGCTGGAAACCTTATATAAGCCAGTTTATTATTATTATCAATAAAATCAATATCATCGATAAAATGCCTCGAACTACTTATAGATAAGTTGTCAGTGGGTATTTACGTTTGTCCGTGGATCGGGAATCGAAATCGGCGCACAGCAGAGCGCCGAATTTAAGAAACGTTAGCGGTAAAAAAAAAATCAAGCTAACGAGGACAATGCTGCAGCACGCGAGTAAGTAAGGTAGAGCTTCAGAAGGTTTTTCGGTGTTTCGCACCTTGAAAGTAAGTGTATGCATATACATATATATACGCATATATATACGTATACGTATAAAATATCACGGCGCAGCGTTTGTCGCTAATAATCTCGTTGCGCAATATTATAATGCTACGCGAGCGACGTGCGCGCGTCCACTAGCCAGGACAGTTGAAGGACTTCGCATTACGGAGGTGTAATTCTACTGGCAAAATTTCGGAGAGATAAGGTTGAAATAATTAAAAGGAATGTGGTAAGAGACATATGTTTGTCCAAATTAAATTTTTATTAAACACGGTTTTTCTGTAACATCGAGGACGAATCATATAACATAAATAATTATTGATCAGTATCACTTTCAGCGCTCAACAATGAATCTACTAGTAACACTGGAAGATAGTACTATGGGTGGGGGGGCAGCGACGGTGGCGGTGGCGGCGTCCTCTTCTCATTCTAAATATTCTCTTTCTCTCTCTTTCGCTCTCTTTCTAGCAGATTCTTCCGACGCACACACACGTACTTCCTCTCTTTCATACTCTTGTTCCCCCAGTTCTATCTCTAGTCTCAATCATACGTGCACTACGTTTGGGATAGCTTTTCTTTCGTTCCGGAATAATAATCATTTATCATCATCGGCATCGTGATCATTGAAATTTTATGCGTGGTTACTCAGCTGCACGAACCTCAAATATAATACTCAGAAATAATACCTATATCGATAATCACTAGACAAAGCCGTTCATAACGCAGCGCAAAGCATCGGCAAAATTTCGTGGTATGTACAACACACGCGCGCACTTTTACAGATACTCAGTTATACGATTGAACATGTATATATAATATATATAATATATATATTTATATGTATATTGTGTTGAGTTATTATGTATAATATAGATATTTTATATATAACATATTTATATATATATCGGAGTTACACTTGCAGCTTACATACACATTGACCTCCCAGAGACGGGTGTAGACGCATAAGTCTATGGGAATAATACAGTGAACTTAAACCAACAAAATTAAAGTATACATTACAATTTACATATATATTCGTCTACTTGTATACGACAAATCAGTAACCGTGCGAAATAAGTAACGGAAAGTTAAGACTTTACAATTTACAATTATGTCATCGATCAATAATAATAGAATATAGCAATCGCGAGTCGTTCTCGAAAATTTTAACAAATTTCACGTGCATTCTTTTCTTTCTGTCTGTGTGCATGTCTTTTGTGTATGCAATAATACCTGTTTTTTTTTCTTTTTATTTTTAAGCGCTCGAAAAGGGAGATCTTTGGGTACACATTGTTATCAGATGGGAAATTCTCGTATAGTTAATTCTCACACAGTTATACTTCGGACCGACCACCGCGAAAAAAGTTGCCCCATCCACCACCGCGCTACCCGGCTCGTTTATAATTTCCCTTTGCAGAATCTTCTCGTTTGTTTCTTTATTTTATTTTTCATCTAAAACTTACTTGCTCCTTTCACGCTCTTGCACCCCCGGGTCTCGCTCTTATCATTCCTCTCTTTCTCTCGATCTCTTGCACCAGTGTTGCTAACTCGTTTATTATTATTTTTTTTTTAATTCTTTTTTTTTATTTTCATTAAACTTATTTCTCTACTACGTTATCTTTTTTTTTCTTTTTTATCGAAAACAAAAAAAAACTCTAACGCATTCTCGCCGCTCATCAACCTGACACATTCTCAATCCCTCGGCTTTAAACCATCGCTCTTTATTTTTCCATCCCATTTGTGTATATTAAACTGGCGGAGAATTTCAACGAGCCTCGGTTTTTTTTACCCTCCACTTAAATATTTTATTACTTTTTTTTTCGCATTTTTTTGTATTCTCGTTTATTAGATTCCTGTCCGCTCGTTCGTCAGTCTGTCGCTGTAGGTACGTGTACATTCTGTCCTTTTATTTTACTATTATTATTATTATTTTGTTTTTTTTTTATAACTTCTCGACTGTTTCGGTAATGACAGCTTCTCTCCGCAGCTGCAGGTGCATTTCCGCACAGCTTTAGGTGTATCCGTCCTTGACGGTTTGGTCGGTAACTATATAATTATTTGCCATCGATTTGTTTATTAATATTATATTTTTTTTGTCTTTTCCTCGAAAACGGCGACAAGAAATAACTGCGTGTTCGTGTGTGTTTGTTCACTTGCAAGAGACACTTTAATAGTAAGGAAGATAAAAAGAAAAGAAGCCCCCGCAGAAATGCACCTGCACGTTGAGCTCGATTGTTCGTGTGATTATTTCGTTTATTATTATTTTCAAAGATAAGAAATACTGCGCGATTGACGGGGACGAGCGTTGAACATGCGAATCGTTGTTAAGAAACGTCATCGGAAGATTTTGTTCGGTGAAGAAGGGAGGTACGAGAGAAGCGCGAATGTTTAAGAGCGAAAAAAAAGAGGAAAAAGAAACCTCTCCTAGAAGCAGGGGCTGCTCGTCAGCTCCCGGACGAACGGCCCGGCTTCTTTCCACTTCGTATACATCGCACGTCTCTGACAACCCAAAGTTTCGCTCGTCCTTTGGCTATATAATCTTATTATTTTTTGTTTGTTTGTTTGTTTGTTTGTTTTTGTTGAAACGTTATCTTCATTGTTGGAACTCAACGAACTTATTATGGAATGTACAAATTTTTCTTCAAAGATTCTCCTATTAAAATCCTCTCTTCGAAAAGCCCGCAGCCCATTCTCGTATATTGCACTCGCGACTCTTCCGCATCGATCCGGTTTTAACTTAATCGCTCTCTTCTCGAAACACATCCAACCAGCTAGATATATAACTTTACCGATGACTATCATCAATTCTTGGTGTATAACGTAGGTGTCGTATGCATTTCTATATACGCGTGCAGTGTTGTGCTGTTATTCCTCTTCTTCCAAGATTATAAACGAGGGGTCGAACGCACGATGGTATTTGCATTGAGCCCCTGAGATGTGATACGTCTAGTTGTTTAACCTTTTTTTTATTTTAGTATAATATTCTGCTCACTAAAGCCGCGCAGGTGCACAAAGCCTCTCTCGTCGAATCGACTAATACTATCGTGTGTGTTTTCGCTCTGTATCTCTCTTTTTGTGGGTGTAGCTATATAAGTGTCTTGTCTTGGCGCACTTCCTCACCTATTGCTATCTTCATTCTCCGATCTGTTGGTTGGCTTAGCTTCTTGGCCGCTCTTCTCTCTGTCGTTTTCTCTCTCGCGCTAACTCTCGCTCTCTTTCTCTCTATCTCGCGTTCTCTCACATTTTCTCTACATCAGGCTAGCTTCGACTTAGATTTGTTTTATTTTTTTTATAAACAGTATTGTATCATCGTCGCCGCATCGCTTGCATTTTATGTATGTATACATATATTTATATATATTTATATAATTGTGCTAAGTGTTCATTTATCGATAAACGTTTTTTGTTTTCATCTTCCATCCTCACCGTCTTATCTTCGTTAATTATTTGTTACTTTTTTCTTTCTTTACTTTAACGCTTTATACACTCAGTAGAGCCAATAATTCAATCGATATAATTCAAAGACAAACTAGACTAAAATGATTACTATACAATGATGAAAGAGAAAGGTTTCGACATGGGATATGGGTTGGTAGTAAACCACTTGTTAAAGTTTTCCTCCTGTCGCCTGTTTCCTATTGTTAATACCGACGTGTCTCTCGCGGCCTCCCTGAGCTTCAATATTCAATTTCAATTCGCATCTTTCCCGGGTTATAATTTCTTTTTGTGTATGAACAAGCGTCTATTATTGTTGATTTATTTGTCATTCGCGCACACCCTCGAGCTCGTTATCCGAGTGAGTGTTTTTGTATTATATAATTTTCTTCTTTCGTACATGCAGCTGAATACCATGTTCTTTTTAAAACTTTAAATGCTTGAAATCTAGATAGTTTAATGATTCGAATAACATTAGTTTAACGTATATAATTTACGGAAGGATGCGGAGAGATGATCGACGATGACTTGCTTTACACAGCGCGTAGCAAAATCACGCGCTTGCAATTTGCTTTACTTGCTTCGGACTTTATATATGCTGTAGATATCATTTTCTTTTAAGTAAAATGTGTATCTGTATATTAATGAGTGAGTCGAAACGCTGGTACTTTTAGTTTCTGCTCTGATAGTTTCGGGAGCGAAGTTCTCGTCGGTTGCAGGCGACAAGACTTGCGATCCTGCCACTATGGCTGACGCTCTTATTCAAAACACGATATTCTTGGTTTTTAGTTTTCGCTTAATGTTATTATTTAGTGTCAGGGTTGTGCCAATCCGGTCTAGCCGGAGATCACGTTAGAAATCAAAATCATGATTTTTTTTCATCAATTAATATTATTTCTCATTGACTTGTCTCCTTCACAGAGCAGCAGAAGAGATCCGACGATTTTTGCAGAAATGATTTACTCGGTAATCGCGTTTTAGGCATGTTTTCGGTTTGCTTTCATTTAAGGTACAAGATAAAAAAAAGGAAAAGTAATGCAGTAGTTATAATAATAATGTAATAATAATATTAATTAATAAAGTTTAAAAGACTCGAAAGCGAAATAATCGCTTTGTTTCCCTCTTTCTCTCTCTCTCTCTCTCTCTCTCTCTCTCTCTTTCTCTCTCTATATGTATGTATATGTATAATTGTACAATCGTTGGCGCATTTCAACTAAGCAATGTAGGCTCAACAAACAATCGGAGATAATAAGCGTAGGAATCGCGAGAGAAAATCATGACTTTGATTTTCCTTTGTAGAGCGTCGCGATCGAGTTGTTCAATTTTGCTTAGTGTACAGGTAGATGGCGACGATGAGACCGTAGAGACCCAATACCTCGGCGAAGATGAGAATCAGGATCATACCGACAAACAGACGTGGCTGTTGAGCTGTACCCCTGACTCCAGCGTCACCAACGATTCCGATGGCGAAACCAGCAGCGAGACCGGAGAAACCGACCGCCAGACCAGCGCCCAGGTGGATGAAACCCCTGAAACGAAAAAAAAACACACGCATTTACGTTAGTCGTATTCCTGTCGATTCGTTTTCCTACGCAATAATACCAAGACGATAGACTTACTTGTAAAGGGAGTATTTCGAGGGGTCGTCAAGAGATCCAGCGATAAGTACGGCCACGACTAGACCGTAAATGGCAATAATACCCGCCATGACAACAGGAATGATGGATTTCATGATGAGCTCAGGCCTCATTACAGACATGGCTGCAATTCCGGTACCTGACTTGGCAGTACCATACGCCGCCCCCAGGGCTATCGATGTCCATGAAAAAAAAGAAACAAATTCATTATAATCGGTATATCAAGCATTCGAATTCTACTTCGTATACGTGGACGTAATCGTTGAGCATAGCAGACGAAAATTTAAACGGCGCGACCAGCCAAAAAGAATCCAGAGTTACTATCGAATCCCATTGTTCTCCTTGGTAATACACTCGTAGACGACATTTTCGTCTAGTTAATGGGTTAGCAGGGATATAAATACGAGCGAATAAACAAAAAAACGAAGTTGCGACTCTCGTGAGTTACGAGGAGTAGCGCTAGCATCAATACGCCCCGTAGTCACATGACTCTCACGTTGCGCTCGTGAGTCACATGACAATCGCATGTAAGTAAGTCCCTAACTCAGCCGCAGCAGCGCGAGGGAGGCGTGGTTCACCATCGCATCGTGACTTCCGTGATGCATCCAGCCGTGAAGCATCGACGAAGGCAACCTATTCCGAGTCGATTTCGATTTGTCAACGTTGTCAGTCAGATACGATCGACGACGCAAAGCCAAATTTCCAGTCTCATTAAGCGAACTTTCCCTTTTCGTGGAGCAATAACAAAAACAATTATGGCTAACGAGAAAGGGAGAGAAATACCGCGAAATGATCGATCGAGTCACGACCTCGAGAGAATTTCGCTTTTGGCTTCTTTCTAAAAGCTCCGGGTAAAGAGAGAAAGAAAAAGAAGCAGCGGCAGTAGCAGCAGCAGTGACGGAGAAGCTGGCCCATTTGGCTGCCGATCAAAATCTTCGAGTCGACGACTGGCTTCTCGCTTTCCTCTCTGTATCGGTCGAAATGTCTCTCTTTCCAACTATATTTGCGAACGTTTCGTACTGCGTAAAGTAGCGAGAGCGAGAGAGAGAGAGAGAATATTTGACCAGAGTCTATGCAAGAAGCTGCAGGTGGTACGAGGAAAAATCATATTTCCATGGCTTTTCTCCGGTCGATCAATCGGCGCGGTCGCGGAAAAAGGGATTCGTATTGATCTTCCCCGAAAGGTACAGAGCACGTCGAAAGTGAGAGCGACGCGTTGGTGCGACAGAGAGATGTAGCCAGAGCGGAGGTGGGAAAATGCACGAGGCGCGCGCCGCCCTCCTTCGCGGTGCGCGACGCGGCCAAGACGACGTCGATCGAAACTGCTCTCTTTCTCCCCCTCCCTTATCTGTGTCTCTACGTTTAACAGTATACCTTTATACGTATATAGGTATATATATATATATACAGGTAGACATGACTACTACCCCGAGTGCGTTTCTTTGAAAGAACCAGAGAAAAAAAACCTACGGCCGCAGTAGCTACTTTCCTCTCTTTGGAATATTTTTGACTTTTCCTTTCGACGAGTTTCAAGGTCGTTCTGCGCGTTATCGGAAAAGCGTCGCGAATCATCATTTCCCATGACGCTTGGAACGACAGGAAGGCACGAAACCGCGTAAAATCGTACGATACACCGAGAGACAGCGAGAAAGAACGAAGGACGGAAATTTTGGCAGAGCTATCGAATACTATTTCGACTTCGTCAGAGTAGTGGTAGTAGTAGTAGTAGTAGTAGAAGTATAGCATCATCGAAGAGTATAGCTGCTTCTGCTGCTGCGCGTAGATGCAAAAGAAAATTCGTCTCTCGGGGCAGCAGCGCGCTTGCGGTGCTCGATTGATCGCGATTCGCCGTCTCGCTCTGACTCGTATGCTCCTCGACTCGCCAGATGGGAAAATGGCGTTTGTCGAGAGAACTGCCAAGGAGGCACACAGTAGTTATATGCCAAGAGAGAAAACACGGCGAATGTTAATGCTACGTTACTGTCTCTGTAATGATAATCCGGTTAATTTTGGAAAATGCTCAAATCGCTCATCCAAAGCTAGCTACAGCGAAAGAGATAGAGATAGAGAGAGAGAGAGAGAGAGAGAGAGAGAGATAGAGAGGCAGAGACAGGTAGAGGTGCAGTCGCAGGAACCGAGTCACGAGGCTGCTCTCTGGCTAGCAGAAAAGATGTCCGGTCGACGCCCAGCTCTCTCGCGGCGCGCGCGACTATCACGAGACCCCACGGGACACACCGTGTGTCCGTTTCTCCACGTTTTGCTCGATTTTCCTCTCGATTTTCCTCTCGATTTCCCTCTCGATTTTCCTCCTGAGGAAGCTCATTTTCTAGTCATAATCTATACTCACCGGAGAATATGATGGCCGAAGCGGCGCCCATGACGCCGAAGAACGGTCCGTAGATCGTGTTGCCCTCGGGCCAAGAGTCCCCAGCGCTACTCATCTTGTCTGCTTACTGTCTTTCTTCACACGCGAAAGAATATGGGAAAGAGCGTCGAGAGATATATGCGTCTCTCGAACCGTGGAACTATCTGCGTTCTTTGGATTACTCCTGGATATGCGATCGGTGACTGCTGGTGTATGCAAGCCGCCGCTCTTTTTTCCCTTCAGGATCCACTCGGTTCGTCTCTCTTTCAGTCACTTACGCGCGCGCTCTCTCTCTCTCTCTCTCTCGCTCTCTCTCGTTCGTTCACACTCGCTGGCGCTCGATCCACGCACTCGGCTCGGTTCTCTGCTCGCCCCGACTAACACTAGTATTATGGGCCAAGCACTGTCAAATATGGCCTACCGAGGCTGCGCACGGTCATGTGACGGAGCCGAGCGCACGAACCGGAAACGCGAACATCAGCGACCTCCGTACTCGCCATTGGATACTGCCGCTGGTCGCTTGGCTTATCGACCAATCGTAGGCGACAATCGGATAGCCGGTTGACGTCAACGGTTAGTTGCTCAATGGAAGGGGTCGACCTCCGCGAACCGGAGCAGAAGATGCCTCGACGCGAGCGCCGTCGCCGCCGAGCGCGTGACTCCTTTTTCCAGAGACCGACGTTCCTCTACCGACTCCTGCGGCTCAGACTTTGCGATACCATTACTTCTGGGATGTTGGAACTCGGGGCTTTACGTTTCGAGTACTTCGCACTGGTTTCATATGTCCTTTATCATATTCTGGACATTCAGGTCGCTCTTGTGAGTCGAACACATGACGTCCGGGGGCGGTGAGCTAGCGCTGTCTCGCTTACTCGTGACTCTTACATGGACAACGCCAATGTCTCACGAGACTCGAGAGAACGATTACGCTCTTTTGTAATCGCGCTGAGCTCGTTTCTCTTTTTGTGAAGGAAACTATTTCGAAATAATGCGTTTTCCAAACTTGCTTTAATGATTTATGATTCAGCGCTGCTCGGATTTCTCGAGTTTCGATATATTTCTCTTGAATATCCAGCTTTTTTCGATGAATTTTCTCTTAAGAAACTTCTCTTAAGAAACTTCTCGTTTCATTGTAAATTGTCGTTTACTTTGTTGAAGCGAGACTTCGTTTTTTTTGCAGCTAATCAATGCGTTCGATTGGAAAAGTTCCAATTGTTGATAATCTTTGAGGCGCGAAATTTTGAACGACACCGGAAGTGAAGCTGCTCAGGGATTTAAACGTCAGAAACGTGGTCGAAATGGCAAAAGCTGCGCTGGCCTCCGATAGAGGCTAACTCGTGTGTTTACTTTGAACTGTCCAATATTTTTTTTACTACTTAACAATGAAGTTCGCTTACAAGGTTAGGCAGGATCCTCTTACGATATTCATTATTATATAAGTGATTTTAGAATTTGTTCGTTATTAGTTATTTTTTAATTCGATCTTTAAAAGTTTGGCATTCTAACCTACAATGTAAAATTGTTGTTATTTGAATTTTGCCTTACATTGCAAATATGTCGTCTGCTATTTGTCAAAAATTTAATAACATTTGTTTATTGTTTACAGTTCAGTAATTTGCTCGGATCGGTTTACCATGAGGGTAATTTGTTATTCACACCGGATGGCATGTCCGTCATCAGTCCAGTGGGTAACCGGATCACGATTTTTGACTTGAAAAAGTGGGTGTTCTTTTTATAAAATGTATTTATAATATGTACTATTAGCTACTGACTGACATTGTTGTCTATTTTTTTTAGTAACAAATCACTGACATTACCTGTGGAAAGCAAATTTAATTACAATGCCATGGACATATCGCCAAATGGTTACATTCTGATTGCGATTAATGAAGGTATGTATAAATATGTCTTATTAATATAAATATAAATTAATATAAATTAATATATTATTAATATAAATATGATTAATTTTGCAAACTTTATTTTATTCGTGTAATATGATTTTGTTTTTAGACGGTGAAGCACATGTGATCAGTATGATAAGTAAAATGATAATTCATAAGTATAGGTTCAAGAGGAAAGTACAGTGCGTTAAATTCTCTCCGGATGGAAAGCACTTTGCTGTTTGCAAAGAAAATACTGGTAAATTTTCTATTTTTAACTAATGTTTGAATAATACAATTTAAGTAAAACAATTTGAACAAAATTAATAATTAGAAATTTCCAGTGTTTGTATTCACAGCTCCAGGATTATTAACAGGAGAATATAATCCTTTTGTAATGGAACGAGTATTTCATGATGCAATTGATGATGTAACGTGTCTTGAATGGTCATTTGATTCAAAGCTTTTAATTGTTGGATCTAAAGATACATCGAATAGAGTGTATAGTCTTGATAAATGGATGAATTTCAAAAAATACACTCTTGGCAGCCATTCAGACTCTATGGTTGGGTGCTTTTTTGAAAATAAGAACTATGATCTGTCCACAGTCAGCAGGTAGTTAAATATATTTTATTCAATCAATTGAATTTGCTATGTATATGAATATTTATTTTTAATTTCTCAACAGGAATGGACATCTTTGTGTTTGGGAGTGTACTATAGAACCAAGTGATCTTGTCGTTTACCAGCCTCCTGTAAAAAAAGTTAAAACTGCTGATAGTGACATTGAAGACGACGTAGACTTAGATAAGGCTTTGGAAAAAACAGAAAAAGAAAAAAAGAATAGTGAAAAATCATTAATGGTGGAAGATACTGAAAATTCAGAGGAAACCAACACTAGATCACTGAGAAGTAAAGATAAGTTAGAGAGGAAAGATGTTAAAAAATTGGGATATAAACGTTTGGGAAAACATTTTTTGGGTGACGAAGTTCGCAAAAGTATGAAAGATGCTACCCTAACAGCAGCATCTTACCACAGGGATACCCACATTTTAGTAGCTGGCTTTAGTAATGGATCATTCTTTTTGTACGAAATGCCAGAAGTGAATATAATTCATTCATTAAGGTATTTATCTTCAAATTCTTAGATATACTTAATTTATTAGTACCGATTTTATTACCCGATTTCATTTCCGTATTATTAAACATAACATTTTCATTTCAGTATATCCAATCAAAATATATCTACGATTACACTAAATCCTTCTGGAGATTGGATTGCTCTTGGAAGTTCAGAATTAGGACAGCTATTGGTTTGGGAATGGCAAAGTGAAACTTATGCTATGAAGCAACAAGGTCACAGCAGCAATATGAATTGTATTGCTTACAGTCCTGATGGACAGTACATTATTACGGGGGGTGACGATGGGAAGTTAAAATTGTGGAATACTTCCAGTGGTTTTTGCACTGTTACTTTTCACGAGCATACGTCTTCTATATCTGGAGTATTGTTCAGTAGAAATCGTAGATTTATTGTATCGTCGTCACTGGACGGTACAGTTAGAGCATATGATTTAATGAGGTACAGGAATTTCAAAACGTTCACTTCACCTAGACCCGTGCAATTCTCCTGTGTTGCTTTAGACTCAAGTGATGAATTTGTTGCTGCTGGTGGACAGGACGTTTTCGAGATCTTTTTATGGAGCGTTAAATTGGGAACATTATTGGAGGTAATTTTTAAACAATTTATTAGATACATGTTTCAAATATTTTTTTAAACTTAATTTCGAATATATTGTTGTAGATTCTCAGTGGTCACGAGGGTCCAGTTATGAGCGTGGCGTTTAATCCCAATCCCGCTAGCACAGAATTAGCCTCAGTTTCTTGGGACAAGACACTGAAAATTTGGAACGCCATTGAAAACGGTTCAAGTCACGAGACGATACAATTAACATCCGATGGTTTGTATGTCACTTACAAATCAAGTGGTGAAGAAGTTGCGGTTGCAACTTTAGATGGTCAGATATCATTTTTCGATTGTAAGACAGCAACGCAAATCAGTACAATAGAAGGAAAAAAAGATTTAGGCAGTGGAAGATCAGACACCGACTTAATCACTGCTAAAAGATCTTTGGAGGGAAAGTAAGTGCATACTATCCCATTAAATTGCATTATTTATTTATTCATGACTTTAAATTTGTTGTGCTTCTTTCAGAGCATTTACGACTCTGTCGTATACCGCAGACGGTAATTGCATATTAGCTGGAGGACAGTCAAAGAATGTTTGCATATATAACATTAAAGAATCTATTCTCTTGAAGAAATTTGAGATCACTCAAAATAGATCTTTTGACGCTGTCGATGTGCGTATTATTTTACCGTTTTATTTCTCATTTTGTTTTACAAATCTAAATGTAATCAATACTTTGTTATTAATTGTAATAATTATAATTTGTATTATTTTTTAATAGGATTTCATAAACAGACGGAAATTGACAGAATTTGGAAATATGGGTCTGGTTGAAGAAAGGGAAGAGAACGAAGGTGGAAACGTAACGCTGCGGCTACCAGGAGTGAGAAAAGGCGATATGGCAAGTAGAAGTACAAAGCCTGAAATCAGAGTTTATAGTTTACAATTTTCACCCACAGGTAAATTAAAAATATCAATTTGGTATATATTTCAAGATTTATTCAATTTATTTACAAAGTATTTAATTTTTCATTACTTCTGAAGGACAAGCATGGTCAGCAGCTACTACAGAAGGATTGCTCATTTACTCTTTGGATGTCGGATTAGTATTTGATCCTTTCGAATTAGAAATTGGAATCACGCCTATGACAGTAAAAGAAACATTAAAGAAGGAGGAGTATTCAACAGCTATCATGATGTCACTAAAGCTGAACGAAAGTGCATTGACGCGCGAAGTTGTTGAGAACGTCCCACATTCTGACAGTAAGTCAAAATGCGAATTTGAACAAAAAAAATATTCCGCTCCATCACAAATGTACTTATTTGATATTTTCACCTTTTCAGTTGCGTTAACTGCAGCAAGTTTGCCAAAGACCTACGTAGAAAGATTACTCAAATTCGTCGCAAGTGAGTTAGAGGAATCCCGACATTTACATTTTTATTTGCTATGGATCGAAAGTATATTGACAGAACATGGACCGAAAGGAGATGCAGTTTTGCAACTACCGACGCTTTTATTGATGCAAAAAAATATGCAAAAGAAGTACGACGATCTGAGCAAAATGTTAGTACAGAAAATAGCAATTTATAATATCTTTTTATTTGTCAGATATGTTACAAATGAATTTACATTTCAGATGTGACTTCAATCAGTTCACAATAAATTATCTGACGAGGCTTAATAATTTAAAGAACAAAAAAAAAGTAAAAGAAGTTCAAGAATTGATGAGCGATAATGAAAATAACCACGAAGCAATGGAGGTGGAATAAAACAATTGTAATGTAATATTTAGTTTAATGTTATGAAATAAGAATGTACAGTTTGTTTTGATAATGTTACCTTAAATATTTTTATAAATTAATTTTTTATCGATCAATTAAATAGCGTTAGCAAAATATCAGCTCACTGTCTCATCGTTGTCGTTGGCAATATGAGTAACGTACAGCTATCGGTTCCCGTGTCCTAAACTTTGGATAAGTTATGTAATACGAGGCTCATCGATAGAAATTAAAATCTCAAATGAATTTGACCTTTTAAACGATATTTAAATTTCTATCTACAATTAGGATGAAATTTTAAGGATTAGTCCTGGGATTTTTTAAACAATAAAATCGGCCAATAGAGTAAAGTAAATACCAAAAAAAGAACGGGAAAAACGACTCTGCTGTACGTATCAATTTGCTTCGCTCTATTCTTTGGTCTTCGTATCAGAACTTCCGGATCTATCCACGTATTTTGTAGAAGATTGTTGCTTCCGGCTCGTTTGCTTCGTGGCTTTGGAGCGTAAACCGAAGAATCATAGTCCCACACAGATACGCTTTTCTCAACGATAGACAGCCTCTGTTTAATGTATTTAAAACTTGTATTGCATCAAAACATTATAAAAATATTTGATAAAAAAAAAAAATAAATAATATCTTACTGCCGGTAATCGCCGATAGGAAATAGAAGCCTCCCGTTCTCTTTGATAATCAAGATCAAGGACCTTCACGACTACGAACTCTCCCAATGCTGAGAAGACGAAAAACATGCATCCTGCCATCCACAGGTCCAAAGCCTAGATAAAAAATCGAGAGAGAGTTATGGGAAGAGAGTATTAAAAAATCTGAAATTGACCAGCAACGGTGCACTAGTAAATATAGGTCGAGTGTGCTCTCGATCACATCATAATTTCATTCGAACAAAACGAAATATGATTTCTCAAGCAAGTTTACAGTTGAGGAAATCTCGCGCGATAAGAATGTTGAGCGCAGGTGCTTTATCTCTGTTACGCGCCTGTAGCAACAGCAGTTTTTTTTTTATTTTTTTTATTTGATACTAATTATGTGCGTACGCGTCTATATATATGTTATGCGTTATCTCTCGTTCATTCCATTCTCAGAGTAAAAATGAAAACAATAAAATGTACTTTAACGTATGCCACTGGCGGAATATCGCTCTTCAGTCCGGTAAACATAGTCACGAGTGTGAGCATGCTCGTGACGAGAAGAGCAACGCGGCCAGGAATCGCATCGAGACCAAGCCAAAAGCTAAACCAAGACAGCATAACGACCAAAGTCGATGGTGCGAACGTTTGGATCAAGTGATGCCCAATTTGACGCTCGAATTCGAAGTAAACGATCAGTCGCGAGAAATTGCCTGAAAACGATCGTGTTCTTATTGCGCAATCCATGAGACAACATTCAAAGAGTGTATTGTATACGGTAGTGGTAGGGATATAGACACCGTTTTTCTCGTCGATGAAACTAACGGAATCGTGGATCTTCAGTGGGTCCTCCAAATTGTATTGCAGTAACTTCAGTTCAGGATTAACGATGACACCGTCCGGTCCCCACCTCAGGCTTAATTTCTCGCTGTCGTACGAGACTGAAAACGATAATCGTAAATCAAATGGCAATTGTGGATTATTAAAATAAAAAAATAATAATAATAAATAAATAAATAAATAAAAAAAAAATGAAGACGAAGTAACAGCAGCTTCGATATAGCTATGTGAATATGAATTCTTGGTACGTCCGTTATTCGGCTTTTTCTTTCTCTAGCGCACACTTTACTAATACGCACAATCATGCATGCAAGAGGCTAACGGTCCATCTCTCTCTCTCTCTCTCTCTCTCTCTCTCGCTCTCGTCTAAGAAAAATTGGGCCAGAGTCGTCAGTGCGCTACGTTCGAGTGTAAAAGTGCTTTCGTTCGAACTATACCGTTAAAAGCCTTTCTCGCGCTTCTGGACTCGATGTAAATACAGGTTTTCAGTATAGACTTACAGCTTTCAATCTGCATAGGACAGATTTGGATGTCCATAGGGTAGAATTGAAATTCCATCTGACAGGCAATGATCGCGTGCATTCGAGCCGAGTAGCGCACAGGTCTTGTTCTTGTAGAGGGTCACCGACGAATGTTTGCTGTTCAGCGTTGCGATTTCTTATGCAAATAACAAAATTATAGATTCCTGTGTCCATTAACCCATTAGCGTTGCCGAATGGACGATTTTTCAACGTTTTTTTAACGATGACATTCGCCGGCTAAAATGTTTGTTAAAGTCTTCAGTTAACGCGACATTTCTTCTACTTTTCGAATCTGAGATGATTTTCTCAATTATTCACGAATTGTTGTAAATAATTTACTCGATGATGCAAATAATGAAATTCAATGGTGGGCAGATTTCGAATGGGCAGAGCTTCGGAAATTCATTTGCAGCGTACTCTCGTGTTCCTAATTTATTGTGACAACAAACTTGAACATTTTTCGGTTTTACGTCATTTGCTTAGACCAATTGCTTAAACGAATTGCGGAATAGTACTGAATTCATAATCAGCGATCTCGAAAATGCCGAATAAATGAATTCCTTAGATACCAGTGGTTATTGTTTAAAATTATGATGAATTGAAAACTATCGGAATTTGAATATTGTTCGACACATTCCGAGTAAATTGTTTATGCCAATTAACGCTTGCATATATTATATCGTTGAAAAAACATAATCTCAGACACTGTAACTAAAAGAAGTATCGTGTAAGAACTTGGTTGAATGAACATTTTAAGGAATACATTACGCGTTCAGCTTCGAAAGGTTTTGAAAAATCGTACGGTAGGTGCTAATGGGTTAAGCCATGTTTTTTTATTTCAGTTATTTATGAAAATTGTTTGCGTATGTGTGTGTGTGTGTGTGTGTAAATAGAGAGAGAGAGAGAGAGAGAGAAAGACTACCGGAAACTTTCGAGTTTAAAAAGTACGGATCGGGCTGCCAGAGGTTGTCGAAGAATTCTGGGGGTAGAGTCACATAGTCTTCGTCATCCTCGAAAACATCGAGAGGCAAACGGAGACGAGATTCCGTCCAGGTCTGGTAAATGAACATGTCGACTCTGAATGTAGATAAAGTAAAATTTATAACGAATTGCGCTATAATACTTGAAAAGTTAACTCACCGAAAATCCATGTCTTCGACGTTGATAGAATTGATGTCCACAATGAAGATGTTGAACTCCACAACCACAGGGCTCCTACCTACAGTTGGAGGTCTGATCTCTTTAAAATGAAAACGACCAATTGTCAATCCCCGCAGCGAATACCAGTCATTATCTGACTAATCATAGGTATGAACTTAATTAAAATGTCACCTTTCAGGTAATGCTGCGGCAGAACCATCCTCGGCCAGGCCGTATAGTTGTTCTCCTCGTGCGTCTCGTGCGAACTTCCAAAAACAAAAGGAGCAGTACCTCGAATCGGCTCGAAAAATGACAAATCCAAAGCCAGGATAAAAAAAAAATCGATATCCTTCTTACCTAGTGGAAAAGATAGCAGATATGTAAAGAGCGCAAGCGAGGAGCCCAGTGCTCCGCATCGTATAATCGGTGTTAAGACAATGCGCGCGCGAGGATCACATTTCCGCGGACCGATAGACGCGCTCATCTCGGTTATTAATCAATCAGCCATCGTTTTTCTCCTTAATCAATCCTAATAACCGGACAAGTTGTTGCAACGGTATTTAAAGCGAATTTTTCGATCCTTTATCTTGCTCGTATTGCGCAATGAAAATACCTCCAGCTGCAATCTCTCGTTAGATACATTGCATATTACGCTTGTTTCAAACTTTGTCTTCGTGAAATCGCTAGTTATGCTCCTGGTGTACACACGCGTATACGTTTCTATACATATACACGCGTGTACGCTTAAAACTCGTTCGTTCCCAGGTACGTAACGTGCGCCGTTCTTAGCGGGTGTGAAAAAGAGAGTTCGAAGGAGGCCGGGTAACAGGTGGTGACTAAAATATCGCACCTATTCCTCTATGAATTTTCCATATACAAATTTCGTTTGACCTCCTACTCTAGAAAACTATTTTCTCCAATTTCAAAGGCCGCTCGCGCTTACTGTATCTATATAGATATTCCAGACACTATAAATTCTGTGTATATATGTGTGTGTACACACAGCTGTGCGCTGGCATTTTTACGCGCGAAATAGCGCGGAAAATATATTTAAAAGGAACATCGTCATCGAGAAATTTACGACGAAATTCCAGGGGATAATACGAGTCTGTTGCATAAGTCTCGGAGATACTCCATTGAATTTATTGTAATTTTTTTCAAGGAAAAGCGAGCGGGGGAGGGTCATTCGCAAGGATGTTTTTGGAAAACGGTAAACCAGTGCTGTGCGTATGCAGAGTCATCTCTCTCTCTCTCTCTCTCTCTCTCTCTATCTTTCTCTCTTCTCGTTTCCTCCTCTAAAACCGGCGACCTCGATCGGCGACCTCGATGAGATTTTTTACGATCCATGAGGCTCCCCAAAGCCGGGCTGAAAGAGAAAGAAAGATAGAGAGAACGCGTAAGAAGAGCCTATGAATCGGAAGCGTTTTCTCCAATTTGGTCTTGCTCAATTACGTTTGTTTTCTTTTTCTTTTTCTTCTTTTTTTTTTCATTTTTTGCTTCTCTTCCTGGCAAAGTAAGCTCGTGTCTTCTCGTATTTTATTTACATATCCATCCATAGATTTTTTTCTATAAATATACGCGTCGAGATTCGAAACGGTTGTACCTGTACCGATTATACGTACGCAGGATCAGAAATGCGCGCGCGCGCGCGAAATCGTTCCGAAATACCACAGCTTCGGGTACGAGAAAAGGATCGTCTCTATGGCGTTGTGAGGTAGCCTTAAGAGAGGTGTCGTATTGATTGGAGCTATGGCGGTGGCGGCCGGCTGCCGGCGACGGCGCTTGCACCCCACTTGCTGACGTATATATAAATATATATATATATATATATGTGGGTGTGTATACATATAGCGGACTTTTACGAAAGCAGCCAAAGGGTGCAGTGCGTGCAGTTCTGCTCCTGCTTTGGTCTACCTCAGCGTCGTCGTCTTTCTCCTCACCGGCGGAGCTCAGTGTCAGGTTCGTTCGGTGTATATATCATCCTGTCTTTTTTTTTTTCATATACATATACCCTGTTTGCACCAGCCGAACGTCTGTGTATTTGTACAGACGTATATACGTAGCGAAAATATCGCGTATACGTACAACAGAGAGGACTCATTGATTTTTTCCGGCCTTGGCATCCTTCGTAAGGCGAATTCGCGTATATGTTATATACGTGTCATATATATCTACATGTACGTATGCATGCACGCGAATTATATACGTACGTATCGAGACACGATGTATTAAGAGACGTATAGTTCTGTGTATACAGCAGAGAAAGTCCGTCGGTCGTGAAAGTGCCGGAATCTTTGCATCTCTTCGGTTTATTTTTCGTGTATATCGAGTGAGGATCTCATTATAGCGACGCAGATGACTCGTTCTTTTATTCAATTTTTTGGATGCTACTTTCGGCATTGCGCAAGAATCGTCGGTAATTTCAAAAAAGGCGATACCCGTTTGCTAACGAGGAAGAAGAAAAGGAATATTCGCTGAGATAGAGAGAGATAGGTATATGTATATGTATATATATACGTGCAGAAATACAGATATATATATATATACAAAGTGTCAAAAGTACCCGTGACCAGTAAGTCTCATTATTTCTCGAGATCGAGCTATTGCTATTCGCTGTGTAGCACTGCCCAAGCGGAAGATATAATTTAACACTTTCACTGAAAGTGCATCGCCGCCGTCGAGTGCAACGTTCTGGAAAAGGCGGAAAAAAATTTCGTTACACCGCAGAGTTATCGTAACGAATACCGAAGACAACGTGCTCGCTCCCTTTGTATATACACGCGTAATTCAATGTCGTATACTTATAGATAAATAAAACTGCGACTCTATAGAAATAAGGAATATTCGTCGTTGCAACGTGTACGCGCGTAGAAATTTATTATTTAAACAAATAGATATCTATGTGTACATTATTCAATGTACAGAACTACGGAGAAAAACGTCGAATTTCAATATACGTTTCTCGATATCGTCGAATTCTTACAATACGTACTGGCGTCTGATTTTTCGTTCTTTTATTTTCGTTCGAACCACACGCGTGCGACACAGACACGCGCAGAGAACAACCGCGACTAATAAGAGGGAAAACTCGTCAGCATTTCTTCGGCGCAGTCGATTAGAAACTCGTCGGCGGCTACAAGTGCAATAACCTTGCGCGGAATCAAATTTCTAATTTACGGCATATAATGAACTTCGAATAAAGTTATATCTCCTCCATAGGTTTATACTTCGATTAAATTCACGTATACATTGAATGCAGACACTCGAGAGCTCGTGACGTAATTGTCGAAAGTGCGTTTAAAGTTGGATGGGAAAAGATCGAGAGAGAGAGAGAGAGAGAGGGGAAAAAACAAAAAGATATTGCATCGATATCAGAGAGTAATAAAAAAAAAAATAAGAATAATGGACATTGCGCGAAAGAAAGTTTCTCGCGCGGGAATTTGAAATTCCGTAGTATGAATATCGGGACACGTCGAGGATGAAATATACAGTGTAGATATAGAAGTCGGCGAGTCTCTTGCGTACAATGCACGTTTTAGTGGTCTCGTTAAGAGATACGATAGTCCGACGAACGACTGTGCCTTGGAAATTGGCTTTGTAGTTCGCTTCCGTGTATGTTAATAGTCCTCCCCCTTCTTCTTCGTTCTGCATCTTCTTGAAGAACGATGCAGAATTTTTCGAAAACCTCGTAAAATTAACGATTCGAATGCGAGGGAAATATTATGACAACTAGCGACTTTCTAAAAGCAACGCGCGAACGTTGCTAATGGCGCATGGCCCGAATGAAGAATAATGGAGAAAAAAAAAAATTGTCGATTGATTCGCGAAGAAGTCAAAGGTTTCTCGTAACGATAATAACGAGTGAAGATATACAAGCGAAATGCATTTTCCGAAAGCCTTTCGCCCAAGTACTTTGACCCTGCATTTGAAAAACCTCTTCTCGAGACGAAAGAGAAAGGTGGTTGCTTCATTGGCGAATGTATTGCATCTCTGTCTTTTCTCTTATAAGTCTCTCTATCTCTCTCGGCTATATACATACATCGAGTCCCGTTAATTGCAATCGTGACGAGAACGACGGCGCGGATTACCTTCACGCGTAGCGCACTCTCGCTGGAAAACCTTCGGATTCTCGGTTGGCCGTAGCTACGCAGAAGTACGTACACCGCCGAATAGACGAATGTCTCGTCTTATTGACTTTTTCAAATACGTCATCGCGAGCGTATAGCGTACACAGCGATTACGCGCGTCGACGCGTGAATATACACGTAAAGTCAGCTACGTATAAGTCTCAGAGGTGTCGTGAATGGAAGCTCGTAGCTCAAGGCGAGGATTAATTAAAATCTCAGCTGCGGTTGTGCATCCGCGGAGAGAATCATCTACGTGTCTATATCTCTCTCTCTCTCTCTCTCTCTATGGTGCAGACGCGCGTTTGCGCTTCACTTTCGCCGTTCGTCGCAATTTTTTCTCCCTCTTGTATAGCGTAATTTCGCTCGTAAATGTATACACGTATATTTACACCGCGATCGCGTATAAACTACGAGATGGAAAATAAATGTCGGAAATGATTGCGCTTATGCTGATTCGCTATTATACACGCGTAAGTAGGCGTGTAAAGCTGCGATGATAGAATCTTTTGTGTGTGTAACTAGATAAAACGCGCACGTAGCATTGACCTCGAAAAATGACTCCGCAGATCGAGATTTTGTCGTAACAAACGTGTATACGTACGCATATGCGATGTACGTAATGATCGTTCTGTTATAGTCCGACGCGGTCCATTAGATAATAATCGACACCGCGTCTATGTATGGCTATATATATAATTGTGAAAAGCGGCGATTTTCTACATTGGTAATCGGATTGAATAAGAGGAGGAAGTGACACGCGATTGCGGAAAATTATTCGAGAATCATTAGTCAAGATCATCGTTGTGTATATATCTATATCCGCCGGTGAAAAGCGAAACTTAATAACCCGTCGTTGCGGCGAAACTCGTTGACAATGTCTATATACAGTGTTGCAAAAGTCGTCCACACCGGTCTCGCGTGCAACTCGTCGCGATTAACGATACGCAAACTGATCCATGGCTTATATAAACGTATAATGTATACGTGCACAGTACATTTAATACACAATTCATTGCTGTACTTACATACACCCACGCGTGAAGTACGAACACTTACAGGTGCATTTTTGTGTTTGTATACGTACTATATATATATATATAGGCTTGTAGACAGTGATAAAGGATAATCAATACACGCGGAGCATAATGGGGATGTATATTCTACCAAAAGTGTGCTTATAAGTATTAACTCGTACTTAAACGAAACGAAAAAGCGCTAAGCCAACATTGAAAGTGATCATAACGAGGTGTAATAACGGCAAAAAACCTTTTCATTATACGTACAACGGATATTTTGCAGCATAAAACTTCGCATGCACTCGGCTCGCGGAGAGACGAAAGTAGTCTCTCGATAATTGGCTCGCTTATGCGTATAGCTACAAGGAATTGCCGTAATACGCGTGGATCTGCTCTCCGGAGAAAGGAAGTGTATGTGTCTATATATACAACATGTATAGGTATACGATATGTAAGAGCAGCTACTCGACCGCGTACTTCCCGGACTTACATCTCGAGTAGTTTTCACCAATTCCGCGCATTTGTAATGTAAAACTTGCACTCTTAACATTTCAGAGTCTTCGATTCACGTAATGTGCGAGTGAATGGTGAAATTTTCTACGGTAACTCCGATCGATGGATTTCTAGAGTGAGCTTCGAGAGTGAGAATTTTCCGCTTGATAATTCAGAGGCGTTTCTCACCCTCGAGCTTGGAGTAGCCGAAGCTCGAGTGATATAAAAATATCCCATTATGCAGTATTCCTTAAATCGCTCGTTATCTAAGTGAAAGAAATTAAAATATTACAGCTGTACACGTTTAGACTGTCAGTTAAAGCAATTCTCGTTCCACGAGGGACTTTAAAGAGTTATGTTATTCCAGTGAATTTTTAATAGGAACGAGATGGAATAACAAATGAATCCGGCTATTATTTTCTTTGCAAAAACTAACTCCAATTTCGATAATTATCATTATTATGCAATTGAAATACATTATGTATTTCTGTGCAAAAGCTTCGATAGATTTACTAATAAAATTCGATGTAACTTTCGCTGTAATTAGTAAGAAACTCTTCTAAAAATATTTTGTTATCCTTATTATCAACAATATAATATTGATACTATTAAAATTAAAAAAAAACACTCTCAAAAGCTGTACACATCTTTCACCCTAAAATTTTTGTTAAGGTTGTTCGTTGCATTAGAGCGAACAAGAATCGTAGCTTAGAAAATTTTCTTTACTAAATATTCAAAAGTGCGCAGTTCGATCGATTATAACTTTTTCATTCCATGAGGTTTTTTTTTTCGTCATAAAAGCGCGCTCCGTTATTGATGTCGAATCGATATGCGAAGCGATATTTTCCGCGAAAAATTATTTTCGTTACACGTTGCAACGTACGCATACATCGGACGCATTCGAAAGATCGATGAGATAGACATTGCAACGTGGACGACGACAACGACGATTATGATTAACGAAATAACAATTCGCAACTCACGGAGAATGAGTACTCGTGGGCAGAAGAAAAAGCAAAATTAATAATTGTCGACGCATTTCGTCGATATTTGCAATTGCGCACAGGGTTGCCGGTGTCGAGGACTGCCCTCTTGCGCAAAGGAATTTGGGAGGCGCGACGATCTTACGAAAGTCATATACCGGTCGTGAATGTTTGAAAAGTGCAAATATTTTCATATCTTGTTAAAAGCCTATTCGTACGACGTATGTAATTTATATATATATATATATACTGGTACGCAATCGACTAGTCAGGATGGTTACTATATACATATATATATACGTATCTCCCACCAATATCTTTTTTTCTTTCGCTTCAACATTTTCTGGTATTTCGCGAGCAATCGTAATGAATATCGAATTTGCGTCGAAACTGCTCATTAACATATCCCGACAAAAACCGGATGAATTCATAAGTCGACGATCAGGAAAGCTGCTTCTTTTCTACCTTATCGAACATATAATATATAATCTGCGAATCGTCTAACCCCGCGTAAGCGCTTTCTTCTCTCTCAATACCATCATATATATGGTATATACACGCGTGTATATCGCGCATGAGATGTATTAAACGCAACCTGTCGATTTATAAGCGGTTGGTTGGCGCAGCCGTGACTTTCCTCCGTTGAAGGATCGGAGCAATAGGAAAAGCTATATCCTATCTTATATGGACGAGTGTCGAGTACAAGGCGATATTTGCAAAGCAAATTGCTCCGAACGATTAAACGCCCGTGACTTTTCTTGCGAGAAACGGGAATTTGTCAAGCCATGGTTAATTAATAGAGTCGACGGCTATATCCTACTTTGTGTTAGCCTATACTGCTATTATCGATGAGAGAATATACAAGCATCTCCGAGGTGGAGCTCATCGATGCGAACGTTAATTTCTTTTTTATCCGCTGCTACTTCTTCTTCTTCTTCTTCTTCGTCGTCGTCACGCGTGTCGATTCTAAGAAATATTTGCCCGATTCTTATGTATATCGCAAACGACGATCTTTTACATTAATAGCTATACTGTACGAGCCAAAGGGGCACGAGGAGTTCGTTGGCCGACTTATAAAACTTTGACAGTGATTTTATATATTTGCTGATTTTTCGTTTCGCCGACTGACTAATAATTAAGCCACGCGCGCTTGCGCGAATGCGCTGCATACCTATATATATATATCATTTGCCGATTGGTTCACTGACTCGTACGCACATACGTACGATAATTTTTGTGTTGTCTTTTTCGTTGAGCTTGTCTTGATGTACGCGGTGCGAGAGAAAATAAAAAAAAAGACTTTTTCAGTAAACACCCTGTGTATGTAATATTTTCATGGTCAAAGAAACGAGAAGAAAAAGTATAGAAATAATATAAATCAATCGATTCAAAGTAATAACTCAAAGCAACCGAGAAAGCCGGTATGCAGGAAACGAAAATACGAAAGAGGAAACCGATTCGTGACGCAGACTTTGGACCACTTATTTAGAGGTGACTGGCATATGAGAGAGAGAGAGAGAGGGAGAGAGAGAGAGAGACGGAGAACGTAAAAAAGGGACGCGATCATGAAAGTTGGCTCGAGGCAATAGTCTGGAACGGCTTTTCTCTCTTTCTCTCTTACTCTTGCCTATCGTAAACGATGTTAGTTTCATCCTTCTTCATATACTACCGTCATTAATCAACATCGACTACCGATAATTAGATGGACTATTCCTTGCACATGTACTACACGCGTAAGTACGCATTCTTTCCACTTACTGCGTGTAATGCCTTTTTTCCGCCCCACTGGCTTCTCAAAAAGACGAAATTTTTTTTCCTTTTTTTTTACAAGACAAGGACGAAAACGACCTTTTTCCGTTCTGTCTCGTTTATTTTCCGATTGGTCACGGAGATAAGCTCGCGTCACGCGGTATTCAAAGCAAAAAGTTTATCAATTATGCGTTTGAATTTTCAAATTGATTTTCGTGCGTGTTTGAAAACTATAATACAACACGCGCAATCGAAAGTGTTTGAGTTTTATCAAAAACATGTACGCGAAGCGTGCAGTCGAGCGGGTAGTGAAAGTACCTGACACTGACATTGAGTCTTATATAAGAGTTAAGGGGCAAATAATTATTATTTGTAAGAAAATATTATTATACATCTTTCTTTTCGACGTATTCGAACAAAAGTTAAACAGCATTTTTTTCCTTCTAGGACATCGATTCCTAGATATTATAGCTGTGTTTTTATTTCTTAAAAAAAGAGGTCAATTCTGTAGAGAGAGAGAGAGAGAGAGAGATCGATTCACGATTCACGATTAAATTCCCCGCATAATTAACGGCAAAACGATATACCTGTTATAGACACGTATTACAGACAAACGGACAGAACGACACACTCGTACACAATTCGTACATCGGTATTTCCCTAACGGCGTCAAAAAAATATTTTTCGAATAATCAATGAGCTTCAAACGTGTACGCGCTTTAACCAAAAGGTGGAAGTTTTTCTCGTCCAGTCGGAATGAAAAATGACTCGAAATTCAAGAATGATCGAGACAGGAATACGTTAATCTCCGACGGTTCAACGGCATTCGTTTCGGAGCGAAAAAAAAAGTATCTTTTATTGGAAATTAAGGCCGTCGACTTACTAGCATAGCCGTAGGATAACAGTGCCGTTTGCTTCTCTCACGAGTCTTAATAGAACCGCGAGTAGGCCGTACCGTTTTTCTCTCTATATGTCTCTTACTCTCTCCTTTCGTTTCTTCTCAGAGGTTTGCGGAAAGCTTTTATTTTCGCCGGGTTCCTTTTTAGCGAAAGTCGAGAAATTCGGCGGGTCTCTTTTTCATTTACGACATATATATACACACACACATATATATATACATGTAACATTAACTTACGGGACAAATCGGAGTGAGAGATTTTTTTCCGTCGTCGCGTCGCGCTCGACGAGTCGCAGGAGAGGCTTTTATATATATACGTGTTCGATAAAAAAATGCGAAACTAAGCGAAATTTCTGAAACTTAGGGAATTAGCAACGAACTCAATCGTCGCGTAAGTCTCGCGAAAAATGCCAGCTCGGCGGATTTCTAATTAGGCCGCAAACTGCATTGAGCGAAAATTTGCTGAGTCGATGCCTTCTTTTCCTAACGTCCCGTGTAGTCTTGTGGTTCGTAATAATTCACACGTAAATGAATCGGTATAGGAAAAAAAGTAATTCCAAGCTCGTTTCTCTGGTGATGTGTTTGTGTGTGTGTGTGTGTGTGAGAGAGAGAGAGAGAGAGAGAGAGAGAGAGAGGTGTATGCATAGATATATACATATGTATAGAATAAAAAGTCCATTTACAACGCCGAGTAAACTGGTGCTGCCGAGACGACTCGTATTATAATTTTGCATACCAGTCTAGGGTGGGAGTGTCTTCTGAAAACGTACATTGTCGCTTATAGCTGGCCATAGTGCTACTCGCGATCGTCAGGTGTACGGACTCACGAAACCCCCCTTTTTTCTGGTGCGCGAGTGTGTATGTGTAGGTATATATGTCCATATACATGTATATGTACCCATAGTTTCCTCTCCCCACCCGCGGAATTTTTGGCCTGGTTAAGTTGAAGCGTGGACCAAAGTTATAAAGCACACCAGCTCGAGCGCGCGAGAGCCGCTCTTTCCCTGCCACTTGCTCTGCAACCAGTGCCAGTGACGGTCCGGCTCTCCTCCTGTAGCTCCTCTCCGCCTGGCTTATAATATATATATATATATATATATACACATAAATATATATATATGTTATATACGCACAGTTGGCTACACACGTATACAGAGTCGAGTGGTTATCTATAGTTAATTTCCGGGTGGTCAGAAACTCTGGCCCGGGCCATGACAGATATATCTACTGTCTAGACTGAGTTTGAATTTTTGCCGAAAAATTTGTTTTTTTTTCTGCTCAAAATAAACGCGAGTGTGAAGATTCGAACGGAAATTCCTAGTACACCCTCGAGCTACAGAGCAAGATCAAGGTAAGCAATTGAGGTCTATTCGGGTCGTCGAGTTGGGACTTTTGATTGATATTGCTCCGGTGAGTTGTCGCTTTCGAACGTCATCTTCATCCTTGCAAAATTCTTAATGCACTTGTCCGTCTGTTTGGATAGATCGAGGACGTTGACATTAATAAGCAAAAGTGGCTTACTTAACGCGCTGACTAGGCGCGAGATTTTAACGCGCGAGCTTTCGTGGAAGAAATTTTTTCTCTCTTTCGTTATTTTATTATTTTTTTTTTTTTTAACTCCTGCCCGAAGTAAACCGCGCTGAAATTTTATTGGTAGAGAGTCGTTGTAACTTTGCTCTATTTCCACGCTCGACTGTATACCGGCTATTAAAATTATTCATAGATAAAACGCAGTAACGGTCGACGCGCCGTTGTCGATTTTATTATTTTTTCTGTTTCTTCCGCTTCATAGTCTACGGTATAAATTTGAATAGAAAAGAGGCTACGCGGTGATAATTTCTCAAAGGTCTATTGGGAATATCAACGTGTTCGTGGGCTTCGCGGAGCTCAGCATCCCTCTGCGCGTACGGCTTCGTGCGGTGAAAGTTGTTGGATCCCTTTTTAGGACTCCCGTCGTCTATGCGCGTATACGTAAAAAGCAGGTCGTCTTAGAAATACAAATATATATATATATATATACATATATACACATAGGTATAGGTGTACAATATACGTATACATTATATATCTAAATACCAGGTTACATTCTATTACAACGGTAGTAAAAGACAACGACTATAGTCTTGTTTTTTAAATACCATATTCGCGCGAGATTTACGGCGGTTCGTTTGATTTACTGTTCTTTTTTCCGTAATAATTTCGCGTCGGAGTCTCTCTCTCTCTCCCTCAAAAGAGATATAATAATAAACCTGCGTATACATAAGAAATCAATCGCGTTGTTACTTCCTGGTTGACCATGGAGCTCAACCAAATGCAATTATCCTACACGGCGCTTTAATTAACGCAATTACAGCGCACCTCGTCCCACAAGGAAAGATACATCAGGACTTTAATTAATCACAACGATTTTCCACATAAAAACGTTACGAGCTTTGCGTAAAAATTACAAACGAGAGCGCGCACTGACACTCGGTTAAACGTATGGGAATAACGGACTAGCTGCACACTAGGCTGAATCGAAGATCAATGCGATGGCGAAGCGAGTTTCTCTGAGCCACGGCGCTATAGGAAAAAAAAAAAAAAATCAAGGAAGAAGAAGCCAGTATCCGCGAAAGACCAGTCTCTCGTATACAATATCAGATAGCAATCGTTAATCTTCGCGCGAACGCGGCTATATAACAAACTCTCGCTCTCGCGTGCAGCGGGCCTTGGCCTCGGAATCTCTATGGGTATATACGAGACATGTATGTGTATATGTATATATATCTCTTCGGCGGTACCAGCATCAATTTGCACTTTCTCTCAGTGCGGAAAAAGCTGTAGCCGTGTAAGATTCATATATATACATGTATATATATACAGGTATATACGTATATAACCGGTGCCGTTTTCCGTATAGGCTGTGCAGCGAGCAAGGCAAGGTGAAATTGCGGAGGAGCGCGCGCTTTCAATGATCTTTGAGCTCCGCCTACTTTTCGAGTTACTCGCGCTATATTGCTCGACAATGAATTCTTTATCTTTTCACCCGTGAAATGAGCAATTAATTATATACTCCCGACAATTTTCCATTCGGCGATCGATCGATTATCGGTAATTTATTTTCGCTTTATCGAATGTGCGTTATCATTCTCTATGCGCCTCTACGATTGGATTTCACGTGAAATTAGAAAAAGTTTGAAAAAACGCGGGGACGCGGGTATGTCCGGAACTTTTTATTCGCGACGTTTCCGTTGAATATATAACAAGCTTATAGAAAATAAATTACAATATCCAATCGCGTACGATAACGTGATTACGGCGAGCCAATTGATATATTTTTTTTTTTTTTTTTTTATACCCACAAATACCCGACGCATTACCATTCGAAAGCAGCGGCTAAACACACTCGGAGATATTAACGTAAGCGAAAGTTGATCTTATCTAAAGGTTGCACGATACTTAGTTGCGGCGTTGATATACAACTCACGCGTCCATCCGAATGGGAATTTATTTTTGACTCGCGTATCGACGGCGGCAAATAATTTTCCTCCTCCCCCTAGGATACGCGCTATAGGAGCGAGATGAAAAAATTGCCGGACATCGATTCCCTTTCCAGTTGCACACTTTTCCCCGCGCGCAACTTCCGCGAGTGAGAGTGTAGTTTCTCCTCGCGTTTGCTACGTAGCCGTTACATTTCCGTTGGTTGTGAGAGTCGCGTGTGCAGATGTAATACCGAGAGTAAACATGCATTGGCTCGTGCTTATCGTAATCGTCTGCCTTTTTTTGTTCTTCTTTCTTTTAGGCAATGGCGGACATCATCAATTCCACGACCACCTTCATAAACGATGCGTACGATTACTATCTGTGGACCCTCTCCTTGGCGGGTGAGAATATTTTTTTCTACCGACGATTATTCCTTAACATTTTTGCGACTTTGAATTTGAACGCGAAATTCGTTTTTCGTCGTGCACAGATGAAAGGACGAGAGGATGGCTGTTGGTGGACTCGCCAAAACCGACGCTTCTCTACACCCTTCTCTACCTCTTCATTGTATGGTCTGGTCCTAAAGTCATGAAACACCGTAAAGCCTTTAAACTCACGTGGGCCCTTGTACCTTACAACCTGGCAATGGCTATGCTCAATGCTTATATCGCCATCGAAGTAAGTAATTGCTTGTATTGCTCTGTTCGTTGACTTTGTTCAATTTATGCGCATACTTATTGGCTTATATTCTTCTTTGTAGCTATTCATCGCGTCAACCAAGTTGCGTTACAGCTATGTGTGTCAACCGATTAGGCATATCACGAGGCCAGAGGAGCTACAGGTATGGAACTTTACAGGAAGAAAGAGATATTGACGAAATATATAATTATTTGAAACTTAGCCGTGATCCTATTCCAAATTTGACCTTTCGTTCGCTTTGCGCAGATCGCCAACGCGGTTTGGTGGTACTACTTCAGTAAGCTTCTCGAGTTCTGCGACACCTTCTTCTTCATCCTCCGTAAAAAGGACAACCAATTGAGTTTCCTCCACGTCTACCATCATTCGACCATGTTCTCGCTCTGGTGGATCGGAATCAAGTGGGTCCCGAGTGGTTCGAGTAAGTGTCTGAACGGAATTATTCGACGAGCTGTAATTTTGGTTTCGCCAATACTGCCAATACTGATCTTACGCTTACGTTCGCAGCATTCTTACCCGCCATGGTGAACAGTTCCATCCACGTACTGATGTACTCTTACTACGGATTGGCTGCCTTGGGACCAGCCGTTACCAAATACCTCTGGTGGAAGAAATACTTGACGATCCTTCAACTGATCCAGTTCACAACTGCCCTCATTCTCGGTATCAACGGTATCAAAAACGGATGCGACTTCCCACTTTGGATGCAGTACGCCCTCGTCATCTACATGATCTCGTTCATCGTGCTCTTCGGGAACTTCTACGCCAAAGCCTACATCGCCAAGGTAACCTACCATTTCGATTATAACCGAAACGTCGGCATTTTTAACGCAATCAAAATTACACATTCTCTCTCTCTCTCTCTCTCTCTCTCTCTCTGTCATTTTGCTAACGAAGGATTTCAAGCGCTTAATCGAAGTAAGTCCATCCTTCGTGTCTAACAATGTCATTCGATGTGTCGTCAATGAAATTAAATAATAATGTAATGTATCAATTAATCGTTGAAAAATTAATCGTTACAGGGCAAACAAGCTTACGCGGCGAAGCAGTTGGAGAAGAGGAGAAAAGCCGACGCAGCGGCGGCAGGCAAGGAGGTCAACGGCAACGTTTCGTTGAAAAACGGCCACAGCAACGGCTTCGCGAACGGCGTCAGCAAGAAGGTGCAGTGAGCTTTTGCGCGCTCAACGGGCCAACAGTGCCGCATCTACGGCTGCAGCAGCGAATTTCAATCCCGCGTCAAGAGAATCGAGCGAGAATACGCGAGTTCGCCTCTCGATTACTAAAGATTCTCCTGAATTTAATGAATTTTATCTATAAATATGTATAAACAATGTGTACGATGCGCTGCCACTGCCAAAACGGCACATAAGTGCAAATTCTTGGATTATAAGAGAATCGAGTCGACAAGTTATATATACATACACACACATATATATATATGTACGTATAACTTATACACACTCACACACACACATACGTAATACAATTTTTCGTTTTCATCGTATTTTCATTACATTTTCTATACATGGTCGATCGTACTCGCTCGCGCGCACACTTACAGACGCATTTTGACTTTTCACACGCGATGTCGACGAAATACGCACATACGAAAATGATAAAATATTATTACGCAGAAAAAGTGAAAAAGTGACGCAGACTTGTTGTTCGATAATCAAAACGCGCCTTCTCCAATTATTCCAAGATTTGTACTCTTCTTGTTCTATATTATATTATACGTTAATCATTATCGCGGGGAACGTGGAAACGAAACTTTCGAGTCGAAACTTATTTATAAATTATTGCATCTTGTTTTCTTGTTAATTTAAGGATGGAAACGTTACACGGAGGTAAGCTTCACAATTCCCAAGTAAACTTAGCCGAGAGATTTAGTCGGACGCGGAAAAAAAAAACGAAACACAATACATGATATAGGTACTTTTCGATTATGAGCGAAGCTCGCTTTGTACAGGCGTTGGTGTCCCCTTTTAAGGACGCTCATTTTCCAACTTTTTTCTACGCTTTATATATATATATATATATATATATATATATCATTGAAAATATATGTATATACATGTGTACACTTTTTTCAGATTTTCTACGATGCTTGAACCGACGTACAAAATTATTAAGTTACACGTACGAAGTAATAATTATTTCTAACTTTAGTGTGTATAACGATGATAATACCGATAACTGATTGATATTGTATACAGTGTGCAATTGATTTCACGCATAAAATATTTAGTGCAATTATCAATTGGACGGATGTCACGATACGAGGGAAAATAAAACTAAAAGGAAAAACAATACACAGAGAGTATGAAAGTGCGCGAGAGAAAGAAAGAAAGAGAGAGAGAGAGAGAGAGAGTGTACAAGTGCGAAAATTTATGAACGAAAAATACAAATTACATGGCTTACGTGTATTGTACGACCTTATATATATTAACCGCCATTGATTTTATCATTTGTAAAACAGATTCGTTTAACAGTTTTTTTCTTTCATTAATACGTGCTTCGAGCTAAAGAGACGACCTGTACGTGTACAAGATGCACTCAAACGTAGAATGCTGGATGATAATAATCTCCAGCTATGATTTTATAGTCATCTACCGTTCAATCTTTGTGAGTCACATATTTTGTTAGTTTTTTTTTTTTTAAATTGTGGGTAAAAAGAACCATCGACATGTTAATCGATATCACAATGTAACGAATATTACTATTATTGTTATAAAAAGTCATTGCTGAGCAATGTTTTATTAAAAAAAAAAGAAACTTCTGTTTTTACATTCATTAATATGAGTTTACCAATAATCGTTTCTAATGTACAAAGTATCAAAATCGCTGATCTTAGTTAAGAATTACGCTCTATTTCTTAAAATAACAACCGACAACCATATGGAGCGAATTTTTCCAACTAATCTTTTCACGTGGCACACCAGAGCGAATTCGATTGGTCCAGTCATTGCATGAATTTTCGTTGTTAGTAAAAAGTTTGACAAATCATCGAGATCGGTATATCTGACGTTTACGATAAATCCGTGTGTGTAATACGCTCTGTACAATTGTCTCAAATCTTTTTTATCGAACAAACTATTTGATGGATCTTCGGATTTATCGAAAATCTCGCGGAGAATCGTATCGGCGTGTCTGTTGAAAATTGTCGGAAGTTCTAAGCTAGTTCTCCATTGAGTTAAATTTTCTCGAAGATTTTCTTCAATTTCTTGAGTTACGTCTCTTTCCACGTCGTCCGTTTCTTGCGCGATATTTAAATCTACCGTTTGCACGTTGCGAGAGCCTGACGTCGCAGCGTTGCTGATTATCACTTGCCAATCTTTGCTAGTTTTAGGATCGTATCGTAGATTTACTGGTGCGATTGATTTTTGAGTGTTTTCCCAAATCTGTAATGCGTTAGAAGGTCAGTTGAAATTCGCAAATAAGCTCTTAATTGATTGACTTAATCTTACGTTTTGATAGTTTATCATCCGTGATACGCTTATCAAAGAACATCGATTATCCTGTAATTCGTAGTGATCTCCATTCTCAGCATCCCAAAGTGTAACGCTAGAGCTTTCGCCAATAGTAATCACGAAAGAGGCCCATTTCCGCGTTTGAGAAGAGCCTGCATTGAGTGTAATAAGTCGTTGTATAATTTCATTGTTACAGTGACGAAGGAAAATATTTATCTGTAAATGCATACCTAATAGTACGTAAGACTGTAAGCCAAGTCCTTGAAGCAATGCCGCCAATAAGGCTGAACGACCGTAATGGTCAACTTTGTTCAAATTTAAAGCTTGTCTAGGAGTGAGAGGTCCATAATGAACAGGTAGAGAAGCTAAAAGCATTACGAGGCTTGCAGCGTCTACGGAATTTTCTATTTCTGATATTTTGTAAGGGACTACGAGACACCGTTGAATTGCTTTGGACAGTGTATCAACGGAACTACTATCTACAGGGTTCATCACACCCATTTGTTCCATTTTCATAAGTACATAAATTCTTGTGTACGAGTATCCTGGACTAGCTTGTACGTAGCCAAATGAAAGTGTTGGACTGTAAAGCGAAGATAGACCTATCCAACGTTCTAGTTGCTGATAGTTTCTGTGACATTCTATAGGAATCCTTGCTTCGCCAAGCCATTGTAGACCCCAAACTGGATGCTGATCGAACAGTCTTATTTTCACACAATGCTCCCCACTAGATCAGTCAATGTTTTTCATATAAATACAATGTGAAAATTCTGGTTAATAATCGAATCATGTTGTCACGTTATTACCTTATTTTTAAAGTGGGAATTTCAAACTGAACTGTTTGCTGCCATACAGGGGCAGGTCCATCGGAAGATGAGGTTGATTTTGTGATATCTTCCCACTCAA